>CM022490.1:23287486-23356712 GCA_011952105.1 Coreoperca whiteheadi | reverse complement strand
AAAAAAAAAAACAACCCTCACGAGGAGTTATGAAAAATGAAGCCGGCCTTCCACTGTGGCGCAGTGCGAAGCAGGCCTGGACTCATCAAAGGGGAATAAACCTAAAATCTCCCGTTTCAGTTTGACTCCGACCTGGAGGTGAGCTTTGTTTCAGTGGTTCAGTCTTATAGTGCCCTTTTTGAAAAATGAAAAAGTAGTTGTAGTAGTCTCTTGTTCCTGTGGCCGGCTGTTTGTGATTACCCACACACTGCAAAAAAAAAAAAAAAATTCAAAAAAAAATTTGAAAATTGACCACCATAACATGCCATTTGGTCTTGTATTCGCCCCCCAAATCCCTTTTTCCCTCGCCAAAAATAAACGTGTCAACATGGGAACCATGCACTCATCTCACTTGTTTCTTTACGTTCGTAAAATGTTCATGGTACAAGTGGCAATGTCTCGAGGACAAAGTCAGAATCATGCAAGTCACACTCCAACTAGTTCTGAGAAAATGCCATTGTGATCAAGGCATTTCCCGAAACACAGGGAAAAGTACAAGTATCTCACCGCCAGATTTGCCCACTCCCTTTAGAGAAAAAGAACACTTTAAGCGTCACTACTAGCCTCTAATGGCTTGCTAAGGTGGGCTTTGTCTTTTTTTTTTTTTTTTTTTTTTTTTTTTGCAGTGCAGGTAGGTATTAGACTGGTCTTCCACGGCGTATTGGCAGGCGCTCAGATTAGTGGCCGGATTCTGCACACTGGCGTATCCAAAACTCGAGTGCTGCTTGGCTTTCAGTCTCAGGCTGGCCAGGCTGGAGTTACAAGTGTCCCTGTACACGTAAGGAGGGGTCGGCGGCGCGTAGGGGCACGCCGACGTGGCCACCCCCGAGTTGAGGGACGGGTTACTGAGGTTGTTCAAGTTATTGAGGCTGTTGAGGCTGGAGCCCGGCACGCCGGTGACCGCCGAGGGCACCATGCTGGAAGTCATGGAGGATATGGAGTTGGGCGGCGAGAACATGGTCTGCGAGGACAAGGGGTTGACATTCATGGAGTTGAAGAAGGGGAAGCTTTTGGTGGATAAGGAGGCTGGCGTGAGGCCCTTGGCGGCCCAGTTGTTGTACGTGTAGCTGGGGTACATGTCCTCGTAGGGCTGCATGAGTCCATTGAACTGCGGGCCGAAGCCGTTTTTGCAAAGCTCGGCTTGCTGGTTTCTTTCCCGTTTCCTCCACTTGGCTCGCCGGTTCTTGAACCAAACCTAGAGCAAAGGAAACGAGAGCAGGTTAGGAATGATCTTTTACAGCCTCTGTATTTCTTGCAATGCCTAATCTAGTTCTACATTTTAACACCAGACACGCCATCTTTAATTCGGCGGTATTTGTGCAAAAAATGTAAAGTAGCCTACATGCGAGATTTAAACTATTTTTCTTCTGCTGACTATTTGACCGCGTGTAAATCCAAGCACTCTTTATTCAGCCTCGCTTTCCTGTGCAGACAATTGATTCCGTCTTTATCTCGGCAGAATACCCACTGGGCTGTCACTGCACCGTCTGAACGTGGAGAGGATGTGTATTCCTCCGCGGGCTTCGACAAACACGCCGACCTTAATCACGCAACACCAGGACGACAATCGCAAAAAAAAAAGCCCCCCCAAAAAAACACGAGCTTTGCAACCTCTTTCGCACGTGCAGGAGAACGCGACTGGTATCTGCCACCGGCACGCGTCACGAGCCTCAACTGTTAACAACGTAATCACGTGTAATTACACTTAATAGGCAAATAACGAGGAGTTAGGTTTTTTGGGGTCCTATTTACTGATACTATTAAAATGTGTCGAGACCCATGAATTAACCTGTGATGAAATTGTTTATTTTGCATTTTGTGCAGAGGAGTTGAATTATATTTAGCCTAATAGATAAACATATACAATCTAATTAAATTGGGCTTGAACCAGCAGTATATTTAAACAAGACTCTGATTATTTGTTTTCAACTGTGTGCTACATTATTGTCAAGGAAACTTCCGACGTGCGTAAAGTTTGGGGTCCGTGCGTAATAATATTAAGGTATTGGGTATGTGTAGGTTAACCGGACAAGTGGCACAAATTACCCGAATGTTATACACACGAATTGTTTTTGTTTGCACCCAAGGGAATACTCACCCTGACCCGGGCCTCTGTGAGGTTGGTCCACACGGCTATCTCCTCCCTTGTGCTCATGTCCGGGTAGCGATTCCGCTGGAAAGTGGCCTCCAGCTCCTGCAGCTGCTGGCTGGTGAAATGAGTCCTCTGCCGCCGCTGCCGCTTCTTTTTGGGGTCGTCTGACGAGTCGTCGCTTTTATTTTGGACCTTTTCTTTCTCTGTCAAGAGGAAAGAAGTTATGGTTTAGAACAAAAATAAATTCCTGAATCCATGACACTGCTGGGGAAACGGATGGGCTGTTCACCGTCTGACTTCACTGAGGAAGAAATGCCCTGATTCCTACTTTGTTCACGTTTTAAACTTTGCATTCTCCTTCATTTTACTTGATTTGAGCTGAGCTTTTGATTTAATCCCGACACAGAGCAACTAAATGCCTGACTAATTGTAGTTGACGCAAGACAAGCTTTTCACTGCACCACACACACACACAGACACACAGGCCAGTGTCGCAACTAATTATCTGTGAGTAAAATGACAGCTGTAATCGCCCATTTGCATGCATGTAAAACTGCCTTTACGTGATTAATGGGGGCCGTCTTTTGTCTGATATCAAGATGACATCTGCGGCGCCTTGCTGAGAACATCTGCACCCCGGGCGGTTCTTACCGACAGACTCCGGGCTGGACGTGTCCGACACAGTGTGCACCTCCAGCCGGTGTTTAGAGTCCACAGACCGCTGCAGCGGCTGTAAACTGGAGGCCATCGCCAGAGCCGTGTGGTGTGTGGAGGCAAGTTTATTCCCTACTAGGTGGTGATGGTCTATGTTTAATGGATCCCTCATAGAGTTCATCGGTAAAAGATCGCAAAACTGGCTGCCAAAATTAAGTCCCCTTTAGTACAACAAGGATAAGCGGGAAAAGTCCGTCGGCGGAATGTGTTCAGTTCTCCAAAAAAAAAAAAGACAAAAAAAAAGACAAAAAAAATACACAACAGAGCAGAGCGTTTCCTCTTGCGGTTGAGATGAAAACTTCTTTCTGTTTTAACTGGAAAATGCTTTAAAATAGGCCACTGAGTGCTGCCATACTAGCATCGGTGGTAAACAGCGGCTACCTCGGCTGACTATCAGAGTGACAAGGACAGGTAGGTGATATTAGATCCAGAGGCATACACACACTACACCGCTCTCTGTTCATTTCAGCTGTTGCCTGCTCACTGCCTGTCCAACTGCGCCTCTCTCTAGACCTCCACGTCACCATGTTGCGCCCGCCCATATTCTCTCTGACAGCCACATCCATGTGGATGTGACGGTGTGCCCAACCAACCGGGGCTTGCCGAAACGAGATATGTGTGCCAACGTGTTTATGCCGGGGCTGGCGCTTATTTTTCTCTGCCAAATAAAAGCATGTAAAGAGAGATGGGACGCACGGCGTACCCGCGGCGCTCCGAGGTGCCGTTGCGCAGCAGCCCAAGACCAAATAAAAATGAAAATAACACAGTCTGGCCTCATTTTATGAGATGGGTCCAGTGGCCCAGTAAAACGCTGCCGTTCTGCTGATACCCCAGGCTGAGCCGCGTGCTCGCAGGCTCTGTCGCCGCAGTTTACTCAGGGACTCAACGTGGATAAAGCGAGCCACCGAGCGGATTGCGCTGGAAGCCGTATGAGAAAACGATGCACACCGCAAACACAACAACCTCCTATACAGCGCAATGATACTGTGAAAGACCACGCAATTAAGGGAGGGGGAGGGGGGGGGTAAATGTAACTTCGAAAAGAGGGGTGTGCCAGCCTCCTCCTGCGCGCACTTGTCACCCGACTGCCAGACATGTAGAGTTTGTTAAAGGGGGCAACACACGCGCAGCTGGTGCAGCTCACACACGCGAGCTGCACGGGGATGTAGGATTTTAGCGTCCTGCGTCCACCCAAAGGCAGCGAAAGGAACTGGACGTAAGAAGGTGGCAAACAGCCGCCAACACATTGAACTTAAGCACTGTCCCACTTCGAAGGTAAATCTCACATCCAACTCGATACCGAGGGAGACGCCTGTGGTGCATTATTCCCATCATATGGTCCAGATGCGCGGTCAGACTGACCTAAAGTGGTTCACTCTCCACCACATCCCCGTATGCAGCGCATATGCTCAGGAAAATCATTGTCAGTCACACTAGTTGTCAAATGGAATGATCCTCTTGATCTCCACAGAGTTGGTTCAAATATCCATTAAATCAACCCCACCGGAGCCTCCGGTAACCACGCAGACTCAGTTTGTTGACGACGGATTACTTTATCTCGGCGCTTAACCGGATATCTCTCCTCACTTTGCGCGTGGACCCCTCAGTCGTTCTCAGCCAGCACAGCTGTAGTGTTTTTTTAAACATTTTTTTTTTATTTAATCTGATAAGACTCTCATTTGCCTAAGAATTTCTGAAGGAGGACTTTTAATGAGTTTGAGCTGATATGCCAGCACTTTTTTTTTTTTTTTTTACCTATAATTCCCCAACGATTGTGACGCGTTCAGGCAAACACGTCTAATCAAACAAATGGGACTTTAATTTTCAAGGTGGGTGATTTGAGGGTGGAGAAATGTCAGCCGGGTAACCGGTGACGTGAGGTGATGGACTGAGTAGAGAGGAGGAAGCGTTCACGCCAATTAGTGCGATTCATACCAGTGTTAAGTGTTACATTCATTTAAATGTGGATGATATTCTGTTTGTTTTTTTTTGGTGTCATTTTCTTGTTCTGTAACAAAATTGCATCATCATCATCATCATCCTCATGATCATCATCATCAAATAACACACTCCCCAGCTCCACGTGGCCAGGCGGACGCCCATTCAGCCAGCACATTTGGACTTGGCGATGTTATGTAGTTACTGGGCTAATCCCGTGAAAGCCCCTGATATATAAATACCAGCAGACCATAGACTGTATGCAGCACACACACGCACACACACACGCACACACGCACACACACACACACACACACACACACACACACTCGGGGAGGGAAGAGACTTTATCAAAACGGGAGCCAATCGCCTCTCATACAGAGCAATAAAACCTTGTTTGGATGGCCTCTGAGTAATTAAAATTAAGATGATGCCTGTTTTTAAGTTCTAATCTTTCATGTATAATTTATTTAGGGGTGGATTTATTTTCATCAATGCATTCTTTTTTTTTATGGGTAAACAATACAAGCACCCCCTTGCGCTTCCAAACATTCACACAAAAAAGGCAGCTTTTAATGAGATATTAGGCCCCATTTTAATAAATACTACCATTACTACTACTACTACTACCACTATTAATAATGATGATGGTGGCGATAATGATATGCATTAGATAAACTTGACACTAAAAATAGGTTTTTGTATTTCAGAATTGGCATGCGATTTGATTAAAAATGGCCCAACAATGATAAAATCATAAAACAAGCTTTTCCATGTCTTATTTTATGCCAAGCAGCGAACAGTCTGTTGCTACTTTCCCCCCCTCCAGCCGTATTGTAATACTAAACTTGAAGTGGATTATCGGTTTCCTCTTCATTTCTACCTTCTGAATGCTTTATCTCTCTTCTGCGGATTACTGCGCGCAATAGGCCTCAGCCATAGAGGGCCATTAATTAGCAATTCAGTCAATATAGGGAGAGACGACAGGGCTTTTTACATAGGATTAAGGAGACATCAGATTCCCCCATTAGTATATTCCTCCTCACGAATGGGCTTTCATTATACATTTGGTTTTCCCCGGAGTCACTCCAACGAGCGCTGCATATTTCACAGCAAAACAGTCGACGCTGGTGTGTCTATATCGCATTATCCTATTATTCTTGATCAATGGTCGCTCAGACTGCGCAGCCGTGAAGCTATGAGCAGCCTGCCCTCGGTCACACAGCCCCGTCAATGTCGGCTCAGCGGAACAGAATGAGAGTTATTGGTAATTCGTTTAAGATCCTAACAGGACCTGATGTAATTTCCACACCACATCGGAGAAAATAATTAATAAATCCCAGACTGTGTCGCCTAGGAGATTTATAGCTTTTCTTTTCTTTTTTTTTTTTTTTTAGTCTCTTGTTGGACTTTCGTCGTAGATGTTATTTAGGAAAGCATGCTGCAGTTAGGGCCACTAGAACCGAAAATGGTCGCAGAGTAGGCTGTAAAACCACCTCCAAAACTGTTTCGGCGTTGTACGAAAGGCCAGTAAGACGTCAATGAAAGGGCATAATAAGATATGTCAGTGGGCGTCTATGGCCCGTCTTTTTATCACAACAAATAAATCCTGGGAAAAGAGCTGTTTGCCTGCTTCCACTTTCGACCACCAGGTGTCGCTCTAAGGCAGCAAACAAGCCTGGCCTCGCCGACAACCCCTCCACACTGTCGAGCAGAGAGGCCACGCGATCTGCGCCCACCAAACATGTTTTAAACACACCAGTTACATCCACCGCAATAATGCAACTAAAGCAGCGTTTCACCCTCCAACTCCAGATCCTGGGAGTCGCAAAGTGCCAGTTGAGATGGCGAAGGGAACAATGGGAGATTTAATTTTGTGACAAATCCATCAGAACTGAACAGCTATTTTCTGGAAAAATCAACGTTACTTTGCCTTTAAAGAGAAAACAAAAGAAGAAAAAAAAAGATATTAAGCTCGTTTTAAGAAACCCCATAAAGTTGAAACAATTAGCTCACTAAGTAGCGCCAGAACGTTTTTATTTGAAATCTATTTTCTATAATTTTCTATAATTATATATTTCTATAATCTATTATATATATAAAAAGTCTGATTGTAAGATCAAGACGACTGAGGAAGGGGACATTAATAAAAACTAAAATGCTGTGAATAAACTATTAGCTGTAATTAATAAATATCCTCTTTGGAAAGCAACACACACGATAAACCCTTAGCCTGTGTACTTGTCAACAGGGCCGTTTGTGTGTAAATAAAATACAAATATAATCAAAAAAATAATATTTTCCAAACACAATTAAAGTGGCAATTGGTCTACCATATTAAACCTCCAAATATCATGTTTTGTTATTACAGTGATCTGTGAGAACTGTACTGTATTGATTGATATGGATCAGGTACTCACCGATTTGCGCGCAGGTGGGGGCCAGTTTGCGGCAGTGGGAGTCCATTATGGCAACTTAAGGAAGCCGTTTCTGTAAAACAGACAAAAGAGCCATAATAAGCCTTTAAGACTGGTAAACCGTCCCCGTGTTGGTCACTGACATTCAAGTCTACCTCTGCAGTCGATGCTTTCTGGAGTCAACGTAAGACCAAAGAGAACAGCGGTGCGCTCAAAGGATGGGTGTTCTCGATTGCAAGGGAAAATGCTGGTGGTCTTGAAGGAAACATTTCAAGCTGTAAGCGAATACGTGACAATGCGTCGGGCGCAGTTTGGATGGCGGCGACGGCCGCGCCGCAGTCCCGCTGGTCGCAGAAATGGGCACTTTGGCGCGTCTCATTCTGGTCTGAAAGTCGAAACGCGCCAGTGATCGACTTGTTTCCAACTGAGTTTGACCCTGTGTGTCAGGAAGCAAGCCGCGGCGGAAACAAAGTGCCCTCCATCTGTATTTCAAGAACATCTCTGACATGCTTGGCACGCGGGGGGGGGGTAAAAAATAAACAAAAAATGGAAACAAGATTATTGAGAAAAATGATTAATCTCATCATGCTGACACTTGATGTAAAACAAAGAAGAGTCTAAAACTCGCCATGTATTGTTGTGTTTGTGTGTGTGTTTGTGTTTTTTTTCTTTTAGATTGAATTTGTGTACAGTCTGACTATATAACACCCGCCGTGTTTTGCACGAGCCGGTTCCTTGCGTTTTGGGGCAGCCTGCAGCAGTTGGAAGTGGATTGATTCCGTAGTAAAATCACGGGATTAGAGTCTGATTGAGATGTCTGTCGGTGGGATATTACAAAATTCATTATCGCGGCCCTCATACTACCTCGATATGAAGTTACACAGATGGGGTTTTATTAGTCCAGGCTCACACTGTTTGCTTATGATAATTCAAGTCGGGGGAGAATTTGCATGCAGCCATGCTGTTAACCATTTTCCTCAGTTCTTCTCTTCACCTGCTCTACATCATCTGTTAGTCCCCCCCCCCAAAGATGCAGATATAGGAGGTTAAGTTTTACGGTGTATACCGGCACAACCTTTCTTCTCATTCCTCCTCTATGTCCTCACAGCAAAATGAAAGAGTGGGGGGGTCAGGCTGTAAGGTGTAAGGTTCTCGCACGCGGCCCCGTGTTATCTAATCAGCGAGATTTAATGAGGGGGCCCCTCCAATATTTCAGCCTGCCTGGCTGCTCCGTGTCCTCTGAAATCACACCCGGCGTTACTTATGCATTTTACTCTATTTTTATTTGTATAGCGGGGAAAAATATGGGCAAAATGTACATGGAAGGATTTGTTTCGATCTTGGTATTTTTGTACATCTATTTTTGTTTGACACTTACAAGTATTCCTTTTTAAAAAAAAAAGAAAATACTTAACATAAACAAATAAAATGTGCAAATTACTTGATACATTTGCTTTTCAGGCAAAGAAAATAGAATTGCGCTAATTTGAAAGCACGCAATGGGGGCAAATAAGTTCACCTATCATTATAAATGTCTTATTTCTAAGACATTTAGCTACAACATTAATAATAATAATAATAATAATAATAATAATAATAATAATAATAATAATAATAATAATAATAATAATGTTTGTTAAGCCTGGTAATAAATATGTACTTGTATTTTCCCTAACGTATGCCACAGTGGAGAGACCAATAGGAGCGGTTTCAAAATACAGCTACATTTAATATCATGATCGCTTATATTAATCCCGTTCATCCATTCATTCTCACCTCACGGACCCCCTCCTGCTCCCACCACCAACAGTTGATATGAATCAGTGACTCACATGGCATCGGGCCCAGTGCAGACAGAAAGCTGGCATTGCCTTACACTGGCTTTACTTCTGAAATTAACACAGTAGAGCATGAGACTGCAGCCTTTACCGGGAGATGAATCGACTAACCTCCACCATATGGCCCTGTATTAATTAAAGGCGTGAGACCGTGAACGTCGCCCCCCCCACCCCCCCCCCCTCCCTATATTCCAAAAGAATGCAAAGAAGGATAAAACACATCTGAACTCCCGTTACTCCCGTTTTATTGACAGGGATATTTGCCATTTTGCTTTTGCAGAGCCGCCTCACCGGTTCATTTGGGCTCATTCAGGAGAGTTTATACGTTTTGGTTGATGTGCTGGCCCACACTTTTACGCACTTGAATGGAGTGCGCGTTGACTTTTTGGGCTCAGGCAAATCATCCTTTTTTTTAGCGCACCAAACGGACGAGCTGCAGCACACGACGCCAGAAAGCGCAAAGGTCCCGTCTCGCTCATACTCGGGTCGATGCCTCCCAGCGTTCTCCCAGTCACCGCCAACTGCAGCGCAATACCGTCCGGTTTAACCTCCCGTTCTTTTGTGATTGCCCCCACACTCCATCACCGCTAATGATAGGCTACATCATTATCATCCGCCGACCTGGAAGGCGAACCCTGCCCTCACAGCACTTCGCGCTCCTTTTACGTTACAGCCACGGCTTTGAGGTTCCCATCAAAAAAACGCCACCGAACAAGCAGAAAACCCCGAGGCGGAACCAATTCCCTCACTTGCATTAACTCACACCTCCGTTTTATTGCTTTTTTCTTTTCTTTTCCTTTTAGTGCCTCCACTCCTGCGCTGCACTTACCAGTTGTTGACACCGGTGGGGTTTTGCTTTTCCGGCCGCCGGCGATTTGATTCTGTAGTGAAGAGATAAATCCCACCGTCCAAACACACCCAGACACCAGTAGCTGTGTTTGTGGCGAAAATTCGGGCAACTTCAAGGTCCAGTCACGCCGAGGTCTAAGTTTCTGTCCCGGAAATGTGAGCGCTGCCTGGCTGTGGCTCCCCCGCTATGTTATCCAAAAACGAGACGCAGCTTTCACGTATGCGCATAAATAACCATCTATTTACAGTGAGGGGAGAAATGGTGAAGGAGGTGCTTTCATCCGAGTCTCCCCTTGCTTCGTCCTCTTCTGCCTTCCTCAACTTTTCCCCCCTTGAAAGACGCTCCAAGAGTGGCGCATTTTTTTTCCTCCTTCTTTTGAGCTCAGCGAGGGACCCCGTGTGTGGGTGTGTGTGTGGGTGTGGGTGTGTGTGTGCGCCGTTAAAGGGGGTGTGTTTGTGTGTGTATTCGCCTGTGCCCGTGTAGTCTAGCAGAGGGCAAACTTGGAGCCTCTCAACTTTCAACAGCAATCAAACAAAAAGTCAGGATGGCATCTTTTAAAATGCACGCGCATGTTAAAAAAAAAAAGAAAAAAAAGAAACAACCCAAACCCCTGATGTTCCCGTTGGCCCGCCCCGCCGTTTACTGTAACAGTGCACCATTTGAGGTGCAGGCATGCTAAAACATATAGTGGTTCAATTTGCCTAACCCAACCTAAAATTTACAACAAGTGACTCAACTGTTTATTATCTAAACTCTGCGCGCGCAAAATAAACAATAGTCATAACCACGGATTCATGACTAAATCCCCTTACTGGCACTTAATTTAAAAAAAATAGCTACTGATTCCTATTCCAGCCTATTATGTAATCGGCACATTAGAGCTTAATTAACGCCCAATTAAGCTCACCGTTTTGCCATTTCCGCCGTGATTTCATGAAATAATTTAACACATTTAAAAAAACCCAATATTTGGAAATATTCCGGGGTGGATGGAAGACAGACACGTATTTAGATGGAGACACGAGGATCCTTCAGGGCCAGACAGAGCCCTATCGTGTTGCGGATTTATGCGCAGATGAAGTGAACAGCTGGCTCGGATGCAAATGTTCTTTATAGATCCGTTTCCTTAGATACAGACTGATTTTCCCATTCGCATCTTAAGTGAGGCGAGCAGACCGGACGCAGGCCTGCGTTCCCCGCGCCTAATCCTCCTCTAACATTTTCAGTCATACTCCCATTAAAGCAGTAATTCATGCGCGCATCCACACGGGAATTTCCTGGCAAAACGTGCCCATCACACCCCCTCACCCCGACCAAAATTTGGTGAATCAGGAATAGTTTGAATCCATGGTATCCCAAACACACATAGCCTGTAATATAATAAATGCTTACTGCAGCCTTATATAGACGTATACATGAGTAATTTTAAGACCGAATGCAATTTTTAACAGATGCTTAAATCAGGTTTATTTAGTCAGGACTAAAGATATGAAATTATTTTTTAGCCACAGACATATCCCTCTGAGTCTTCTAAAAAGGCCCAAGAAGGCCAGATTTTATTAATTTTCCACTCGCGTACACACACGTGTGCGAACCAAAGGCAAACCAATCTATCGGAAAAATAAATAAAATGTGCATATTTGCCAACACACCGCGCTTAGAACTTCCAACTTTGACCCGTGCACTTTAATATTAGATGTTGTGCTTTGGCCCACGCGCGCATAAAAGCGCAAACAAGTGCCCGCGCGCACGCAAAATCCAAATAAACGACCGCACAGCGCGTGCAGACAACATCAGCACCGAATCATGCGCGTCTTCAAATCACGCCCCTCCTGCACGGGCAGAAAAAGGGGGTGAGTTGCGTCTGGAGAGGCATGATGGCTCGGCTATATTCTCCTCTTACCTTCTTATACAAAAGAAAAAAAAAAAAAAAAAAACCCCCAGTCAAGAGCCTCCTCTTTCTCACGCAGAAAGGTGCAGAGGAATGCCTGAAGTTCAGAGAAGGCTGGCGGGTATGAAATCTTTCGCCTCGGGGGCAAACCGGCGGCTTCTTTTCATTTCAAGCGCTTATCGATTCGCGGTGTCATCTTTGGCGACGCAGAAGGACACTTGAAAGAATTTCTGATGGGGCTGTGATGTGAGAAACAGGGTGACCTGCTCTGCTGCTGCTCTCTCCTGATTCTTAACGAGCCCATCAGCCCCCCAGCGTCAGTACAGTTGGACATTTCAACTTTTACTCCTCCTGCATACTGGAGAGGACTTTAAAACACTCTTTCCGGCTTTCCATGTGTATCAGCACGCAGCCGAGCCTCCACTTCAAAGAGGAGGGATGATAGACTGCCCAGCAAGGCCGCCACAACAGACACACACAATCCTAAACTTAGGCCATTGTAGGTCTGCTCCTGTGTACGAAATGTGTCAACTTTTTATTTTGCTTTTTACTTTTAAGTTATATTTTCATTGGATTATCTGCCCTTTTACTCATACATTACACCGTGATTGATTACAACCTCTTACACCCCACACCGGTGCAGACCTCAGATCATCTCAGAACAGGTTGTGCACATAATATGGTGCATAAAACACAACATAGGGGGTATGCTGTGTTTTAAGCATACGGATATTTAGATCTGCAAGGCCTGACAGCCACATGATTATATGAAGTGATCAGTTTAAATATGCAGTTTTATAAAGCCAACAGTCTTCTTAAAATAAACACAAGCACCAAAGCCAGATATGCACACTCTGCAGAATATCACCATATATCTCCATGAAGAAAGACTGTGTTGAAACATTGTAATACGTGTTATATGGGCTCCATACATAAATTGCCCTTTGACACAAATCTCATCTTCAACATCCTCAAGTCTTATTATGAAATTAAGCCCCAATTTATTTCCAAATGTCTTTGGAGATAAATTGCCTCTGCAGCCTTTGCATCCCGCTCATGGAATGAGGAATACGTTTAATTGCAGCAAAATAATTGCCCCCGTTTTTCAATGAATTGCCATGGGCCCACATTAAAAGGGAATCCAAACCTTTTCCCCCCACACCATCCCGTGAAATGTACAAGTCATTTGCGTTGCACACGGTATTCATTCTGTTGCACCGGGAAGCTTGAGTAATGTGGATGTGAAGTGGTTCCATTATCCAGGGGTGCTCTTTGCCTGAAAAACCAGCCTGATTTTCTCCTTTTTCCCCCCGTCCGTTTTAGCCTCAAACCACATGCGATTGTCGCCTAGTGTTCTGTCTGGCCAACACTCTGTGGCCATGTAATAAAATTTGGAGTGAAATTGGTGTTTCCAAAGCCACAAATCTTTAAACAAATCGGTTTATGTACTGCTAATATGTTAGAAATAAAGTAAGGCTGGGAATTTAGCTTTATTGTGGGGTGTGACTTCTCCAAGATTTTGAAAGGAGGATGAATATGGAGAGAGAGGGAGAAGTCGGGAGAGGAGGAGAGGAAGGTAGAGAAGAGGTGTTAGGAGGAGAAAGAGGAAGGATAAGAAAGACGAGGCATTAGAGGAGTCTGCTTGGAGACAGAAATATCCTGTGTGTGTATTTCCATTTGTCAAGTATCACTCCAAGAACGTTATTAGTGAAAAAGCTGTCTGTAAATTAACCAAATTAAAAGGGTGGCTTTTTGATAGCTCTTGAGCTTGTTGAGCGGCTTTATTCCTGATCCTTACTATTCCGGCTCTGTCACAGTACCAAAGGGAGACGAGCTACACCAACGCTAAGCACTCCAACTCAGCAACATGGCTTGTGGTTTAGAACGTTATACACAAGGCCAGTAAATGACTTACATGATAGGCTACCCTCACTTCTCCCGACATGCCCAGCTAACATGGTGTATATTTAAAAAGTACTCAGCTCTTCGTCTTTGTCTTCTTCTGTAATTATCCTATCCTCGGCTTCCAAAGAAAATGCTTAGCTGATGTCATTGTGGTTTTGGCCCCCCAACTGCTCTAATATTAATCCCATGCATGAAGCAGCTTCAAATGAACAAGGATTACTTTGAATTAAACTCTGCTCCGTGTTTTTATGTGAACACATTAACTCCTGTCATTGCTGGTCAGTCAGACGAGCCTGTCTCCATTCCTCTTGACTTTGGACATGACATGGCTTTGGTCGAACATGATTAAAAATGTCCCTGAGACTCGGACGGCATTCATTACACTGACTGCCACAGGCACACAGCACAGCACAGCACAGCACAGCACAGCACAGCACAGCACAGCACAGCACAGCACAGCACAGCACAGCTTTTATGGCACAGGGTTGATCCTGGGGAAAGTAACAGTCGGTGCATGCATAAACACATGCGGCCTCAGCCTTAATCACAGGTGCGAGTGGGCCAATAAATTGCTCAAGCAGGTCTCTGATCAATTACATGAAAAATCAATGGGAAGCTGCCACTAACCTGCCTAAGGGGAAATCGGCCAAGAATGAAATTGGTGTGATAAAA
Organism: Coreoperca whiteheadi; assembly: GCA_011952105.1. NCBI lineage: Eukaryota > Metazoa > Chordata > Actinopteri > Centrarchiformes > Sinipercidae > Coreoperca > Coreoperca whiteheadi. Next base: position 23,342,356 of record CM022490.1, on the reverse strand, counting down.
TGACTATCATGCCTACCACCCCTGTCGATAACATGCAAAACAGTTCAGCTACATGCTAACTCTCCTGTCAGCAGACCTGAGGTGGACCCAAAGGTCACAACTGGAATCAGCTTAGTCCTAATTGGTCTACTGTGGCTGAGCGAGGGAGGGCATGAAGAGAAGGAAGGGAAGGAGCTGGAGAGATACAGAGGCTGATTCAAACAGTGGAGTGTAGGATGGGTGGTATGTGTAAAATAAACCTTCAAAATGTGTGAGTTTGAAAAATGTATACATTGAAGAAATAATTAATTCAGGAAGTGTTAGAAGAGGGACCGAGAGTTGATTATGAAAAATAGCTGTTTCCCCCCCACCCCCCTTTGTGTGTTCCTTTATGTATTTGCTTTTTAAATTCTGTCGTAAAAATGTGGAAAAGTAGAAATGTATTCAAGGCTTTTAAGTTTTTATATATGAAAAATAGCTTTTTTTTGGGTGAACCGAGTCGCATGAATTTGGATCTGCATACCTGAGCCTCAGCTCTGCCACCGTCCACAGTAAGCCATCGTTTTCATCCAGCAGCAACTGTGAAAGTGTGAAGGTTCATGCTTGACCGTGGAAATGTTGCCGAACAAATCTCAACTCAAAGACCACTTGCTCACTTTTTCTGGGGCTTTCGACCACATCTCATGGTCTTCATCAGTGTGCAGGAGTTTGCACAGTTATGGCTCAGTTGATCCCCTCCCCATATCAGAAGCTGCTTGCAGTCACATGACCGAAGTTCAGGGTCACGTGATTACATCGTCATGGCAACTGAGCAAACTCCCCCTGCTGATTAAGAATGGGAAATGAGGTTTAAAGCCCCTGAAAAAGTGGACCTAGATTTTAGTTGTGGTTTAAATTTAAAAAAATCTCTCTAAAATGGATACATTTGTAAATTGGCAGTCTTGCGCAGTAGTGTCCATGGGGGAAAACCAAGCTTTCTGAAAACACTGTTGTATGATTGCCATGTGAGCTTAGGTAAGTGGGATTGTCATGTGACCCAATTTTGGGAACCTTGACTAGCTGACGCTGTTGCTGCGCAAACAGGAAATATCTTGACGTACACGGCCTCAATGACAGCTGTTTTCCTTGTTGGGAAAAACACCAAGCCCCTGTCAGTGTTGTAGGTGCGACTAAAAATGGGGGCATCATCTTCCTGTGTCAGAGCCAGAAAAAGAGTGACAGAAACATGGACACAAGCGTGAAAGAGATCGATTGCCGTTGTGCGAATTGTTGTAAGTCGACTTTGCACGACGTGACAAACTAGCAACTCCTACTGCTTAATGCTTCTTTGGCTGCTGAAAATTGGCTGGTTAGGACAAAATAATCCCCTAACCAAACAGAAAATGGCTAACATGAACTTAATGTCAGACTGAATGTTAAAGTGAAAACTAAATGGCAATTCAGTCGGATTGATCAGGTTGTTAAAGCCATAGTGTGGACTGCAACCTCTAGAGAACAACTTGGAAAAACTAGCAGAGGAGTTTTGATGAATAAAAAAAAAATAATACAAACAGAATTTCAGTAAGATGGGAGAAAAAGGAATAGCCTAGACATAAAAGGAATAGCCTAGACATAAAAGGTAGTGACGAGAAAAGGAAGAGATGGATATGAGAGGACTGGAGGAGAAAACCAAGCAAAGGGGAGAACATAACCTAATTAAAAAAACAGCAAGATGCAGATCAAAAAGATGACCTCCAAAAGGTAGAGAGAGGATGACAAAGATAAAAGCTATGAAGACAGAGGGAGAACGAGAAATGGAGGGAGGTAGGGTGGCTAATCTGAAATCAGGATGCTAGTCCCGTGCCCTGTGTTCTGATTAGTTCCAGTGTTTCATGCTCCTCTCTGCTTTTCATGGAGCCACATCGCATGGCTGAACTGTACATGAGTGTTTCGCCGCAACACGACGACCCATCCCATGCAATCGCTAGACTACAAGTGACACATGAGAACCTTAAAGATGAGTCAACATCCACTCTCTGTTTCATAGCCCTTATATGTGACTGATTTTAAGAAACAGCGTTGCAACTGTTCATCTTTGGACGGCTGCGTTGAGGGATTTCACGTACAGATCTCAACAGCCCTTCGGCCTTTTCCTTCAAATCAGTACTTAGGATTCACTAATCCGTTAGTGGGGAAACATTACAGAAAAGGTGATGGAGGGTGGATGTATGTATACTCCTGCTGGATGCAAGGCCTGCTGTGTGACTCAGTCAGTGTGTGTGTGCGTGTCGGGGCTTCTGTGCGAGTGTAGCGTGGAAGAGAGAGAGAGAGAGAGAGCGAGGCCATGTGTGAATGAGGAGGCTGAGGTGGGGGTGTCTAATCCAGTCCCAGTGTGAAACTGTTGACATTTGTGCTTTTTTCCCCTTCATTATGTGACTGGGGCTGTTTTGCGCTGGATTAGCTCCATGCTGCACATTCAGCATGCCACTAGTAGTTTAACTTCATTAATAATGGATGAGGAGATTGTAATCCAGGAGTAAGAGAGCGTGGAAGAGCACCATACACGGAGAGGGAGCAGAGAGACAGGGAGAGAGGGCACCCCTCTGGTAGAATCAGGTTTTTTTTCTTCCAAGACAATCCTGTGCCAGTGATAACATTACCTATTATTGCTACCCACATGTAATATTGCATCAGTCCCTTTGTCTCTGCTTGTAATTTGCCTGGAACCCACAAAGGTAGGGGTGTGTAATCGAATGCGTGGACGGGTGAAAAAAAGGGGGGAGACTTCGGAAGTCTCGGCGGTGCATATGCTAGTATCTTCCATTGATTGTGTTTACTCAAGCTTCTCATTGCAGACTATTATAGAAGACCGGGGGACACACCCTGGCCTAACAGCAGGATAAGAGGGATTAAAGGTATACGTATTCACTATTTCTCTCTCCACTGCCAGCTTTGATTTCTGTCAACACAATGGAGATGCGGCCTGAGCAAAGTAAAGGCCAGTGGTGTGAAGGTGGACTGAGATTTAGGTTTAAGTCCAATTTTTATACAGACTGCCATTCAGATTGATTGCATAAAAACTATGGGCAATAGAAATATTTGAATACAGGTCAGAGGGCTACCTATCATCAAATCCTACAAGTCAAAGTGATTTAATTTATGTCCATTTCAATAAAGCTTTCACATTAGTTATTTTAAAGTGTCTGGTAGGCATTTCTAGGAAGAAATTCCCTGAGTTCTGGAAGTTATGCAGTTTATATTTTTTGCCTACAACAGCAGCTTTTAAAATAATAGATTTCAGGATATCTGGAAGAAGAAGAACTAGGTATTTATCATTAGCTGTGATAGCCGCCGTGCCTGGAAAAACAGCTAAAACAGCGCCACCTACAAATCGTCAAACTCCATAAAATGAAAGGCCAAGGTGCAAGCGGACACAGTTTGATTAGCAAGGGATTTCTGGATATGACACTACAACAACGACTGCATCGTACCAAAGATGTCGCAAAAACAAATACCCATTGTCTTTTAAAGTAGGATGAAAAGAGGGAAAAAAACCCCCAGATCCAGAATGCCGGGGTTACAGAGCGCCACTTTTTTCCTAAGGGTAATTTCAACGAAAGCTGTTGACTATTTGAGTGGTGGTTATTAAGACAGGACTGTAATCCTTTATTAGGGTCCATCACTACCAGTTCGGTAATTATGTGACATTCTGCTAAAGTGGAATTATTCTAGTCAGAGAAAGATAAAAGGAAAGAAGAAGGATAGAGAAAAGGCTTTGATCTGTGCAGTTGCCGTTTCCTAGGCGGCTGGCCGCTGAAAGCGGCAGTGATCGCCTGGTAACGCTGCTGGTTGTGCCTTATTCTATACTGTTCTGTTTCACAGTTGATAGTTCATTTGATAACTTTCCCAATGTTAAGTGAAAAAAACCCATCACTTTAATTACTTTTAAATTGGCAAAAGGACTTTGCATTGCTACTCTGTCCCAACTAATCATCATGTTGCAAACCCCCGGTGGCATTTTGTTATGTTCACTCCAGAGATTGCACACTGAACCATGCACATGTATAAAAACTGATGGCAGCATTCTTTTGGGAAACCTGAACAATTGCCCGCTCGCAAAATAACCAAAGAGCCAAATAAGAGTGTCGGTGAAATGCTTTAAGTTTGGTCTAATCCCATTCTGGATTTAAAAAGTCTCAAAACATTTAAATCTACCCAGACACTTTCAAGGAATCTGGACTACTGATGTGTACCGATTGCCTTTTTCAAAGAGGTGGAAACGACGTGAATGGAGTCAAAGAAAAGCTCATATGCAGGGGTTCTGATAGAGAAAGACCCTCACATGAGAAGACACAAGATATCAATAAAAGTTTTGGAACCTCATGATGTCCAGTATGAACACTTACAAAAGGCACTGTTCCTTTTATAATGTTTTTTGAAAAATCCCTCAAATGATTCAATTTCACGAGGTAGCCATTCTTGTTAATGTGGCCTTTGTGTAACTGATATGGGACATTTTACTGGTAAGAAAGATGTGAAGCTAAAGACATTGTGTCATTTAAGCTGTAAACTTACTGCAGCACAGCAAAACCCTGTAGCTTAAGGCCTGTCTCTATCAACATTTTAATAGATTTAATAATTTTTTTAAATAAAAAAAGATCAAGGAATGATCGTACATTTAATTTGTATCATTCATTACAACCACAACACAAGACTGTAGCCTTCTAATGTGGCAAGAAGAACACATCGGCAGCTCAAAACCGCTCAAATGCCACAGGTGGAGATATGTTTTGGCACAGTAGCAAGACTTCATAACCTGAAACGTTTCTGACAGCCACCTGTTTGGGAACTTCCTGTTTCAGTTGATGAGAAATCCTGTTTGTTCTTGTCAGTCTGAAAGGAACCGGATTGTTGGCTCGCTTTCTCTCCCACTTGAAAGTGAGATCACCTCAAGGCAGGATTTCAAAACAAGACAATTAATCAAAGAGTTTGCCTACTTATATTGGAAGATCAAAGTGAAACTAAGTAGAAAAGATGAACTTTATTGATCCCAGGGGGCAAATCTGGTTGGGTGAAAGTGCGATGTCTGAGAATGTTTTCATGCTCCTAAAGGGAAATGACTGTAGCGTATTTGCGTTCACTGTTTGGCTGACCGACTGTAAGAATCTGATACAGGGCCTCCCAACGTTTGAGCTTGCGTACAAAATGTGGCCCTCAGAAATGTTTCCATAGACTGATGACTTAATGCCGTTGCTCTCACAACTGTTTAATGTTTTGAACAAACATGATAACATGAGACCCTAATACTGTCACAGTGGCTCCAATAGAGTTGATGCATTTCCAAACACGAATACATTCTTTAAAGCCACAATCTAGAATGTTTCTTAGATATAATCATAATAGAGTTTGACTTTCAAATACTGTATCTTAAAGTCAAATTTCAAATATTTGTCTACTGATCATAATTGAAAATGTAGGCCTATTTTACTCCTGTGTTTACAAAAAACCCCACTAATTTAAACAAACCTTAAACGGGACCAGAAACCATGAACGCTGTATTGTTAGTGTTAGTGCAACTGTTCTGACACTTTTCAACATAGTGCCGGATAATTAGATTTTTTTTAGTTTGCTTAATAGTTAAAAATGACTCTTTCTGTGAGTTGCCTGGCCGACGGAAAACAAAGAACTGCCGCATCACTTCACTTTTCCCCTCTTTTTCAGGTTATATGTCAAAATGTTTACTGTCCCTCCTCTTGTGTCTGCTGACAAGGTGTAACAGTGTTCTTCCACAGCCCATAGCACATCCATTGCTCTAACGAGGCCGAACATCTGTATACACCTGTTTTGGGAAATGAGTGATGAATATGGCGGCTTTCATGATGGCGAAACCTGTGCTATGTTTACTATAACAAGTGCGATTTATGAAATACTAAGATCTTAATTTATTGTCATTGTACGTTATCAAAAACATCATAGACGGACACCATCCAAATGGATCCAGAGAGGTTGCCCCGGCTCCAAACAATCCAAGAATGGAGCCTCCGATCACTTTCAAATCGTTTAAAAGGTGTTTTACAGATCGGCCATTAAAGGCCATGGCACACCAACCAAGCATTCCCCAACAAGCACATTGTTCTAAGACAACATTCTAATGTTGGCAGTTGTTGGAGAATGATTGATTGGTGTGCCACGGGCTTAAGACCAGTGTCATATCAGTTGAACACTCCTCAGTATCCACTGCCTAAATGTCTAATATTCAGTTTTGCTGTAGATCACCTCGAATGTTTTCTTTTGGCGGCCCTCCATTACAAAAGAAATGGTTAATATCCGGGAGCTGCCCAGTTTACACATTGCTGGCCAATGAGCAGCTACTGGGCCAGTTGTGGGTTTAGCACTTTGCTCAAGGGCACAGCAGCTGTTGTTGTTGTTGTTGAGGGTCGCGGCGAGCACGTTTACTGTCCCAGCAGCGAGCATCCAGTCGCAACCTTCCTTGTGTAACCATCAGGTCATGTAATTAGCTGCAGGCTGTCGTAGGTGCAGGGAATACCAGGCGGACAGCTTTGATGTGTGAGGTGCCACATCGCTGCAAATAAATGCTTAATGGGCTAAGCTTAGGTGATGTCATAGTTCATTGTAATGGCAGTTGCCAGCCTCATAAATAATGCTTAAGATTGTTTCCAAGTACGTCTTTTGACTGGCATGTCAGTTTGCTTCAGGCTGGCGCTGCTGACCCCTGGCATGTTGTGAATGTCACACAACAGTTTCCATTGTTATGAACTGACGGAACAGACTCAGTGTAAGACACGACTTTCATTACTAAATGAGTTTTCCAGTCTCACAAATGTTGGTACAAAATTAGAGTCGTGGCAGTTTGTCATTGTCAAAATGAAAACGCTTCCATTGTTTTTATGGAGATGCTCAATTATAGATCTAAGGAAATACTACAGTTGTCACGACAGATTCACTCACACATATGCACACACATTAACTGTAGAGAGAGTAATGCCAGCATGGCCCAAACCCTCACAGATGGAGACACTTGGGAATAAAAGTGTTCAAATCAAGAAGCAAATGTATCTACCTTTATTACAGCAAAGGCTTTAAATTATTTAGCTTTAAAACATTACAACTAAAAACCCAACCATCCACTAATTATTATGACTAAAACGTCCCTTAAGGATATGATTATGGCTGCCACTGACATTAATTGTCATTAAAGATTCATCGGTTCTGTTTTTCTGTTTTTAATCGTTTACTCTATAAAATGGCAGATAATAATTAAAAATGCCCCATAAACTTATCTCCCAGAACCCAAAGTGACATCTTCAAATTGCTTTATTTTGAGTCACCAATAGTCTATAAAATCCAAAGATATTCATTTCACAAAGATATTAATAACAGAAAATCTCCACTGTAGTAGCTAGACCCAGCAACGATTTGGCAATTGTTCTTGGTAAATGGCTTAAACGATTATTATATTATTTAAACGTTGACGGAAAAGGTTTTATTGCTAAGTTTCTCAGTGTATTAATTTTAATCTGGGACATGATTATAAAAGCAACTGTTTGACTACCCCAATCATTTAGGTATTCATTAAATATTGCCAATGCACACTATGGGTTTAGTGTCTTGCTGAAGGACACATAAGCTGTGGCTGAGATCAAACCTCTAATATTTTGGCTTCAGGATGGTCTCTCTCATCTCAAGTCCATCCTGCCACTCCCTACTGTGTTCCCACTTTCCATACTTCATCCTGTCCCCTATATGTCTACATACCTCCATATAACAAGTCAATAAATCATATAAGCACGAGAAAGCAGATGCCTGTCTAATCTTTCTGAAGAGCAGCTTTCCAAAATAATTCACAGCAGAGCATTAACCTCGTCACGAAAGGGACATTTCCGCGGCGGCTGCCTCTACATGACACAAGCGCTAATGCTGAGTACAAAGTTACATCTGGTTCCCCCTGACTGGGAGGAAAGCTAGCCTGCTGACTCTGAGGCTAGGCTAAGCTGCCGCTGGATAGCTCATGCTTTCCATGTCTTTTGGGGGCTGCAGTGCATGCGACGCGTCAGCCAAGGCCAGATAAGCCCCGGAGCATTCCCTGCTCTCTCTAATGTTTCAATTAATTGCAGAGCTGTCACGAATGGTGTTCAGCTAACAGGAAACACATTGACTTTGACGTGAAATCCCTGATTGTTGATAGACGTAATTAGAAGTGTTAAATCCCATTCCAGATCGTTTCACACAAGTGCGCCCCCTCCCTCTGCCTCCCTCCACCATTTAAATGTATGCATAACAGGTTTTATTGTAGGGACCATCCAGAGATATTCAAATATTACTGTTGTCTGATATTACAAAGCATGGACTGATCAACATTTAAGTGACACATTTATTACAATAAAGCCCTGCAAATGTGAAGTGTTATAGTTTATTTATGACTTTCAGAAGGCCTCTGGTAGTAACTACAGGTGATAAAGGGTTGCAAACCATCCTGAGCAGCTTCATTGGAGCCAACGAGAGCCCTATGTGTTGCTCAAGAGCACTTTGATGGAGGTCGTCATGTATTCATACAGTTCCCCTACCCAGGTTTTCAGAGCAAATCTGGCAGATTCATCCTATATGACCTTCCGGTCACAATAAAGCTTGTCTAACCTTAAGGCTACTCCAGTGTTGGAATACTTCTGTAATGAAAAAAGGATGAGATAGTTTATTATTTGGTAAAAAATGTCTGAGGAGTGTGAGAGAAAAGAAAGCATGGGCGTGGAACCAAAGCCTTCATTATATGACTGATAATGCCTGATGTGATGGATCATGCTGTGCATCCCTGGTGGTGCACATGACTTCATTTTGCATGTGTGGTGGGACAAACATTCACTCCAGGCAATTTTAAGGCTCTCTCATTTCTTTTGCAGCATATTCTCATATGTTACTTTAATAAATGTGGCACGAGCAAAATTTGATTATCAAAATTAATTGATGTGTTATTGGATCACATTCCACTTTTGTGAGATTCAGCTGTGGATGACCCTTTAAACTCGCCTTGTATCTTGACAGAGTTATCTGAAATTCACAGTCAGGAATATACAAAGTGTGATTATTTCGGCCAAACACTGAGAGGTTATGTAGCTGATAAATAGGACCTGAGAGGTTTCTGAGGGAAAAAGTGCATAGAACCTCCATTGAGCAACAGTGACAGTGGTTTAGAATTGAATATCTCATGTGTCTTTATAGGAATAGTGTGGTTCTTTCGATTTCAGATTGATTGTAGGTGTAGGTGTAGGTGTAATTCATTGAATTCCTCTCTGATTGGCAAACTGAAATTGGCCTACAGTGATGCAACAAAACCTGTTTTTCTTCTACTTTTCCTGTGGAATTATTCCAAAACGTAACTCAGGCAATGTCATCTTTTATAGTACAAAGATATAAATGTTGTTAGCAAGGCTTGTTTGGGCAACTCCGCGATGATTAGAGGATACTGCAATTGTGAAATTAGACTTGAAGAGACAGTTAAAGATGAACATATAAAGTCATACTGTTGTTCTTCAAATGTAATCTGAGCAGACACTTACACAGTTACAACATTTTATATTTAACGTATTTGAGACCTATGGGTATGACTGCATTCAGGGGCACAGCTTGGAATTGTGGGCCCTAAAGAGATTATTATGTAGGTTTATCTATACTTTTCTCTGCAACTAACCGTAACCCCCAGCATCACAAAACAATTTACAAATATAGACACATCAGTAACTAAGAAAATGGCCTTGAACACAACACTGATAGAGGTGAATTGGCTGTAAAAATGTCCACTAAAAGCACCAAGAACAAGGCAGCCTTTTGTTATACCTATACATGTCTGTGCAGGAGAAACTTTTCCAAATGTATCCTTTTTCTGATGAAAATCACTCACTGAACCAGGACTGTCAGTATTTGGTATTAAGTATTAAGTAGTATCAAGTTCATGAAAAATTTGAAAGGCCCTACAGCTGTTCAATGTGCCAGATACATATTTAATGTAAAAACGTAACGCCTGCACACTTATTCCATGCCACAAAAGTTTAATAATGATAATGTTTCGATCCTACTTGGATTCAGAATGTTTGAAAAATGGAAAACACACCCATATTTATGCAACATAGGCTGACAAGCTCTACGATGGCAGGTGTGGTTAACCATCCAAACCGCCCAGGGTGATAAAACATCCAAAAATTATTAAAAATTCAATAAAACACATAGAAAACTGTAATAGAAAAGCCATACTTCAAAGTATCAAACATTAAACATTTATTGTGATCCCTTTGCCAAAGTTTACATGAGCAGTGAGCTGTTGAAGCAAAGGGTGCTTTTTACCCTCTCAGATATACTTTAGAGAAAGCTACCTATTATTAACAAGTTTAAAACAAAGATAAGAGAAAATGTCATAGTTTTATAGAAAGAGAGAAATTCTTTGGCTTGTTAATCATCTTGTGACCCCTCAAGTTCATCGTGTGACAAGTCGGAGGGCCCCCTGACCCCCAGGTTGCGAACCTCTACCCTTAAAAAGCATTTCTGTACAGACACGTAAGAGCAGTCATAGCAGTAGTAGTTCTACCGCTACTACAGATTGTTGGTAGATTACATTATCAATATACTGTTATTGCTTTTATCATGAATATAGGCTGTGGATAGAATTACATTTTTATTGTCTTCACTAAATTGAATCAGTAAATAAATTAGATGAATCCAAAAAAATCTGAGCGTTTGCAAAGAATTCTCTTTTTATAGGGAACCACTCTTGTAAACCACTTTAAAAATAAACATCCAGTAAAAAAATTGTAGGATACTGGAGTGTAGAGAGTGAGACGTGTTCAGATAAGTTATGCCTTATCTACTTTAGTCACAATTATTGATAGAAAAACTGAAACAAGTATTTTTAAAAGGATAGTCCAGGTTTTCCAAGAAGATAAAATGTTTACAGACTAGATTTGCTGCTATTGAAAGGTGGGCTTCAGGTAATGATTGATTGATATTTTCCATTGGCCAGTGAGACATAAATTCAGCCAAGATTTGACAGGTTATAGGTCTATGATCCTCGCAAAGAGTACCACAGATCTAGTATGTTGAAGGCTTGGCCCTTGCGGACCAACCGAGTCTTAACCCCTTCCATGGTGCTCATGGTTATTACACAGGGAATTCTGATCACTGGACTTGAAGGGCAGTTCAAATACCGTCAGGTCATCGTGGGGCCATATTAACAGAACCAAGGCTTTGTCACCAATCCCACTCAACTTCAAGGATCTTTAGGGGAAACAAATCGATCAACTCCTGACTCCATAACTGGTCTATGACCACAGAGAAGAAAACACCATAAAGAAGATTTTTTTTCTGGGTAGCTCCAGCACTCCACCTTACATGTAACTCAAAGAAAACGGTGAAATATTAAATCAGGGTTGAAAATTAGATGAAATGAACTGGCATCGAATTAACACAAGGCATTCAAACGGTGGCATGATCGACTCCTATTCGAGATTTCATGACTGATTCTCATATTTTAAAGACAAATTAGTTGCACAATTGACATCGAACAAAAAAAACAGGAAAGAAAATGTCTCGTTTTCCCCTCCACTGATAAACAAGTGAAAAATTCAAGCGCGCCCACCTGCTCCTTTCTCTCCTGACACCCAATTAGGTGTCAGTCCAATTACCTCAGCATACAAACCACAGATCCCTTTAGCCTTTGAACCAGAGCAGCAAAATCAAAGAATGAGTCGGATTCAGAACAGACTCTTCATCTCTTGTTTAATAATGTCTACTGGTACACTACATGAGAGGCGCAGTCATCTTTCAGTAAGTCTAACATCGGTGGCTTTGGTAAAAATGTCCCGTTGGGGGCTGACTCTCTGAGCGAGCACCTACCTGATCATCATCGCTCAGTGTAAAAAAGCTTCAAGTGAAATTCTCTAAAATCGGTCTGTATACTGCATTGCCTCTTTCCCGCCTCAAATGTTTTCAGAAATACACTTTAGTGTACTGTTTAGCTGTAATTTGAGAAAGTTTGTGACCAGGCCCCCATTTTTTTTTACATGTGTCACTCAGTGTGCTCTGTTGCTCTGATTGGTTGTCGGTCTTTCCAATTGTGTCCAGAGGCTTTTTGGTCTGCGCCCGTTGAAAACGCCCCTTGGAAATCGAAAATGAACTGAGAGGTTCCAGACTAATACATGCATTTGCGAATTAGTCTGACGATGCCAGGTTAGCAGATATTTACCTCCACCTCTAAATTATGTTAGTGTTATCATACCATAAGTTACATCACGAGATACTTAAAGGTCCAGTGTGTAACATTAGGGAAGCTTGTCGTGGAAATGGAATATAATATTTACAAATATGTTTTCATTAGTAATCACCTGGACATTTTTTGCGAGTTTCGTAGCCACCGTAGTTTCTCCTGCACGCTAGGAAATGGGAGGGTAATGCTAGCGGCATTCAAATCACTGCAAACTGCAATTTCACCACTAGAGGCTACTAAATCCTACACACTGGGCCTTTAAGCTTTAGGAGTGAAACAATTAAAATTTTGAAATACTCCTGACATCAGCTACATTCTTTCTTTGTTTCTACTGATGCCATATAGGATCACAGCACTGCAAGAAAGGGCAGATAGCTATTGGTGTCTCAGAAGGTCACAGATGAGGCTTTTATGTCCTTCCTTACTCCCTGTCGGCATTCTGTGGAGCCCCTTGGCTCTGCTGATAGGTTGCCTCCCTGCAGGCACACAAAGCAACTCTGTCCTGGCTGCGATGCAGGAACTCAAAAAGCAAAGACGTCAGCTATGCAGCTCCCAGCAGGAACAGCGGAGCTGTGGAATGGGGTAGCTGGGTGGAGGAATGAGACTGCCACCTGTTCACCTCGGCTAAACATTTAACCTAGAGCACTTGGAAGGAGAGAACGGGTAATTCCGTTTAACACGGAAACCATTATGATTTTTACTGCCCTCATAGAACAAAATGGCCACAGGGATTAACAGGGATGTTCATTAACACCAGTGGCTCAAACAGTACTTCAAAACACACATTACTGCTTTCACAATGTCTCTCCAAATTCACCGCCTGCACTGCTCCGCAGTAAGTGTTGGACAGTGGCACGAGCAAAAGGTCAGTATTTGCAAGTCACAAAATACTTAAAATCATAACACTGGACATATTCATACCGGCACAAAAATATCACAAGGAAATATCTCAGAGGATGTGGCTTCCAGGTTTGGAAATGTATATTCTTTGCTTAAATATTCCATATTCTGATTGAAATAAAGTTTAGATGGCAGGCTGGAGAGGAATGACTAGCTGGTTTGTATGATTTAAAGACTGCATTAACTTAGCATGTCACTAGTATGTTACAAACGAACTTCCTAATATAACAAATCCTCCAAATGAAGCGTTGTTTGTTTTGCCCTCAAGATTGGCTCATACAAGCACTGCAGCTCAAAAAAAACCCCATGCAAGCATGTTTTGTATTGTATTTGCAGCGCGTTCCTGTACTTGGTGTACTACGTGTTACTGTATTTGGTTGTGTTTTTTTCCTAAATGCTGTGCATGTGTTGTCAAAAGGTTTTTCTTCATTTGCTTGTGCTGTGTCTGTTTAAGTGTGCGCCGAGCTCTCAGGGCCGCCGTCATTTTCTGCTCTCACGCATCCATCGGCAGCACATCAGTTGTCAGTTCCTTTCAGAACTGTTTAAACGGTGTGGTTAGGTTTAGGCACACAAATGACTTGGTTAGGGAAAGCTCATGGTTTGGGTTAAAATAACTGGTTTGTTAAGGTTAGTGAACACTATTGATGGTGAAAAGAAACCAATGTTGAGTTTTGTTGACCCATCCCTCCACCCTGACCTCCTCCTTCAGCACACTTTGTGGCTCTATAATGTCACCCTGCAGCCTCCTTTGCTCCCAGCGGAAAATGGTCTTAATTCCTACAGTCGAGTTTTGTCACTTGAATGTGAACAAATGTTGTTTTTGGGAACCTGATTAAACCACTGAAGCTGTTGTTTTCTTCGGGAGGACAGTCTCAATATAATGTGCCTTGGCTTGCTTCTCTCTATCCTCTGCTAATCATTTGTTGTAACAACACTGAACCGTGGTTACACAAATAGTCTGTAAAAATGTGAGTTTTTGTTGAGTCAGTCAGAGGCTACTGTACTTAGGAAATTGGCAAACTCCTGTGGAAGATAAGTTCTTACAGTTATTGCAATACCTTGGCTAAAACAGGTAAATAAAGGTCAAATTCATTTTAACTTGAATACTCAGTTAGATGCAAAATATGAAATATTTGATAATGTTGTCATAGGAACAATATTTGGTTCTGGTGCATAAGAAGCTGATGCTTCACCATTCGGCTGCACATTTATAGGGACCAAGCCAATTCTTGGTCTCATACAAACTTCCACAGCAGCCATCTTTTCTCCGTCTGATGGCCTTATAATAAGAAGATGCCCAGTCCAGCCATTCAAGTTCTACCACTCAACCACTTTTCACACTTACATCCTCTACTTCTAACACTACACCCTCATTCATCCCAAAGCTCCCCTTAAATACTTTTACAAGGTGAGAAGTGCCAGATCCAACAACAATTGAAAACAGAGCTGGTGTATCAGCTGTAGCCATCAATCATACTTTGATCAATCACTGTCACCTGGCCCCGCGCCAGCCTCACACCAGTCTCTCTGCTGCACCCTCGGCATGTAGCTCTCAGGAATGCTGGGTAATGAGGGATGGCAAGGGGCATCCAGGCATCCGATTACGAGCCATGTTGGGAAGAAAGGAAAGATGTGTCATGTGAGGGTGTGTGAGCTTGTTTATATTTACTTGTAGGGTATTTAGCTTCTGCTTTCATCCGGAAGAAAAGTGCAATGAGCTTCCTGCATCGCAAACATTGTAAGGAGAAAAGGTCACAACAAGGAGGTGATGCACGCACGAAGTTTACGACAGGGAAGAGTCTAGGATTATTGTTGACATGTTTGGTGATAAGAAGTCATTGCTATGGTGTTTTTAGCACCTGTCTATCAAACAGTGTCCGTTACTTGGCTGGCCTTTACTTTTGATTTTCCGTTTCCAATTTCTGTTGAACAATTTACTCTTGGCATTTTTGTTCTTCATCTGTTGTAAGCTCTTATCCCAAATATTCAGAAATATAAGACAAAAGGCTACAATGCTTGTTTAAAAAAAGGAAATGTCTGATGAACATACAAGCATACAACTTTACAAAGGTTTTGTGAGGGTGACTGAAAACCACTGCTTTTCTAATGCTAATCATACGATCTATAAACATTTGCAATATTCATCTAATATTCATCAAACCCAGATCACAGTTGCGGAGGAACCAATATGTTTTAAATGGAATGGTAGCACTGACGGTAGGGCAGGTAAGAGTAAAATTTACATTCAAGTAATCAATTCATTGGTAATGTGCGGTTACAACAAACCGTTAGTAATGATTTATACTCCATCTGATGCTTTCAACATTTGCAAGAAAATTACAATCAAATATTAGTAGCAATAAAACACTTAAGTTTAAATTGAAGTTCTTTTAATGACGATTTTGTCTTAAAGGAGCTGTAAGCGACATTCACTGCCACTAAACGTCGCACTCGAGTACCAGTATCTCAGGCCGAAACAAATGGGCACTACAGTGCACCAGACCCCATTGAGACAAACAGTAACTGTTTCCCGCAGATCATCGTAAAACACACTTCATTCAAACTGGACAGAAACGATACAAAACCCACCAAAGCCGTCTTTGTTAGTCTTTCCAGTGTTCCAACAATCACCAACTCCGGTTTGGTCGAAATAAATCCTTAATTCACCGCGTTACATGAGAAAAGAACCAGCCGTTATATCGCTCTCCTCAAAACCAGAAGTTTCACAGGGAGGGACTCACATGCACTAACTTTGGCTGGACCGGTTGTATAAACAAAGCACAGAGAGGCCGGGATAACCACACAGGCAGAGGGGGTGTGACGTCATTCTCTGCTCAGGATGCCATTTCTCCGCTATATCTTTACATAGCAAACACTCATTTGCTGCTGCATTAAGGTTCAGAATCTCATATACAGAAGCTTTTAAAGGCATGGCACCAGAATCAGAATCAGTAATACTTTATTGATCCCCGAGGGGAAACTCTTTGTTACAGCAGCTCACTATCAAGTCAGCGCACACAAGAATAAAAGTACTAAGCGAAAAAATATAAGACACCATAATACAGGTCAGAAAAAAACGATAAATTAAGTACCAGTGTGTATAAGTATAAAATTTAATTGTGAAGTACAAAGTGGATTACCGGTTGATGATAATAATAAGGTATAAAGCATAAAGTATACAGTGTGTCATAATTCAGGTAACTGCTAATAATGTCATTGATACATTAATGTTAGAGTTGTTGCTCACAGCATTGTATTAACAATGGTATTACTATAAGCAAAGTTAAAAGTACATCTTCCCAAACCTGGCACACAGACTTGTTGAAAATAGAACATCATAAGATTTACACTTGTAAAGATGTATTAGGGTATAACATGTTTATTTGCTGTTCATTAGACTTGTGTATTTGTAGATTTGATGCTTTACCAATATCCATTCCAGGGTTAGCTGCTTTAATTTAGCATGAACATCTAAGATTTGAGTCTTCAGACTAATAAGTGTCTTTTAAATGGCAGCAAATATCACATCATGCCATGGAAGAGATGGAGATCTCACCGTTAATCTGTGCTACAAACAGCAACTGTTGGAGGCGGCACTGCAAGGTATTAAGTGTAAATCCTCTTTCCTGAAAATTGTTCACAGCGCAAATGGAAATTCCATCAGAAAATTCAACTAATTTATTATTCATCGTCACCCCCTCACCAATGCCTCACTAGAGGTGATGAAAAACGACGGTGGATACGCAAGTATATCATGTGGGACTCGAATATATCGCTATCAAAAGCAGTGAACTGGAAAAGACAGGATTTAATATGGTATCTGGTCCTAAGTCCCTACTAATTCAATAACATTATGCCAAAGATTTATTAGGCATCCCATTTCCCATAAACACATCTGCTCACTGAGTTTGATGCAGGCCGTGCGGCAATATGTAAAGTATTTCAGAGCTGTTTGCTTGGAGGCCGAGTGAAACAAAGTGTGCTGAATATACATTTAAAGTGTAAAAACGTACAAATGAATGCAATATTGTGCATAGCATAGTTATTTGCAAACTTTTAAACTAACCCTCTTAAATCAGTGTTATGTAAACGCAGAATGTCGAGTTTTCTTTGGGACATTGGCCATATGAAAAAGTGAAGTGATCACTCTAAGGTTTTCAGTCCCTTGATCCTGTCTGATTTATAGATAGTAAATTATTTCCCCCTGAAACGGACACATTATTTTAAAGAAGGCTGCAGCTGAGTGGAGAGGGATCTGTCAAATCTCAATTGGAAGAGTTCCAGTCCAACAAAGGAAAGACGTTACCTGTTTGCCTTCAGAAGGTATTTTTTTTAATCATAAATTATTATTCAAGGACATAATTCACTTGTTTTTCACAAAAGTGTTGAATAGTATTTTGGAATTAAACTTATCATGTTGGACCTGATGTTGCTGTGGCCAGATTCCTGCAGCGACCGTCACATCATCCTCATTCACCTATCAGACCTGAACTAACCTCATTACAGAGGAATGTGTCTTACTCATGCAAACTGCCGCCTCCTGCTCTTTACAATAGATCTCCGTGGCAGGACGGGCTACCTTTTTGGACCCGGTTTGAGAAAAACTCGTTAAACGAAACAGGAATAGAAATGAATTCCTCGCATCTTTTCTAATGTCTTGAATTTGCCCTCTCCTTACGTAAAGCTGTAACGCTTTAAAAGCAACATGGGAGTTTCAGAGACTCACATGTGATAGTCGAGAGCCGTCCTCTCCTCTGGAACCCATTAAGAAATGTATAAAATGCCTTCCTACCAGTTTGATTTGTAGTTAGAGGGTTAACCCCTGAAATGGCTTTCTGTGGTTCATGAGAATTTGAAACCCCAGTAGTGAGTGATTGTTTCAATGTAAATGAGGCATGAAAGCCCCTCTATAACTTTTCTTTTGGGTCTTTTCATGCTCGATTATAAATCCCACAAGTGATTTCCAGTTTAAGTACAAATGGCCAGTTTTATTCCTTTTAAATATATTTTGTTGAAGAGGTGAAATAACAAATCAAACCATTAATTCAGGACTATTGTACAAATAGTCACAAGAAGAGGAAGAACCTGTGTCAATATGATATCTGCTTGTTGTGACAGTGGGGCTGCTGCATGCACAAAAACATGGCAGAGTTTTGTGGGGAAGTATAAGTGAGGCTGGCGCGGTGTTGACACCTCCAGCTGTCTCCAGGGTTGGAATAAAGATCTGACACCCGCAGCGGTCCAGCGTAGACACCAGCTGGGCCTGGAGCCAGAGAAAATGTCTTTCACCTCCTCTATCAACGCCGCCATTCTCTCTCCTTCACAACCACACGTCTCTTTCACCTTCTTCCACTCCCCATAACTTTTCTTGCATCTCTTCATTTTACTTTATCCATCCAACGTTTTCCCCTCACGCTCCTCTACT
Source organism: Coreoperca whiteheadi (assembly GCA_011952105.1). Classification (NCBI taxonomy): domain Eukaryota; kingdom Metazoa; phylum Chordata; class Actinopteri; order Centrarchiformes; family Sinipercidae; genus Coreoperca; species Coreoperca whiteheadi. The sequence goes on along the minus strand of CM022490.1, from coordinate 23,323,805 downwards.
CTCTCCAAAGCATCCCTCTTCCGCTTTAGCCGGAGTTCCTCTCTCAATCCCTCCCTCCCTCCCTACTTCCCCTTGTTCTCCCTGCTCCCGCTTTCAAATCCTTTCCAGTGACACAACACTGATTTTCTGCCAACTTTTCTTCCCTCCTCGAACATCAGTCTCTTTGGCACAGTAGCTCTTGACTTTTGTGATGACTTCATAGCACCTCTCTTGGCTTGGGTGGTGGTCAACTCAAGCAGAGAATGAGGACTCTTGAGAGTCACAAGTGCTGTCTGCTAGAAGTAGTGCAGAAGATGCAACAGTAGGATCACATTATCAGACACTTCTTATACATGTAAACTTATAGCCTCTGTATTTTTTACTCTCTCTAGGCAGAAATACGTAACTGTACTGAGTGTGGAGTCCATGGTTATATTATGCAGTTATATCCTTTTATCCTTTTATTTTGCTCTGCTCTCTCTCTCTCTCTTTCTCTCAACCCAACAGGCAGCTGCAGATGGCCGCCCACCCTGCCTCTGGTTCTGCTCGAGGTTTCTGCCTCTTAAAAGGAAGTTTTTCTTTACCACTGTCGCCAAGTGCTCGCTCGTGGTGGGAATTGTTGGGTCTCTGTAAATAGTATGATAAAGAATAGGTCTAGACCTGCTCTATAGGACAAATGCAGTGAGATAACTTCTGTTTTGAATTGGCCCTATATAAAGAATTTAATTGTTTTCACCTGATCAGAATTACAGATAAGCATGTCATGTAAAGCTTATGAAATTATTATTTTTCTGATTACATGAAACCAAACCAAATTATTGGTGCACATTATTACTTGCGTCTCCTCGCCAACCCTGTACAAAAAGAGAAAAAAACAGCTGGTTGTTGTGTATGAGTTAACGTCATCTTTACATTCAGGGTTGAATTTAATCCACATGAATTCTTTCCAATCACATTCAACTTTGGTGAACTTTAACACGAGAATTTTCACCGTCGACCATTAGCAAAGTATTTTATAAACTGCCTCACAAAAATGGAATGGTTATGTGTCAGTTATGAGACAGGAGACTCTTGAATAAACTGTGTGAACTTATCATACCACTAGCGACTGAGTTAACTACGTCGAAGAGCTGTTTTTCCCGACTCACTCAACATGTTCCTGGCTGACTATGCTAGCTGTTAACTTGTTGGTAACAGTAGTTCGTCAACTAGCCGTAGCCCCTATGCCACCTAGCTTCTAGCATCACCAGTTTTGCAAATGATCTTCGGTGTGTCACTTTCTGATGTGACCCGGGGTTAAAACCTGTATAGTTTGTCTATCAACCTGCTTTTATGGGAAACCATCTGCATTGGCAAATATTACGGTGATACAATATGAACTATTTCTTGCTTCAGTTTATATGTGAAATGTATACGCCACTTTGGATGGAGGTTTGGATTCTAAAATGGATAAAAGCATACATTCTCAAACCACCTTATAACATTCAGTTCTTATAGGAAGAGATCCTGCCCCAACTTGTAGTACAGACCATGATTTTAATACTTCTAAACATTTCAGAAATTGCACGAGTTGCACTTTGAAGACAGCATGGGATGGCTACACCATTATTTAAACTTAATACGTCAATCATTTCAGCCATGACTAGTTCTGTGGGATACGTTCTCTAACCACAAGATATCAGCCTATGCCAGTGCATATTTATGTTCCAGCTTAGAAATTGCCTCACTGTGCCTCACAGATCTGAAGCCATCCAAGAACATTACTGTAGGCATTGTGCACATACTTAGGGGGAAATTACTTAGAGTAAATGATATGCTTATGTAGCACAGAACAATAACCAATAGATCATATATTTTGGAGAGTCCCAGTCATCCATTATAGATAAATTAACCAATTTCAGATTGATATCAGTCAAAACTCTGTGGTTTCAACTAAGTTATATTAGTTATACATCATCATAGGCTGAAGATTCAGATTATGAAAAGACATTTGTTCAATTAAATGCTTAAGTTCAAGATAAATAAATAGGGCCAGATCTTTATTTATTTTTAGGTACAAATACTGTATTGAATCTATCCGCAGTGAAACAATACAAATGCCAACGCACAGAGGACAGGCAATGGCTTGCGTTACTTTGTTAAACAGACAAGACCTAGGTTGCATCCCATGATAATTATGAACATGCCACCCCACACATGGATAGCTACAGCAGAAATAGACAGCATTGTGTTTATTAGATACAGATGATCAGAAATTGCAATGAGCGAAAACACATTGACAAGTGCTTTACTGTTTGCTTATTATTTATTTCTAGAACCTAAACATACAGAAAAATATACAGTTATATAAAAAAAAAACAGTGGTACCAAAAATTACGATATTTTAGAGCGCCCCCTAATTTTTTCAAATGAGGCTTTCTTGGTTACCCATGTCTCTCTCAGAGAAACCTTTGTTGTGGTGAAAGAAACCAAATATACCCAAACATAGCTATGAATTTGTCCATAAACTCTATCTCTGTCATTTTAAATTCTTTATCACTCAGTCCAGCTAAGTTTTACAGATATTTAATTGGATTAAAAAAGGTTACAGTAATTGCACTACATCGACTGCTGAGGTACATGTCTTGTAGCAGGAGAGAAAGCCATATTGGGTTTGACGAGGGCTCTGAAAAGAGTGCGGAAAGGGAAAGGAATGCCTTCAGATTTCATTTGGAGGAAAAATGCTGATGCGGTGGTAAACGAATGCAGACGAAAAGCTGGAGAAAAGAGTGAAATAATGATCACAGTCTTGACGTGGTTCACAGACAGATTTTTGTGGTCACCCAGCAGCGTTACAGAAGCAATTCCTCATTTCAGCTCCCTTCCCCAAATGTTTTCCTATCGCCGCTCTTACACTTGCATTTTATAGGGCTCGTATTCTGTGGCTCATGGTGGTGTTTAATACCTTTAAATTGGGCTGATGTAGAAGGAATTACTGAAATTAACTGGATCCAGGTTGATCAGGATTTAGAGTGCTGCATGTTAGTTTTTTTTTTGAGGTGATGATGGTAGTAAATCTTCAGACAAGCTCTTTAGTACTATTAGCGTTTTAGCAATTTAAGGTTATTTGGCTGCTGCATGGAATGTATGAACAGAAAAAGGTGTCAGCTAAAGAAACTAGTCCTCAGAGAGTATCACCACTCACAGTCCAAATTGTGAACTATAGTCATAAAGTCAGTACCTCATTGGCTATGCAAATCATTTTAGAACCTTTTGATGTGCTTGGCTTTTATACGAATGAGGGGAAGATTCTTTGCTTTAAGCCTCGACAGAAACTCTGGGCCTTCGGCCAGCAGTTATGACTGATGGAGAGGGTTGTCTCCTCAGCTGCCCCTGTACCCACTGAGAGAACAAGCTAAAGATGTAGAGGCCAAATATAGAAGGCTATTTCTCACCCTGGGTTGATGGATTACTCTAAAGCCAAACGATGTACAGTGTCCAAAGAGGTAACAATGTAACATATTCATAGGATGGGTATCTGTTATCATACACAGTAACTGCACCTTTTTTCACCTTTTCATTTTATCTTGGCCCACTGCATTGCAATAAGTTTCTTCTGCACATGGAGATCATTGTAAGACTCCCGGCTCTGAAACTGAATAAGAGTTCGAGCAAATTGTGTCAGAAGCCAACAAAGCTGGTGGCGTTTGTTTTTAAGGTTGTCTGCTCCCAACTTATGCAGTCTCCTTAGCTGGGTTTGTGTTCTTTGGAGTCGACTCCAACCAGATGTTTCTCTTTGAGCCACTGAAACCGATAGCTCATGACGCAGTGTCATTTTTCACCGCCGTATCTCCCCGCGCCACTCAACACCTACAAAATGCCTCATTTCTGCGAGCGGAATCAATACGTATTTTAAAGTAATATTCTTCAAGAATAATTTTCGTGTGCGGCTGGCATCTTTAAACTGTCTGAAAGCGATCTTTCAAAAGCAAAGCCTGTGTGGGAGGATTTGGCTGTGAGTGGGGAAAATGCGAATCAAAAGGAGCAGAGATCAATATGATTTTGAATCAAACAACATAACAGTAATTTCTGCTGTCTGTTTGCAGCAAACTCAAAACTGAATGACTCTTTATTCTCTTTTTTTTTTAATATTCCCTTGGTCCTTAATATCAGCTCCACAACAGACAATAAGAAATTAACATGGGTGCAAAGATAGAGTTCACTCTGTTTGAGGTAACGATTGGCCTTGTTAATTAAATAGGAAGAGATAGTATTGCATGGGATTGAACTGTTGAAGATTGCAAACAAAGCTACACAGTGAACCACGAAAATCAATACTCAGCCGAGAGGAAGATCAAAAATTGCTTGATGAAACGGTTTTGTTGGGTTTTCTGTCCGCAACTTCCCACTCCCACTGTTAGTGGCCCCAGTGGTATGTTTGTATCTTTTCAACACTATGGATTTATAGATGCCTCTGCATTGTAAATCATCTCTGTATCTACCACTGTGGCCAAAAATACCTCATATTTTTCCAGAAAACTCAGTTCTCTTGTGTTAAATCAAGAAGGTTGTCTCATCAGAATGAAGTTTAAAGCCATGTTAACCACAACAATACAGAGAGTTAAAGGTCCCAACAGATGCTGCCCCTCTTCTGAGCAACAAGACAAAAAAAATGACAGCAGTGACCTGTGTACATAACGAGGACCTTTTTAAATAGCTGGTATAGCTTTCTAAAAATAAATGACATGGATATCCTTTAAACAATGTTGCACAAGTGGCTCCTATTTGCCTGCTGATCAGAGGACGTTTCAGTCTCTCATTAGTGCTTGTCAAGTCCAGTTCCTTTTACTGGAACTGGCAGTGGTATTGGATTTCAGCCCAAAACAAAACAAAACAATAAAATAGAAAAATCACCTGGACATAGAAATTAAAATCAAAATCATAATCTAATACCTGAAAACTAATTGATGTTCTCAGGGCAGATGGTTAGCGTAGTGAAACAATGGCGGTCAAAAACCATTCTTATGGTGACCAGGGTTCCATTTTCAGGTTTCAATAAGTTTTCTAGTCTGTGATAATTTCCCACTATCAGCAAAAAGGCTATCATTTAAACTGACAATATGTATGTTTTTCTCCTGAGACTAGAAATGGAACATTGTTAGCTCCGTCCTCGTCCCCCTCAGTGGGTCAAGTTCATGCCCCAGCACTTGTCACTCGTCTTGGTGAGCTGTCTGTTTTTAAAGTGTCAAGGTCGAGCTTGTGTGTGGGCACACCAAGCATTTAACAAGAAGACAGTACTTTGAGGGCACTGGCACTACTGGTAATGCCTACAGCAAGATGTTAAATGGCCAAAATGACTATTGTGAAAAGCTAGTTTCATGCAAACAGGCAAACAGGTGATATATACAAAAGTCTTAAAAAGTTGCATATCATTTTACGTATGATCTGTATTCATCGAAATAGTTTTACTTTTCTGACGGACTTTGTTTTACTGAAACCATATCTGAATATCTGACAAATGTGTGTTGTCGCATAATCCTCAGATTTTCTTTGTCTTTGTGCAACTGTAATGCACAACGTTTTGTGAGACTGCATTTGTCACAAACAAGCAGGTGTTAAACTAACATAAACTAATGCCTTATCTGATGTCGAGTAAAACATCAAACTGATACATTGGAATTGGTTGAGAGCAACTGTCACAACATTTTTGGTTTGAATTAATCTTTGAAGCTTGCCCCTAAATGACCCCGCCCTACCCTAGCAGACACAAACACAATCTTAGTGGGATACAATGTTTTTAACAAACACGCCCATAGCTGTTTGGAACAATTAATTTCAAGAAAAAGACGATAAAGGGATGCTTTGGGGCAGGGCTCGACAGTAACGGTTGCCATTCTAAGAAATTGGCAACCGATTCTTTGTTTTCGATTTTGAAATCAAAAGCAGCATTGGCGATTCTCTGAGTATTACTTTTCTCTCCACCGCCACCTTCTTGTCCACGCGTTCAAAGAGACTCAGCTTACTGGTAGCCTGCCGCTGCACAGGCAGGGCACAGCCAGTCCGAGAGTGTCCGTCGCTAGCCTGCCAACGGCTGGAAGCGCCTCAAAACAGTCAGGCCCCCCGTACTAACAATCCGGATCTTACTTCTCTTCAACAACCACACCATTTACCCACTAACCATACGTTCATTGTCCGGGGCCGTCTTTCGGGGACTTTCTGGCCCAAATCACAAAGCTGCAACTCTGAAGAGAGTTTTCAGTCTCTCTAAATTATGGGAACTCCGATTTTTCTTGCGAACCAAGAAAGTCTCGACTGAGCAGAGAACTTTTGTGCATACTGACAATAGCATAACTGTCAGTGCAGGAAAACAAATTGTTTCAATAGATAATCGAATCATGGATTGGGAGAATTGTGACACCCCTACTTTTTAACATATATAAAAATAGGGACTGCAAAATGTAAATCCCAAAATAAATCACTTTTTAATATTTATTGCCTTGGTGATATTAATGCTGTTACAGTTGGAACCAGAACCAGACAATGCTGCACGAGCGTTGGTGTGTTCACTCGTGTGTGCGCACGGGCATCTGTTTTAAAAACAATGGTGAAGCAAAGCTGTTGTTTGACGGTGGGCTGAAAAGAAAACTGGTGAATGCTGGTATACTGTATTCCAGGAATTGAGGGGGATAACAGTAAAGACTCAACTTCTTTAAAGGATCCGATAAAACAAACTACAAAGAGTCTTGTTCAGTTCCTTTAATAAAGCTTTTAAACATTCTTTCATGTCACTTTTTCATTATTTAGCCGACGTATAACTGCATAGTATCTTAATTACTCATAATACAAGGTGCCTGGAAATGGCAACAATATTTTTAGTTTCGGCAACCAACATTTTAAAGTTACTGTTGAGCTGTGCTTTGAGGGGTCCTTGTGTTTTTACATACATTCTTTTGCGACTTTAAATATAGCCCATCTTCCTAATCCCCGGCATTGTTCTGTTAGTTGGGAGGAATGCTAGACATGCTTTTGGAGGCATAGCGCTCAGAGCATAAATGTGGTCGGAGTTAGGACCAGTCCAAGTTCACCTCGCGCCACCGTGTCATCTGCCAGACACAGAGATGACTCACAGCACAACTGGAATCAAGGGGGCTGCGGTGTCGGGTGTCCCATGTGCTCAAGAATAACCAATCAATGTCAAGAAAACAAAGTAAAGCACAAATTAGCCCTGCACAACTGGACATGTGAGATGCATGTGTGTAGAGTTGTGTTTCCCGGCTTAAAAGAGCTCAAGAGAGAAATGTGTGTAGGCTCTTGAGACCTATTAACATAACTGTAAAAGATGATTTGTCATTACCTCCCCATTACTTCTTATTTCCTCTTTGCCTTTCTTTATTTCACTGCATGATTAAAAAAATACAAGAAACATTAATTCTATTTTAGTTGTAATGGGATTTCATGTATGTTAATGTATGCCATGATTTTTCCCAAATGAGGGGCAAACTTTTGTCATGAATTCATCGGGGATAGTCCTGCAGTGCCTGACACAGACAGCTCTTTTAACACTGGGCATGTCCGCTTCGCCCTCCTAAAACAATAAAGGGTTAAATTACATTTGTTTTCACACATGTTAATCTCTGCTTGTAAAACTTACACAAGCCCAAGGAGGTGTGCTCATACAAAAATTCTTCAGTGAGTTTGTCAGACGGCGAGTGCGTGGCTGGTGTGAGTGAAATTAATGAAGTTTGTAATGGGTTATCAAAGAGGGGAACTCGATATCTGTGGCGGGGAACCCCACCTGTTTATGGGGAGACACACTTGGTCCATACATACACACACACACACACACACCACAGTCTGCCAGACCAAAGAATTGCAGGTGGGGTTCAAATGCTCCCCCAATGCCAGAACAACAGGTGTATAGGCATTTTTTTTATGATGTCTGCCCTCTCCATGTGTACTTTTCGAGGCTGGCAACATGAGATGTCAGAATTTCCTGCAAAAAAAGAGACAGACTGGGGGAACTATACCTTTTGTTGAGTGAAATGTTCATGTATTAGATTGAGCTCAGCTTGATTTAGATATTCTGTATGTGTCCAGTTTTGCCTATAGCTTCTGGATACAACATAATGGTGATGGAGCCCAGTATGTGAACATTTGCAACACTTGCTTCTCTAAATAGACATTTTAGTATAGGCTTTACCCAGGAAAATTCCATGCAAGATGGAAGTTAACAGTTTTGTTTAGGCACAAGAAATAACATTTTAATTTTTTTTGCAACAAACAGGAGGCTGTGGTTGTCAATGGCCACCGTAGCTGACAAGACAACGATAAAAGGCAAAAGACAAACAAAAGACAAAAACTACATCTTAGTCAAGAGACAATCCAATGAAAATAATGTGACAATACTGACTGCACTTTTGATTGTTAAATGTTTGGGGAAATGTCTGAAATTCAAGATTCTATTGTTGTTGTTTGGAATATATATTATTTTTTGGACTTTTTTGCCTTCATTTGATAGGGACAGCTGAAGATAGACAGGAAATGTGGGAGAGAAAGAGGGGGGATGACATAAAGTTGACTAAAGACTGGAAACAGCTAACCTGGCTCTGTCCAAAGTAACAAATCCGCTTAGCAGCAACCTTCAGTGGTCATTAATTATAACTATGTCCATTGTTTAATTTGTACAAAAAACAAAGTGCAACAATGAGAAGTTTTGGTTTCATCGAGGGTTATGTACAGGACCATTTCTTGGCTGGAAGCAGTGACTTCCTGGTGTCCCACGGTGACGACAAGACTACACTGTAGTAATATGTACAGCTGAGAAAAGAGACTTCTTATAAAAGATAAAAAGGACTGGGTACACCAGCAAAACTGAGCACACTTACAGCAATATTAGCTATTTGTCAGCTAATAGATGAGTGTAGGAAAGGGTTTTAGACTGGGGCCGGCAAGAGATCCCACTATTTAACTTGTGTATTGCATCTTTTCTCCATCTTTCTGCCACTGTGAATGAGGAGGAGGCTATTTACAGAAGGATTAATGAAATATGCCTTCTGCATGCAGGCGATGTGACTAGCTGCTGTAAGGTAGTGCTAAAACTATTGTGCAGAAAGAAAAACATGGTCTTGCTTGAATCCTGCTTTGTTGGTCATTACTCACTGTTTTGTTGTTTACTGATTTGCTGGATTTTAGGTTTTGTACACTTTTCTGCTACAGCAAAGAAAAAAAAGTTGGGGATAGTAATTCAGCTGCAGGGACATTTTTCCCAGTTAAAGTCGCTTTTAGAATCAGCATTGAATGAACCAACAATTTCAATTTACGGGGCCATTTACCTACCATCACTTTACCTAAAAGTCAGCCACCCTGGTTATTTGCCACGACCACAGGCCAGTCATAGTCAGCCAAATGGCAGAAGATGTGGAACGCTTCACTGAGCAGCCAAAGTGCAGGTAACACCCCTCCAAACCACTTGGAAAATAGCACAAAATTTCCACTCCACATGCATTCGGAATATCGAGCCACTGCACGCCTTGCACAGTTCCTCAACTAACATTTCTAAAGTGACTGTTAATCTGCAGAATATCAAAGAGTTATTTGCAGTACTTTTAATGGCAGCCCTTCGTCTACTGCGACACTTATTAGTCTCAGGAAACGCAGCCATGTTACTTAATGCTTAGAGCTTGCATGTTGAATTTGCTCCTTCTTCAGTGTCATCAAAACAACACAGTCTCACCAAAACATGAAATCAGCATGAATTCTGAAATGCAAATTATGTGGTATGGATGTGGATAAACTGAAGAATGTTCTTTTCTCCTGTGGTGGCAACAGCTCAAACTTAACATATATGTCATGTAACAGTGTTGGGTCTTTTTTAGCAGGTAAAACAACTTCAGTTCAAGTTAAATTTAGGGTTTACAGTTAATTTTGATTATTTCTAACTGGGCCTTAATATCCAAGTTTTTGATATCATGTAGCTATCAGTAGCGATGAGGTGTCTGTTCTGCCAACGTCAGCACATTTTTCACATGAATGGAAGAAATTTGCAGATATAAGGCTTGTTAAATTTGTAGGTTGACGTACAACAATCTGTAAAGATCAATTTGTAGAGCCTAAAAAGCTAATGCAACATGAAGGTAAATTGTGAGAGATAATATTGCAGCTGCAGGGAGTGCTGCTCTCCATAACACAGAAACAGGGCCAACGCTGAACTCCAACACTGAAACCCAAAGGAAAATAAAACGTGCCCTTTCAACACAGTAACACTCACAGTGCAGTTACATGTCAATAAAAAGCTCAACAATCACGGAAACCATATTTCAGTTGTAATAGTCCATTTGATACTTGTGGCATTGCACACACATATTTAATTGCTACAGGCCGAGAAAGTTCTCACGATTCACTCACTGGAACGCAAACATCCATTTGTATCTTATCTCCTTCCAAATCAAGCCAAAGCAGACTTTTTTCTCGTTTCTCAAAAGCATGGCTGATTCTAGTAATGTGTCATGTCTGACAATTTCGATTCCGTTTTGATTAAATAGTCTGCACTTGACAAATTAATTCAGTCTGTTACTTTAGATGTCCATATTGTGTTTATTCTCAACTTGCTAGAATCCAAAATGCTACTAAAGTATTCAGATTCAGGGAACAACTTTTGGTCTTTCCTTTCAGTTTTCACAGACAATTAATACATTTTGGTCTTGATGTAGAAGAAACCCAACCAGCTCAGTGAAACATGCTCACTGCCAAGGTCATCAGTCAGTTGTCTGTTGTAACTGTGTTTTCCAACTAAGCTTTCCATCAGTTTTCCAAACACCCCCACCGCTCTGCATTTTCCATCCCACTGAACTGTGGAGCATGCACTAACACGCCGCGCTCATCATATTATGTCCTTTAAGTTCATCTATGTATAGTGTGTCCTAAATCACTGTACAGAAGTGCAAATCATTTTCTGTGCACAGGGTCCAGTGCATAGTAAGATCAAAGTTAAGCTCAATCGTAGCTGGAATGTGTTACCCTCTGGACTATTTTTAGGGTCTCCTTGCTAACTATCTGCCTTTTGGACTTGATTGGAGATTAGCGCTGTTTTCATTCTGGCTATGAGTAAACATCCTTCCATTTATTTTGAAGCTCTGAATCCTCCCACCGCCGCTAGCTGGATGGGCACCTGCTATTTTTGGAAGAATATGGTAAGGGGTGTTCTAAAGAGAGACGGCCTTGTTTTACACCCTGATCAGAACCTATAAATAATATCTGTGCGTGTGCATTGGGGGAAGCAGGGGGGGTAAGTATATGTGGGTGATGATCTGTGTGTATGTGGTGTGTGCATATGCATGCTGCGTGTACGGGTGTGGATTTATGTGAGGCAGAGAAACCGAGACTGACACAAGTGAGTGTTGAAATATCACAACATATACAGTTTCCTCTCGTGTGGTGTCAGTTGTTGATGATTCATTTTCCAGGTCATTAGCTACTTTACTTTGTTAATTACTTAAAAAATAACTTATTATATTACAAAGTCACTTTTAAGTGGCTTCGAAGCCTGGATTGTGTTGTAAAATATAGTTTTTGTTCAAATAAATACATGCTAGTGTTATTTGTGCCAAGCACATTTTAAAATTAGGGTTTATTCTATTCAATATAGATTTTTCCTTTAAATATTAAAGCATTACCCTCACTATGCTGTAGCTGCACAGCTATGCAGTGAGCTAAACCAATTAAAGCCTTTGCAATTGTGGAACTGTTAAAGCAATATTGTTCAAACAAGTTCAATGAGTACAAATCAGAAAAAGATGAAATACTATAGCTTACATGGTATGGTAATGTAAAGGCCTAGACTAGTTACACTCATGCCAGGAAGAAACCCCAGTAATCAGTAATCAGTAATCTAGTAAACATGCACATAGAGTTAACAAGAGTACATGTAAGAATAGTAAAATACAGTTACTTAGAGTGTTGTATTAGCAGCACATTAGTCAGATAGCTTAGAATGGCTAGCTTGGTTAGCTAGCCATACTAGCTTGCTTGATCACAGAAAAACTAAATTAATAAATCACAAATCAACTATCACAAAACAACTGTAATAATAATAATAATAATAATAAAATGTACATATAGTTCTCCAACAAGTGCATTAGGGGAATAGATAGAAGTTGCCTGTCAATATTTGCTTGGTCACAGATGGTGGATGTAACCGTGCCAATAGCAGTTGCTACTAGCAACATAATGTTCAACTGAAACCAAATGTCAACTACAAACCAACAACATAAACAACAGACATTCTGAAACTGAAAAAACAACATTATTTTTCATCGAACTTTTAACTCTAATGTTGCCCAAAGTGCTCACAGTGGGTGCGGGCGAACACAGGCCTAACAGCTGGTCAGGTTCAGGACTGTGAAGGTTATGATCACAATGAGTGATTGCTGTCTCACCACTCACCCACTCACCATGGCCCCCAGACCCCTCCTCAGACCCTCAGACAGCTGGACCCTGGTTCTGGTTTCACTACTAGTTTGGTCAGTACAACTACAAACTGCAGTTCATTGTCACTTGTCTGTTTTCCATGTACCATATCTCAATATGTCACAACCAACCCATGAGACTGGGTTGGTCATAACCCAAATGCCACCACACAGGCTTACCATACCTGGCAAATAATTCTGTTACTAAAACTTCAGTGTTTCCGTCGTGCTTCAGAATTTTATGAAATGTCATAAAGTCCGCTCCACTGAACTCAGACAAACTGCCGTCCGCTCTCTTTCCACTTTGTGAGCTACAAACAGGGCAGAGGATAGGATTACATTACATTAAAAAAAGAAGGTAGATTTAACTAGCTAACGTTAAGTTACATAGATTTTACGGTTTAAATAAACATGGCAATGTATACGTATGTATCCAGATAACGTTAGCTAGGTAACGTTAACGTTAGCAAACTCGGTGAATCATAATACCAGTAACATACTTCAATAAATGTCGTTTAAAGTAATTGCGATGTTTATATAAGCTATGTATTAAAATGTTTCTTATTGCATTTTTAAATGAGCTTGTTAAAATATTTCTCCAAGAAGAGAATGATGCCTGATGTCCATGAGGTCATCTTCTGGTGAAGGGCAAAAAACAACAACTCACCACTGACTTTTAAATCACTTTAAGAATGACAGTAATCAACAATAATGAGTTGTTGCTGATACTTCACTTATGTCTGGATAAAAGTACTGCTGTTGACACACATCTGCTCTGGTCAAATTTATGTATAATTCATCTGGTACCTTTATTATAGGTAATTTCAGCACCATGCACTGTTCAGAAAGCCCCGCTACCTCTCTGCACATTGGGGCAGTACTGGATGTTACAGTATAAGGTCATATTTATTGGGATTTATAGAAGCCTTCTATTTACATTCTTACCTATGGTAGATTAATGAAAAATCCTGCAAAAGTTTTGAACAATGAAAGGGGAAAACGTAAGCTTTCGCCTGACTTGGCCCACAGGTCGCTATTTGCTTTCCACTGCTGTAAAGCTTTACTTTTGTTCTCCGAGGTTTTGTAATTTCTTGCAGTATCTGCGCACAGAGCACCTAGCGTATTCTCTGGCGACAGACCTAACTGTCCTCACCTCATCTGATGTGTTTAGTTGTCATTACGGGTTAGTAGTAAACACTTTTAAAAGGCACGTGCGCTGCTGAAAAACTAGAGGAAACACTGAACTTGTTGCACAACAACATGCCTAGTCTGAAAGCAGACATACTAAAGAATGGAGAGGCCCAGAGCAAAGCCTTCTCCCTCTGTCCTTTTCGCTTTATGAGTAATGTCGATTTCTTTAAAAGCGCCCGTCCCCCTCTCTTTTCTCCCCCCTTCTTTCTCCTTTCTCCATTACTTTGCCTTGCCCCTTTGCGCCAGCTGTGGTCTGCACAAAAACTGATTTTCAGAGTGTTAACCACCATGTTCTGCTGACGGCAGGATTTCATTTGCAGAGCACAGGGGGCCAATATCTAGGGTAATTCCCAGGGTTTAGTGCCACTGATCTCTTCCCATCTCACCTTGGGGAGAAAAATTAAAGCGGCGATAAGGCCTTACCCTGCTCAGCACCGTGTTCACCCTGTGCTGCCCGCTGTCTCACCGCTGTTGGCTACTGGAGGAGCACACAGATACCAGTCAGTCTGGTCAGTCTCATATTCACTGTTTGTAGGCACTTGTACACAAACTAAAGGTAATATGATAGAGAAAATATGGTAAATGCGAATATGACATTAATAGACAACGCACAATTAGGTTATTTTCTTTTTTCTTTATGTGTATCTATAAATACTCAAGCCCTGTAACTACTTCATTACCAGCAGATTTCAAATTAAAGTATGAATTCATTGGTTTTGTAACAACAATGACAACTGTCACCCTCAGTTTGGGGTGTTCCGATTGAATTGCAATTGGTTCGGTGATGGCTCACTAATATCTTTATATATCAACAGCAGAATAGCTTTGTGTTTCAATGTGATTCAATGTGTTTAAGGTAATATTAACTGTCATGTCATCACAGTTCCCAGCATTTAGCAATGTCATTGTCAGTGTAATTACTCTTTTAGTTTCAGTAATAGTTTTTTGGTCCCTGTAAAATAAGCTGTTGCCAAAGATTTTATAAGGTCTACAGCGACCCTTTATTAGTCTTAAGTCTTGTTTTTTTACATTGTTATTTCATGTTCAAGACCGATAAGTCAGTGTCTTAATATGTCCAACATGTATTTTTTCTGCATACTTATGCATACAATACCACTGAGTTGTATGTCATTTCATAGGCAGTTAATGGCATAATTATCAAAAATACATTAGTTAGTGTTATATTATTACAAATATATAGTTACATCTTCTTGGTAATTACTTTGAGGCAGATAATTGTGCTTTGGGATTACAGTGTTATCTGTCAACAAAGTATTTCCATTTTTGTTATTCCTTCACTATTTAAAATAACCCTAATGTTGCGGACCATATTAGAAAACAATCCAGTAAGTTGTGCTTGTATATTTCCCTCTTCCCAGCAGCTAAATTACTTTTCTACTATTTAATAAAAACCTTGTCCGTGACCATTTTTCGGACTCAGATAAATGTAATTCCCTGTGAGTGTGACATCTGCAAAAATCCTAATTTAATTTAAAAATGTGTTAAACCTGACATCATTCCATTTAGAGAAGAGGAAAGACTAAAATGTCAAAAGACTGATTCACTTCTTTTTTTTTGTTTTTTTAAACAATTCAATCAAAATGTGAACAGATGTGATTTTAATGGATGTTAAATAGAATTAAAAATTGGTCGCGGCGGCTACTTACTGACGTAATTAAAAAGAAATAAAAAGTTTCTTCCAGGTTTTAGGGTTGGTGGTCCATTCAAGGATGTTGCTCAGGTAGTGTGTGTCAGCTGTGTGATGGGAGCAATTAAAAAGGAAAAGTCTTGTTAACCATGTGCTCAGACTTAGCACAGTGGAAAGGGCTGCAGCTGCTTTATGGCCTCCTTCATTCACTTACTCACATACGTACATTTCCTATGCCTTTTCAGTTATTTTTTCTCCCTGTCTCTAAAGGGAGTGGAATATATGGGGAAATATATAAAATACCATAATTCGGTTTCTTTTTAAAACCATCTTTGAATGCACACATTCACACACACAGCAGCTTATTCCCTCTCACTAGGAGTGGGGGGTCCCGCAAAACAATCTCTTTCTGCACATCAGGAGGGACTTGTGGATTTAAGTGAAACCAAATGAGCTGATGTCTCCCTGATTAAATGCGCAAGTTATTGTTTCTTTAAAAAGTGCATGACACAATGCGTCCTCTCTCTCTCATACATGACATGACTGTTGGTTTGACATTTTACCATACAGAGCGTGCTGCAATGTGTTTCCAATCGGTGGGAGATGTGAAGCCCACAATGGGACATGCATGCTGCCCTTTGAAATGATGCACCAGGAGGAAAACATAAACAAATGTTTGCCACCAAGCACGTTCAAATCCCTCCTCCCCCTTTCAGCGCCCGCCCAACCCCCCCCACCCTCTCCAGAAAGCCACAGCCTCACATGTGACACATTACCGGGGAGGCAGAAAACATGTTTTTGGAATTAAACAATTACGAGCCCTTTCAAACAAGATACATTTCCTAACTGGCTCCTTTCACAACATTTACATATTGCCTTTCTTTTTTTTTTTCCTCGGGAGGTGGGTGTTGTTGGTTTGCTGGGTGTCAAGGAGAGGTGTCCCATGGAGGTAAAGTTTATGAGAAGCAGCCTGGCGGAGAATCACGTTGGGACAGAAACACACTGGGAGAAAAAGAGTGGCCGCGTCGACATATGAAGCAAAACAAACAGTCTGACTTCTAAGCCTTGGCAGACCCTGCTGACGGGTCCCTTGGTTTCTCAGCTTTCCTCCCAGATGCCTTTTAAGCCTTTTATTCTGTTTTTAACTGGCACCCCCCCCCCCGTTCTTGCACTGCTTTTGGTGTGTGTGTGTGTGTGTGTGTGTGTGTGTGTGTGTGTGTGTTTCATTAATCCCCAGAGGGATACACTCAGAAAGAGAGGAAAGGGAGAAAGACAGAGAAAGAGAGATACAAGGCACAGTGTGAAAGAGGTAGAGCGCTCCTCAAATGCTATTTTCAATCAGCTATTTGTTACATTTGAAGACACAGTCACACACATGCACATACACAATTCTGCAATATACACATAGCTAATGTGAAATGATACCGTCATAGTAGCCAATTCCTGCTGAACCTTCACACCACACTTTAACAACTCCTCACTTTCGCTGTCAGGTTGAGCAAACACAGACATCATGACTATCAGAGGAGTCGTCCTTTTCCCTCTCCCCTGCCCGTTTCTAAGACACTGCTGCTGCAGAGAAACTCAATCTATTGTTTGATGTGGACAGACAGATTGTCTTCCAAAGATTGCCAAATACTTTGTGTAAACAACCCCCATTTTAACCTTCCCCAAAGTGTGACTTAATAAAGATGAAAACGCGAGGTGTCCGTTTCCCCCCTCGCTGGGGAGGCTGAATGAAAACCACATGCGTAAATACAGCCCCGGTGCGTGGCGTTAAGTGTGCACAGAGAGAGAGAAGCAACAGTAATCAGATTGGTTTCCTGTGACAAACAATAACATTTATTTTAAACCAGCAGCATTTTTCTCAGGCAGAGGCAGTAGCTCCCATGGTAATCAGAGCCAGACTTGTCTTGGCCCCAAGACTTAGGGATGTTACTACCTTCGTACTAGTAGGGCATGTGGGGGGGGTCACATTAGCACTGGTGTAAGGCAAGGTGGTACTGCTGTTTAAGAATAGCTTTTGTTTGGAAGAGGATTATTTTAAATACAGCACTTAAAGGTTTTATTAGTTGACCTTTTTTCTCTGCGTAAAGAAGTCCAACAACTTTTATTAACGCCTTGCCTGAAGAGGAGCAGTCACATGGGCTTTAGCATCAAGAGTTGTAGGTCAAGAAAATTGTACATTCTTGCCGTTTTAAGTTAATGTCCTTCACCGTGCAATTGCAATTGTATTATTAGTATTGATTTTGCATACATGTGCCATGATATATATTGAAAAATATGCTCATTAATATTGTTTTCAGCCATATTGACAAGCATACATAAAAGTTATTGTCATAATGCTGAAAATGAAGGGATATATTATTGGGATAGAATTTTGTTTCTTGCTACATATCTCTTTTGACCAGTCCCTATGAGGATCTACATTAATTATTTAATGTGGAAGCTTATCTCCGTTTCCTTCCATTTTCATAACGAGAGGTAGCTTTGGTGGCCCATGTAGCTCAGCTTAACTGTGATCAAGTGGAGGCCCGTGGGAGCTCCCAGCATGCTTACAGTCCCTTAACAGACGAACGTGCCGGCGATGATGGATCACACGGTTTTCATCACAAACTCATAGGAGTGTCTGCTCGCCTCAACTTAAGGGCTTCTGACCTAAGAGCTCCCCCCTGTTGGGGTGATTTTAGTTGGACAAATTTTCCCTCCTACAGGGTCTCTGCCGGCTGCGAGGGGAGCGGCTGCAAGACTCATCTGCCTCTTATTACGCTCCCAAATTGAGTGCGTACACAGTGGATGTGTTAATGGACAGAAATGCGGTGCAGGGACATGGCGTGCAGGGCTGGTAAAGAGAAACTTCTCCCATAACCTGTTAGACTGCCAGGGTAGCCAGAACTCTCAGTTTATCTCTGCTATTATGTCTAGTGTAATGTTACTTGGCTGAGGTTGGAAACTCAGATATTTTTGTGTTATTTATTTGCACACTGCACATGTGAATATTTTCCTTAGAGACAACTTAAGAACTTCAGAAATGTACAGTATTTCCCTTCTTACTTTCACTTTTGCAGCCTGCTGATGTGACCTAGAATTACATGCCAAATGCTAATGTTGACTTCAGATACCAAAGTCACTACCCAGCTGCTGTCGTATATAAGCACAACCTTTACAGCTTTACAAAATGGCCATTTGCAGAAAAGAGTATCACCACAACTCTCAAAAGTCACCAGATCACCAAAGGAAGTTTGTAAATTAACACTGTCCACAAGAAAAATGCAGATATTACATTTTATTTTTAGCTGGTATTGACTATTTTAACTTCACTGCGTAAACAACCAATTTTATATTCTGAAAAAAAAGTGCAGTAAAGTAATAAAAGTGGATGTTCGCTTTTTGGAAATCCACTAGCTAATTTGACGAGCGGATGAGAAAATTAGTTTCACATGCTGCACATAAGTGGCTGAGGATTACCTTGCGAGGGCTGTTAGTGGCAGGAGCAGTGCAAGCGAGCTCTGGCCAGTGTGGAGAAATGTTCATGGCAACAGTCAGCGCCAGTTGTTTGATACTGTAGCCTGGCATGACGAGAGCCTTTCTGAGCTCACAATGGATCATGCATGACCACAACGCTTAAATATAGAAGCGCAGGCAGCTAAAACTGCAATTATTCTAGCAGTAGCTGGTGGTAGGCCTTGTTGCAAAAGCATTGTTGGGATTACTAGCAGGCCTTAATAATAACACATTTCAAGTACACATTCAAAAAAAGAATAATTATCCTTCAATTCAACAGCATGTTAAAAAGGGAACTCCACACATCAAAATTAGTTTACTGGTCATTATTAGTATTACTCAGCCATATAACATATAACAAATAACATATTCATGATGGTACGGAAGTTCTGAGAGGCAAGTGAGAATTTTCTTTTTGGTGGTGATCCATTTTTTTTTAAGTCTGATGTAAATCGTTTTCTCTCCTGTCCCTCCTTTCTCCTTAAGACCAGGGGGGAAAAAGTGTTTTGCCACGATAATTTTTTTCATCTGTGAGGACAAGTGAAAAAATAGTGGTAGGTAAAAAAATCTTTTTTACGTCAGTGTTTCAAAGTGTTTGTAAGTGTGTAAAAGCATTCATGCTTTCTTCCAGGTAAGTTTTAATTTCTCTGTGCACTCTAAACACAAGGTACAGTTATGTAATATTACTGTCATGTCTTTGTTTTGGATAGAAATGTATTTTTATCAGTGCTTCACCGGAAGAAAACATAAATGCTTTTAGTCCCATTTAGAACATGGGGTAGTGGTGCTCTTCAGCCTCTTGTGGCCGAAATGAGTATTCCATCGTGTCCCTGACAAAACTTCTCCCACCTGTTTCACAGGTGAAATAATTTTTTTTTAAATGGAACTTTTTATTGTAAGTTACATGCTGTAAATATTTCTTGGTGACCGCAGTTTCTGCTTCTAGTCTTTACACTAAGCTAAGCTAATCACCTCCAGCTCTAAAGGCTACTTAACGCACAGTGGTATCGATCTTCCCATCTAACTGCAAGAAAAAGAATAAGCATATTTCCAAAAATGTCAAACTGTGCAGCTAGTTTGCACTTCCAGGTGCAAAACTAGTTCATATTTAAAACGTAATCAAAATGTCAGTCATTTGGCGGGACACATTTTTCAATGTTGTGGTTCTTTTTGTAGTGTGCTATCTGTTAATTGACATAGCTTAATAAATATGGTACCATGAACCACATACTGAACTCTACAGGACCAAACCACATATTCAATGGAGTCTTGTATTTTTTACTAATGTGTACATCTTTTTAGCAAAACTCACTGGCACTTCCACTGACTTGGACCAATAAGCCTCCTGAAAAGTAATTAAAGAGTGAAATGTCCCAACTAACCAAAGAAACGTGTCAACTGTTAAACCTGCACAATATAGAGTAAATATCACCCCGATGGAGTTGGATAACTCCACCATACAATTACAAGGATATTTGGATACATTTGACAAACTGTTTTCTTCTCGCTCTTTACCAACAGCTGTGTAAAAATGCTCCGTGTTTGCCATTAAAAGACAATCAAACAGCAAATGTTCTGGTATTCAGACGATGGAGTGAAAAATTGAGAAGGGAGAGAGGATTAGAAACAGCTTGGAGTGCAAATTGAATTAGCCCTTTTGAGATGACTCTGGGTAAGAAATGAAATGTCATCCTCGCCCATGCAGGCAGAAATGCAAAACATGTGAATGTGAAGAACATCTTTTTTTCTTTTCTTTTCTCTTTTGAATGCTGACTCTTTTTACTGTACTAAGATGTGTCAGGCATAAATCATCACAGTGAGGATGAGAACCAGCCGCCTGCAGCTCCTTGAGACGCTCAGGGACAAACAGACTCATGCTGTAATGGTGAGTCGTACAGCTGTTTTCAAATTGTGTGTCACAGCTTTAACCCTGCTTGGACTAATCACCTCCTGCGGTGCTGTGGCTCCCACCAACAAAAAAGACAGTTCACAAGACTGATTCATAATTTAGAAATGATTAATGCAAACCACAATTCCTCTGTGCTTATGAGAAAAAAAAAAAACGGTTTGGTGTTAAATGTTTCTGCCCAAAATACCCATCTGAACAAGTAATTTAACAGGATTAGTCTTAATGTTTTACATTCTTAAATGCTCAAAAAATAGTGGAATAAAGAGAAACTGCATTAAGTGAAACGTTCTTATTTCAAACTACAGAGACTGAACACAAGAAATGACCTGCAAGTGCAATAATCATTACTTCTCTGCTAAGGACACTTGCACTGGAGTAATAATCCACCAGTAAATCTGAAACTCAAATTTTGGGGTGTTGTAGTGAGCTGGAGCTAAAGTACGCAGCTTATAGACAAAGTGATTGTGTTTCACTGAGGCATGAGCTATTCTGTCAATATTCTCACAGACATACAATCAACCTATCTCAACCTGCAGGAGAACTGTTTTTTTATTTCCCTCTGCGGTTACGTTTTGTGCAGCTCCCTGGTGCTGGAAGTTGATATGCAAGACTCATCGAAGGTAATAATGTTGGAAGCAGACGAGGCCGTGTTTCTCTGCTCTCCCGGCTCCTGCAGCGACGGTGTTGGTTTATGACACCAGAAACTGGCTCCAACTGTGGATACGTTTTCCAAAAGTTGGTTTTGGTGAGAACACACAGATTCGAGTCATAACAGCGTATTGATGTAACCAAAATCTGTGTTTTATGGTCTGGCTTGTGCAACTCAGATTTCACAAAAAACACCAATACACTACTGTATACTCAGTTGAATTGTTATTGTTATAAGTATTAATATCTGACATTTGTGAGAAAGCCCTGCCAGATGTGCAAAATTATATATATATATATATATATATAATTTTAATAATAATATAATAATTTATATCTATAGACACACACTCTCACACACACACACACACACACACACCCTGATTAGGGCCCATGATGTCATACAAGTCCTAATCTATGTGCAGTTGGATATTAGATCTTTGAGGAATGACTTGGGTATAAATCATATTCATGCTCCTAACATTGCATAAAAGTGGAAGACATGCAACTGACTCTGTTGATTTGGAAGAGGAAGGAATTGCAACGGACTTCATGTCCATGAAATCTTTGCTGAATGTGTTTGGTGGTGTGCACTGAGGCACTGGTATTTTTAATCCATACCTGGATCATCGTTGAACAGTGTTTGTGCCACAGAATAGATTGGCTTTTACAATATATCCAGATACTTTAGAATATGACTCTAAATTGTCCCTAGTGGATGAATGTGAGTGTGATTGGTTGTCTGTGTCTGTGTCAGCCCTGCGACGAGTTGGCCACTGTGCAGGGTGTACCCCGCCTAAGGCCCGAAGTCTCTGGGATAGGCTCCAGTCACCCACGACCCCTAACGGGAACAAGGGGTAGAAAATGACTGACTTTAGAGTATGTCAGAATATGTAATGATTTGTCTCGAAAGCAACATTTTGCAGCTTGGATTTGGGCTCAACAACTACATATTTTAGTTTTAAGATTTTTGGGGCTTTTTGCCTTTATTTTATAGAAACAACTGAAGAGCGAGACGTAGGCGAGAGAGAGGGGATGACATGCAGCAAAAGGCCTTAAGGATTCAGCGCGCTCCACCTACAAACTGGATAAAACATGGACGTAGTGTGTGTGACGTCACCCATAGGTTTCTGAAGAGCTGCTGTGAAGCTCAAAGTGGCTCGCGGCGGCTCTGGCTGTCGCCATCTTGGCAGTCCCAGGCTCCAGCTATTTTAAAAAATGGGCAAAGAGGTGGAGCTGAGGTGGGACGAAAAGCCTGGCTGATGAAACCACCTAAAGACACGTCACCTGAAAGGGCACCCACGTGTCACTCAAAGTGGCCACCTCCTTAATTATGCATAACTTTAAGCCTTAATGTAATTTACACAGGTGAGTCGTATAAAAATTCACTGCCCGTAGACCAAAATATGACATATTTATTTGTTGCTGAAATATTTGGCATTTTAACATGTGGATCTATGGGGACTGACTCGCTTTTCGAGCCATCCTCAAGTGGCCATTTGAGGAACTGCAGTTTTTTGCACTATGTTTTAGTTTAGGCTTCATCTTTCATGTTTTATTTTATTTCTCTTCCAATTGTCCTTGAAGTGTTTTAAAATGCGTTTATGGCAATTTAATTGGATCTAAATGGAGATTTTTTTGGAGCAGCATCTAGCAGCCACTTGTGGAACTGCATCTTCAGGCACATAAACAGTGGTTTATGCTTTGCCTGTGGTGACAGCTGAGCAGTATGTACCCTAGAGTGCACCTTCTTTTACTCCTTTAAAGACCTTGTGTGGTATATTCTAAATGACGGCTGCCATTACCAATACAGATCCATCACCATGTTTATGTGGCGAGCAGATATTGATGGTAGATACCACTTTATAGTTTTTTAGAAATGTAAACCAGTTGGAATCGAGGAATCAGGGTGAGTTATGATTGACTCATCAGATATCAACATAGATCAGGCAAATGCTTCTTACTTGCTCAGTTTGGTTGCAATATGCTTAGAAGGCTACTCCAGCAATTTTGTTTTGCACTTCCCTAAAATTGAGAGGCTCACATATATTAAAAAATAATGGTAAAAGTTGAAGCAGCGGAAGCTGAGATATCTTGACTATGACATCTTCCGGGCTATTTTCTCAGACTCCCTCCAGAGCCACAGAAGAAATTTTAAAATTGTTTCTACAGGCTGAGTGGTACTTCTCGCAAGTAAGCTGAAGTTTGCTGACTGTTTTAAAGTTTTGATACTTCTGGTGCCATATTTTGGGGGCATTTAGCAGCAATTCTGTAAAAGTCAACTATTTCTGTTGGTGAGCTGTGACATTTGACCACTGATCCTTTTTGGCGATTAAATGGTTTGAATGCGTCTGCCTTGTCATGGATTTCACTACCCCTTGCTCCAGTTAATTATTCTACAGTTTTTTTGGGATAACCCACCTTCAATTATTTGACATTCATGGTCCTGTCATAGTAGTCTGTGGTTTTAGATAAGATAATCCAAAGACCATGTTGTGAGCAGTTTCATGTAGGAACTATTGGTAGAAAGAAAATCCTCCTATCCATGTAGTTCCTGCATGAAACTGCTCACAACAAATCTGTGGATTATGTGGAGTAAGCGGGTCATGATTTCTGGAAAGAGAAATTGCTGTGGATATTTTCAAATATATTTTTTTGGCGCTTTGAACACCACAAGCTGAGGGCCATATTGTCCCATTAAATATATGTATATAAAGGCAGACATGTCTACTGCTGATATTTCCAAAACTTAACAACTCACACCAAAACAATCTAGATGGATAAACAGCACTACAGGTAAGAGGAAAAACATGTAATTTTTGATTTTGGGGTGAACTGTCCCTTTAAGGCTGACACTAATCGGCATGTGTTTGGCTTTTGTACCTGCTTCTGCTATTCTGCCTTAGTTTCAGTGAAGCCAAAGTTCTTGTTTATGTGGTTTTCCCATTGTTGCGTCCATCCCATACCAATGTGGTTTGATAACAGAGTTCTCTGTTATGAGTTTGTGGCAGTAATAGAGGTTTAAAATGTAACGCAGCTAACAGGACGTCATTTACTGTCACTTCCCTAAATCCGTATCTGGAGCATGCTCAGTGTAGGTGGGGGGCATTTTACTACAGATACAAGGCACATGCTGTATGGTGATGATGGGTCTGAAACTAGGTTATCCATCACCGGCCGTCCAATGTCCACGGGCCCCTGGCCAAAACCACATCCATTATCGGGTTATGGGGATACAACAGGGAAAATGAAAGGGCTTTTTCCCAACAGGACACTACATTAAAAACGTATGGACAGATTTGAGTGTCTGGCAGACCTACTATAGTCTTCACTCTAAAAGCACACACACTCAGGAATGTCTTCTTGTAAATGATAAAATAGTGTATAGGGATGATTGATTAAAGCTAACTTCAAGAGTCTTGGTTGACTTTTAACCAAACGTACTATACAAAAACTTTACCATTTGTAAATAAATGTTTCCTGCTATGACAAAATAACGGCTAATTAAAAAAACATACAATTATAAAGGTTTTAAATTTAGCAACCTAAGGCCTAACAATATACTTTTTTAGACTCTTAACTTGTTGTGTATGCTGTTTTGAATTATGGATATGAAAATAAAATGTTTTACATTAGAAATTCATGCAAACTACAAACTGCAGTATAAAGAAAACCCATTTTTTCCGACATGAGGCAGAAGAGAAGAAAAATCCCACCAAGACTTGGTCAAAAGTGCTTTTTCATATTGTAAATTAAGGAGAAGACTGTGGCTTTCAAAGCAAACCATTATGATAGTTAACGTAGAACCACTTAAAAGGCCAGCTGCGGGAGTGACGTGAATAATAGTGTTTAATTTGTCTAATCTTAGCAGGAGCAGTGGGTGGCTGGGGTGGGGGGTTTCGCTGGTACCCTGCTGGCACTTGAAGAGAGCTGCTTCCACCACAATGTGGTGCAAATGCCCTAAATGATCGTTTGGCTGTGTTGCTGTTGTTTTTTTTGTGCTGTTACCCTTTCATTTGTAGTTTGCCTGTTGTTAACATGTGTGCACAAAAGACAGACATGGTGGGACTACTGTGGAAAAGTAAGTGTAGGATGAAGATTGGCACGTGCCAAGAATAGTGGATAGTAGCAGTGGATAGATAGCAGTGAGGAGATGATTTTCATTTTGTTTTTTTCAAGGGCACTGTAATTTGCTCAAGCGCTATAAAATCCCTATAAATAAATAACTCAAGAACTTTATTGATGCAGTTTGGAAAGTATTTACTAGGGCAGGTTTTTCGGACCCTTTTTGCAGCAGCAGTGCCTTTCACTTGGCCACATTATGAGAATACATGTATGGTGAGCCTTACTTAAAATGTCAATAAAATTGTCTCCTTTTGGAAGCAGGTCTGAATGTGGCCACTCACAGCATGAGTGGTTTAAAAGTACAAAAATAATGCAGATATCAACAGTTTTGCGAGTATTCATCATCCCAGGGCTGTGGTTTATGCTGAGCTATATTTCCTTTATTTTATTTTCCTAACTGAATTCAGTGGTGCTGCCTCTTGTGTTGCACCAGCCAGCACTAGTTTGGCAGTGGAAAATTACTGCTGATGTTTATACTGCTTGTTTTCAATTTGACACAGTGTTTCTTTCCTGTAAAAGACTGTCCTGGAGCCGAGACATCTTCCGTGATTCTCCTACCAGCTCTGCTCAATGTTGGTTTGCGTTGGAACAGGAGATGTTGTTCTACGCTACGAGCAGCAAGATACTTTTATACTATTTATTGTTATAATCCCTCAGCACACATTATAATTATGTGACAGAGCTAATACTTAGTGCGCTGAAATGTAAACTTGTGTGACATCAAATACACGTATAAGATTTCAGGCGGGCTTCAAGAAAAAGGAAGAAATGTCTTTTAAGTGTTAATTTATAAACACTAATGTCCTTTGCAGCTGTAACAAAAACAAATCATGGTCATGGACGCCCAACATAAAGAGGAGAGGGCCCATGCTGTGGGGGAAAACATTGTGTGTGTGTGTGTGTGGATCTCACCTAAATTAAAGCATGTGGTCACCAAAATTCCCTCATCACTCTCCTACCCCCCACCTCAATCTCCTCGTCCCTTCAACCCAGGCCTCTCATTGACCTTCCAGGCGCTCATTGTCCCAAAGTGAGACTTGATTACTGGCCTAAGCCCTGTGAAGGTTCGCCTCAGTGGCCACAGCTGATCTTTTATACTAATTTCGGATTAATGCGGGGTCTGCAACACTGCGTAAACACAGCCACTGAGAAGGCCCCTGCCACACAGAGCTAAACATTAATCCTCCTTAATGCTGAGAGTCAACTTCCAGTCCTTATCAGAATTTGTCTTAATCTCTGCCTAGGCTGTACAAAACTCCACTGCTCAATAAGTAAAATGTACACCACCAAACAACAAATGAGCCAATGAGCTGTTCTCGAACAGAAAAAACTACAAAATGGAGTGGCAAAGAATATAAATGAAGCCAGTCTTACCTTAGAGATCTTTAAAACAGTCGTCCTGGTTTGCAGATTCTAAATGAAGATGTAATGAAGAAAAAAGGAGGATAGCAGACTACACTTGTTGCCTCATAATCAAAACCATTTACAAGTTAATCTGTAGCTTTGCTGTGTGCAAATTTTAGTCTTTCGTTCCTCAGCGACAAGCATGTTTTCAGCAAGTTTCCCTACTCCCTGTCTCTCGTTCTTATTTTTCTCTCTCATGCCGTTACGAATCCACTGATGTGTGGGTTTTGACCATGTGGGTCCTAGTCCCTGTCTAGTCTAGCGCCCTTCCCTAGACTGAGTGTGCTTGTCTGTAATTTTCTCAATATGAGATATGTGATATATTATTTCAGCAAATATCTAGGCTTGGTTCAGCAGCGTTTCAAACACTTTGATTTATGACTAAAGTAAAAGACTTTCTTTTCTCTTAAAATACTCAGGGACGCTTTCTCTTTTCATGAAGTACACTTACCAGGTGAAAACTATGATCCCGTATTGCTTTAATCTGCTTGAGCCACCCAGAAATGCAGAAAAAAGAGAAAAGAACGTTTCTTTTATTGTTTTCTTTTTATGTCCTTTTAAACTTTGGGACAAATTGTCCTGGACTGCGCTTGAGGAAACACAACTAAAAATGATCCACATATTCTACGCTGTGTTAAAAGTTAGATAATTGACAATAACTTCATTTCATCTTGTGATACTGAAAGAATTTTATTACTATATTTCTGCATTCAGGCTCGTAATGTATTTGAATATTTCCGCTTAAGTCAAAATAAATGGAGAGGTACTGTATATGGCAGTGAGTAATTCAGGTATGATGTGAGAATTTAAACATTTTTAATTGCAATTTCAGCATCCTTTGCCAGGGAAAATATATGCTAATTTCAAAATAAAGGTCAAGTTCCTGCTCCAAGGTCCTATTGGAAATCGAGCAGCCAAGCCCTTTGGGTGAGGAACATTACGCCGAGGCACCAGAGGGAACGAGGCGACTAATCTCTCTGTAACCCAGTCCAACAAACACTGCCGCAGAACGACATGTGGACTGTGGAAGAGCCGTGTGTGTGGACTGGACCGTGTGCATGTTAAGCTGGCAAATGTAAACACAGTCGGCTGTGAGAAAAGGAGGACACATAATTATAAAGTTTTAAAGTAAATGCCAAAGCGAAGCGTAAGCTCTTATAAAACAGAGAAGCGTGGAGAGAAGAAGTTGGGAATTCCGTGCACATACTTACATACATACTAGGACCTTAGCAGACCTGCTGCTTAAACTGACTTTTCACTTTCACACGCCGCAGCCTGGGTGAGACTCTGTTGACTTTTACAGAGTCTCTTTTTGGCCACACTCTACTTCGCAAAACAAAATTATCCCATTCTGAGGTTTTGGGAAAGAGCTTTTAATTTAACGGTTGCATTTGGCAAGAATCCTCATCACTCTGAAAATTCATCACTCCGAATTTTCTATTTTCCTCCACATGAAGATTCATCTCACTGCCCTGTAATTATGCTGGTGAAGAGATCAATGAGCTGGGAGGCTTTTCCTTCAAACTTGGGTCAATAACTTTAGTATTCTTTGAGAAGGTTCTGCACTGCCTCTAGCCACTCTACATTATTCAATTTTTACTGAGGTTAGCGCTAGTCTTTTATGAGCTGTGAACTGACCACAAATGTACGGACTAGTCCGTCCCAAAGTACATTCCTTACCCCCCTTCCCATCCTTTCTCAACTACTCCTCTCAAGTCTATGGGAAAGGGCAAAAAAAGATGGCAACAGCTTTAAAATGGAAAAATCCTTTAATGCAATTCCTACCTTATCTAAAACACCTACATATCTGTCTCCAGTCTGCGGCCTTTGAAAGGATATTTCAGGCCTGGGATTGAAGGGGGAAAATCTCCCTTCAGAAGCAGTGCTAGGGATGAGTTATAGGCATCTAAGAGGCTGGAAATCTCTGGGGCCTGACCATGGCTTTAGCATACAGCTCCAACCATGGCCAGGGTCTAGAGCAGAGGCAGCCCCCCCCCCCCCGCCAGGCCTCGTCAAAGGAAGGAATATAGAGAATCATGAGAAGGTAACACTGATATTGAGAATTAAGAAGGCCAGGTTTTGGCTTTTTTGATTCACACATGTTCCAGTAAAGTGCAGTTGATCATTCTGCTATAACCAATCATTTTCTGCCACTGTGAGAAGATTAAGCTATGTGACACAACAGAAACTAGTTAACTGGAGGTTAAATTTAGGCATGAAACCACTTTGTTTAATTAAACAACAAATTCTTAATTCTACAAATGTTTACTAGCTTTTTCCGAAGCTTTCAGCTGAGTCTCATGGTCTTCCTTAGGAGATAGCTCAGTTGTCATCAGGTGACCTAAGTATGGAACTAACTTTCACACTTAACTTTGATCGACTTATTGTTATCATTAAAGATCCCCTCCAGATAAGTTTTAAGACATATGAAAACATTCTTCTTTGAGTAATAATTTCTGCCTGATATGGTTTTTCCCACAAAAAAGTTCTATTACCTTGTAATAAATTCTTAAAAGGACATCTACTCCTTCTCCCTCCTTGGAAAACCGGGAATTTGCAAATGCAGAAATATGTTTCGCTTGAAAAGTTGAACTAACTAACTAACTAACTAACTGGACCATGATTAGCTTCCAAACTAGTTCCAAAAATTTGGGTCAAAATGTAACTTTAGTCACAGCACAGCACTCCTTCCTGTAAAATGGGGATTGAGGCTGAGTTGTTTTTGACCATACCAGGAGTACTTCCACACAGGTGAGATTATTTGGATTTTGAAATGTGCTCATTTTGCAAAATTTCATGACACCACGCTGGAAACGTGACATTACTTACATGCTTGAGACTATTGTATAGTGTAGTATAAGTGCACACTATGTTACGGGCTTTGAGGGTTAAGACGAGCTGTCTTGCCCAGTGTCTCAGTTGTCTTTGCCCCTCTATTAGTCTGGCTTTAACACACTGCTCTGGTCAGAGCCAGTAAATTTTCCAGCAGAGGATAAAGTTCAAGAAGATAAAATCAAACAGATGTCAGTGTGAGGGTGAGTCTTCGTCACCCATAAAAGGGCTCTCATCAAAGAGCTTTATCATTTGTTTTAAATTATTACATTGTTATCAAAAGGGACGGCAGCGGCCTATTTGAAGAGGAATCTGATCTGTTTGTCTAATAACACGGGCAAGGATACTTCAGCCCAGAAAAAACACGGGAAAAGAGTGACGGCTGACAGGTGAAGGCAACAGGGGATGGGTTTGATTGACAGCCATCATCTCGTGTTTACTTTTGTTTAGTGGCTCGAGTGTTGACTGTCTGGCACCTCGCGCTGCACGCCACATTTCTTGTAAACTTCCCCTCTTGGGCAACGCAATAGGTAAGAAAACTTTCAAGAGAGTTGTTGTGTTGTGAATGGTTTTATATTTACGACGTGCCATCACTGCACATTTCCAGAGTTGTAAAGTTTGATTAAATTTCACTAATTAAATTTCTGATAAGATCAAAAGCAAACTAAGATTCTGGACAGATTAGTTCAATAAATGCTGATTCTTTATGAATCATTTGGCACACATTGGACTTATTTAGTCTTACACCAGAGGAAGATCATACCACTCCGGGTCATACGTTCATACAAAGTTCATGTTAAGGTTACATTGTTGCCTTATCTCTTAAATCTTGTTTCAACTGATGAGAGAGGTTTCAAATGATGAGAGAGGCTAAGTCCTAGACAATGAAATGTTGCTTTAAAAAAAAACAAATCTGCCCATGATGCCTTGTGATATATATGTAATAAATGCAATAAATACAAAACATCTGACCAAATATGCACAAACTGTTTACGTCTGTTGTTGTAATTCAGGCCTTAAAAGAATTTACACCATGAAAAAGTGAGAGTGTTGTCTTTTGAAGAGACCAAAAACAAACTGGATTTCAAAGTGTCTGCGACATAGGAAATTTGAGGTCAGCCATGGGGGTGGGGGGATGGCACACTTTCCCTTTGTGAACTTTAGCTGGTTGAAGCACGCAATTTCAGTTTGTACTGTAACTTATATGAGTTGCGATGAGATGTGTGCAATACTTGCCTTCCCTGAGTTGTGTTGATAATCCGGCAACAATGACAAAGTGCTGTCTGCGTTATCTTGTTCTATTTTTCTTCTTCGTCTTGATGTTTTGTGTCTGAACTCCAGCCCGAACTATCCATTAATGCCTCACTCTTTTCCCTTTATTTGACTGCCTGTCAGTATTGTTTCACGAATATGCTTTTTAAAAAAAAGTACAAAAAAATTTTTATAGTCATATTTCCCGTGGATTTTGAAAAGCGATACTGCTTCTTACATTTCACAAGTTTTGCTATTAGACACTGCTTTACAAGATTCCAAGGTTTCTTGAGGCGGTGGCACGGAGTTACAGTGTCTCCTGCAATGTCTTAGTCACACGATGAACCACGAGGGCCTAGCTAGCTGGGATCACAGGAAGGCGTTTGATAAGCAGGCCCCAGAGTGCTTTTGCTGCTAGCAGGCTATTCTCACATTTGTGCGGGGGCGGCATGCCAGTAGCCAGATTACTCACCACAGCAGTCAATACAGTCCCTGCAGCTTTCTCTCAGTCTATTCTGAGGTTAGTAGAACCTCTTTCTATATGGTCCAAGAGGTCCGTTTCCAAATACCATCAGTCAAATATACTGATCTTTTAAATGCTAGCGCACAATGCATAGATGTACTTTGCTCTTCCGGCGTGCAGAATACTGACAAAAAACCCTGGGTACAGGGCAACTCAAGGCTAATAATTCAGCGTTACTGCAAAATATACATTTTAATGAAAAAAACACTAAATCAGCTAATTGTAATTTCTCAATTTCAAGCAGACAGAAACAGCTGTTTGAAAGAGCCAGCTTTAACGGTGGTGGGGTCTCCTGGTGATCCGCAGTGGTCAAAGAAGCATACCATGTAACTGTGACATCCTTGGTTTGATTCTGAATTCTGATTTGAATCAACCCAACCCCCCCCCCAATGTTTCCTGTCCTGTCCCCTTTCAATTAACCAATTCTCTGCTTTCAACCATCCCAGCAGCCTAAAATGCCAGAAAACCCTTTTTGAAAGTTAGTCAATCCCCTCTATGGATGGTTTGCTCACTGCTGTACAGTATTGTTTTAAGCATGTTCCTTATGTCGTGTGGACAGCATAGTGTTGCTACCCAACACCAGACTTTGATTTGGCAAACACACCTTGTCATATGACTCCTCAGGTGAATTATCTTAGGTGCAATTTTATGGAAGTTCAGCAAAGAAAGCTAGTGAATTAAAAGGGTCACATTCCTGCACTAGTTGAGGTAATAAGCAAAGGAGAAACATATTCCCTCTCGTGAGTCTGCAACAGTAAGACTGAAACTGTACAAGGAAGTGCCCCCGATGTAAATGTATCTTAATGAATGTAAAACAACAAAAGAATCGACGTGCTCAGCAATGTTTTCCTACGTAATTAAAGTTTTTATGAAAGTTCATGTGTAAAACTTACTCCAGCAGAAGTACTCTCATATGCTGATTTGATATTTCACATTGACATTTAACAATAATCAGTGATTCTCTGCAGAGAGACGAGTTGTCAACAGCAGCAAACCTTCTCATCTGCCGCAGGCGACACAGGCTCGTAATGAATTGCAGAGGTTTGCTTCTGGACCCCCTCTCTCTCCCTCAGTTATTGATACAGTAGGGTGGGAAGATAGCTCTATTTTCTGCAGAGGTGAACGATGAGTGCGGCACCGTTTACATACTGTATTTTCCAGTGTTTGCCCTGAGGAAGGGAGCCTTGGTGGAATTTGTATTGACTCTACAAATGTTTAATGAGCAAGCAGCAATAGCAGCTGATGAAATGATGACACAAGACACGCGTGTGTTCCTGTGCACAGCAGTGACTGAGCATGTGTAGCTCACAGAGTACTGTACAGGCCATGGCTGTACTGATAAACATAATGCAATTTCTTTTTCTTTTTGTTTTTCTTTTGAATTTAAAGATAATGGGAAATCTTTGTAAAACCACTTTCTACTTTTATACTTCCTTGTGCTCAGGGGTACTGGTATTTTTTATGTACAATAGGCAAAACATTAAATATCAATTTATGTTTACTGAGAATGTTGAGACAATTAAAGAGTTTCATTCCAAAACTATACATCATTTCGAAATGGGTAGCGGATAACCACAAAATAAACACAATTGTTTCTTATAATAATAAACTTTGCAAGAGTAAATTGCCATGATGAAACACAATGAAATAATTTAGACATTTGAGATATTGCATGATAAGCAGGTATGCATTTTTTTTCTCCAATATGAATTTGGTGTAGGAAATATATGAAATTAATGAAAACGTTCATGAGCACATAGAAAAACTTTAACATACATAAATTGCGTTTTTAAGACGTAGATGGCTTTTGAACCCCATGACTCCAGAATTGTAAAACAGCAGAAACACTGAGAGAGCGTGGGCAGCCACAGTCCACAAAGCTAACCCTGTCATCTGGCAGCAGATTTGCAAGAGAGATAAACTGAGATCCTGCAGGGGATCAAACCCAGCCTCTATCTCTAACAGAGGATTTAGCCAGCAGAGACTAAAAGGGCTAGAGCAGAATTACTGTGTATGGAGCCCGAATGAGTCGTCGCATTTACCCTGCAAGTTGGTTGCTTTTGTGCCTGGATACTGTTTAGCAGGATAATACAAAAAGATAAAAATGCATTTTTATCCTGTGTTACAGGTTAATGTGCAGGTCTGTTTGGAGGGGAGGTCTAAATGTAACAACAACACCATAGATACAAAAGCACGAACTGAGTAATTGACTGTAAATGAACCCTTCTTACATGTCTCAGTTGGTCCTGGTGGTGTGCTGACCCAGTGTACTCCTGTATTGTCTTACCGTGGTTGATTGTAATTTTAATTGATGTCATACCCAAAAACCAACAGTTACTGACATTCAGCCCAGGAGGGCTTCAAC
The DNA here is from genome assembly GCA_011952105.1 of Coreoperca whiteheadi. Classification (NCBI taxonomy): domain Eukaryota; kingdom Metazoa; phylum Chordata; class Actinopteri; order Centrarchiformes; family Sinipercidae; genus Coreoperca; species Coreoperca whiteheadi. The sequence continues at coordinate 23,289,983 of CM022490.1, read as the reverse complement.
AGTGTAAGGAATGACAACCAGGAAGTGACCAAAACAGGATGTCCAAGCAGGACTGGTGTTTGCTGACTGGAGAAAGAAAAATAAATAAATGAACTTCTGTGAACTCTACCTGATTAATTTCAGATCTTAACAGAACCGTTTTTTTATCATACATACGACATACTTTGTTCCCTTCATTTGTGTTTTATCATTTGGATTTTTGTGGGACCAACACTCTCTTGGCATTATTTATACGCCTCTTTAGTTAAACTTTATAGGGCAATGTTTGGGGTAGCACAATACTGAGTAACAAGTTACTCTAAACACATTACATTCATTCGAAAGAAGGAGTGTAATTCATTACTGCTTATTAAAGCACTGGGCTTCTATTACTAAAACATAATCAGTAATGTATTGACTTTTCCAGAACGTTTTGAGAATGCTTTAAGCCATTGTTAATTAGAAATTACTGTTAGAAGGTACATTTTCACTTTTACTTTGAGGATTCTTATCAGGTAGTGTTGTATTAAATGTTTACTATTAGTACAATTTATATGCTTCAGAGTTTTACACTACATTTACTTATAAGGTAATTGTGTTCTTTGAATCCTTCCGTGACCTTTTTCATTGAATACCCAGCAGCGCTATCATATTTGGTTCTGGTGATAACCTCATGGGTTTTATAGGCTCCACACATATTAATACTATTAATAGAGATTTAGATAGGGCTGTGGAGTCAGGTGGTGCAGTGTCAGCTGGGTATTTTATTCTGTTGACCAACCAAAGCAGAAGCCAATCAAGGCAAAGATAATTTCCCTATACACGACTTATAAAGGTCCCACAGTGAGTTAACAAAAACACGTCAATTTATAAAAAAGGCTTACAGTACCATGAGTGAATGAGTAAGTATAATAATATTTTTTTCTATATATGCATCTTAACAAATTCATTGTTTTTTATGATCCATCACGCAGTATTTTATAGTAACATCAGTTAATCAAATGACTACCTGAACTGTGAAACGGTAAATAGTACTTGTGGATCCACTGAAAATCAACATTCCACTGTGCATTGACACCCCCATGAACTGTGGCCATCCATCCTCAGCCCATTACGAAGCGTTCTAGCATTTCAGCACACAATTGTTGTAGCACTAAGGAGTGCCATAGAGCTGCAAAATACACACCCACCTTCATAAAAATCGATGGTATGCTATGGGTTGATCATCTGGCAGTGGTACCTCGCTTGGTTGTAGTTTCCAAACAAACCCAACTGGCAGTGTTAGTGGGTGGGAAGCCAGTGAGGGATTACGCCCTTGTCAATACTGTGGTGAATTCAACCAGTTGGTTTGGGGGCCTGACCTTGGGAGATGGGATCTGGAGATAGTAGGTTACACCCTCCCAATAAATCTCCCTGCTGGCAGGAAAAATGAAACGGCTGGCGACAACATGCCCACTCTTTTTGTAAATCAAGACAAAGAACATGCTACAGTATACAGTGTGTAGCACGTGAGTGGTGGAGCAGTTTTGTGGCTGAAGGGAAACAGGATGAAATTACAAAGTATCTGTTATCATACATTGTCAGTGGGTTTTATAGTGGCTAGTAACAATCATGGCAAATCAGATTGGCTGCTCTCATACATTTTAAAAACAGTTTTCTCCCCACCACAGGTTCATATTATAATCAATTAATAAAGAAATGAGGGAACGGCCATGAATTTGACAGCAGTTGATAAAGAGGAGTATATGTAATATTATGGTTATGCTGCTTTGAGTTTGTTTTGTGATCAAAAATAGCTTGATTCAGCTTGAAAGTCTTGAGGAGATTGGTGATACAACAGGAACTGGCAGCAACTGCGGCAACCTCTGATTATGGTTTGGCATTTAAGGCATTTTTCTGCACCAACATAGAGGATAATATTTAATTACAGTAATCATTGTGAGGAACAAATTGTGGCCTACCATTTATGACAGAGTTTGTTAGTCAAATTAAGAGCATTCCTTGTTCATGTGTTGCAACCAGTAGCATTACTTACCATTTTTGGATGACTTTTTGTTACAACAAACATTCTCTCACTGTATATAATAGGCAGAAAAACATGCATTATTATTATAATTTTAATAATTTATTATTCAAAAATTTGAAATTAGTTTTTGAGAAGTATGTTTGAGAATCTCGAGAAAAAAATATCCAATATCCAAGGCAGCTTACTTAGCAGCTGTTAAGTAAGTGTTACGGTTAAGGTAGTTTGTTTGGTTGAACCCAGAATACAAGGCAGGACACAACGTCGGCGGTAGGGGAACAAATAAGGTTTATTTGTTATTTTTCCAGAGAGGTGAGAGCGGGAACGGCTGGAAGCCAGATAGACAGGTAGGTGGAGGTAGCGTGTCCGCATAACCAGGGGATGAAGGGTGTTGGCTGGTAGGCTGAGAGTTCCTGGAGGAGTTGCAGGAGCGGGGAGGAACGAGGCAGGCAGGCAAGAGGTGGTTGGAGGATCCACGGAGCGAGACAGGCAGAC
>CM022490.1:23256389-23277589 GCA_011952105.1 Coreoperca whiteheadi | reverse complement strand
CCCCCCCCCCCCCCACCCCTTTTTTTTCTCATTTTCACCAGATTGCCATATTACATATACATATGTTCAGTTAGGGATCTCTATTTAATAAGGTGTGGTGCAACGGTTGAAGATTTGCTTTGTGTCATGAGTGGACACGTTAAGAATTTGATTGAAGTTAAGACCTCACCTTGTTAGAGGGTGTTTTTTGGTCAGAGACTGACAGGGGTTCTACATACCCTGATTAAGCCACGATTCTTAGGTTCATCTTTGAACTGAGGAAACCAAAAACTGCTTTTGGAATCTTTAATATGGAGGTGTCTTTTAGAGTCAAATAGAATGCAAATTACTTGTACAATTGAAATGTCAATTTAAACATGCTGCACGTCTGGCCTGTGGCTACCCGAAGAAGTCATTTAAAGTCATTTCGTTGATTCAGAGTCCCACTAATCCTTTTTCATTTCCTTATAGTCTCGGAGGTTACAGGAATAACTGGGAGTGGGGGTTGGGGTGCGGGGGAGACACATCTGGGAATCAGGCTGATTTCCGCCGTCGTCTGGCTGGACGAATAAGGTTGGTCATGATTCATCTTCTCATGTTTTTGTTCAAAATATGTGCACCCCAATTACAAAAGGGCTTTGCTCATTCAAATGGGAGACTTCCTAACTGACCAGTTTGTCAAACAAGTCTTCTGAGGTAAAAATACAGCAGGGGATATCCTTGTCAATGCAATGTTTACGTATTTACATATTTTACATTTCAGATCAGTTAAATTTAGATGTTGGAATATGTTGGATTATTTTGAGCATTTTCTCCTCCAAAAATATAATGAAACAGGAGGTTAATTATGAAATATAACATAGAAAAGAAGACAATCACCAATGTCAACATGTGCTATTTTTCTGTAACACGTTGAGTCAGCCAGACACTGGCTAAAATCTAAAAGGTATTAAAATGAAGTGATGAGAGAGATAGATGGATGTGTCTCAGTGGAGGTCGTGTCCATGTTATGGTCCAGTGATTTTAACCTCAATCATTCTAGTTGATATGTCTCCTTTGATTTACTTTCCTCTGGGCTAAAGACAAAGTCTACAGTGTTTCAAATAGTGCAGCCTTGTATGAATTATTATTTGAGTACATACAAAGCATTTTTAACTCAAGATTGTGTACTACAATTGTCACTGTGTTGCTATTCATAAACATGCAAGGCTTGTTTTTCACCTGGCCGAATTCCCAAGTGGCTACCCCAATGAATTTGATTATAATGCCACATCCATCATCTGATTCGGTCACGTATGAAAGGATCCATTCCAATGGCATTCCATATATCCACTTCCACTGAAATGTATAAATTGTTACTGCTTAATAAAATAGGTGCAATTGCTCCAAAGGGGCCTTAAACAGTGGTGGCTGTGAAGATATTCATGATTTACGCACACACAGTGAGAGGCCCAATGCAAACTTCAGCCATGCACATGCACAAACATCTACCCAGGGATGCTTACCTTTCGCCCTCATTGTCTCCATCACATTGACACATGGCCATCAATTTCTCCCGCATCTCTCACTGGATCGTCTTTAAGGTCGATTTGATCGTCCAAGCGCTGGCCTGATGCACTGTGCCCCTCCTCTCTCCGTTTAAATTGCCTTCCCCAGGGGAGTGCTTGTGTTTGCTTCTGCCGAGGGCCTATGGCCACGCTGTTAATTTATTAGCGAGATAAAATGCTTTCGTGGGTTGTGTTAGACTGCAGCACGCTGTATGCTCTTGGGATGCTCAGTAGTGAGGTGGCCCTTTTTTATCGGTGCAACAATAAAGTGGAGCTTGTAAAAGCAATAGTTCGGCATTTTGGGAAATATTCTCTTTCGCTTTCTGGTGGCGAGTTAGACAGGAAGATCGATACCACTCTCATATCTGTCTATTAAATATGAAGCTACAGCCAGCAGCCTGTTAGCTTAGCTTAGCAGAAAGACAAGAAGCAGGGGGAAACAGCTAGCCTGGCTCTCTTCAAAAGTAATAAAATCCACCCACCAGCACCTAAAGCTCACTAATTACACGTTATGACTATTTCTTCGCTGGGAGCCGTTGCCATGCAACCAGAAGGGCCAAGAAATAGTCTGACTCATAAGCACCCCCCCAAAACCTTGAATTGTCATTTTTACTCTTCGCAGTTTTTTTTTTATATTGGGGGGTTACAGACTAAACAGACGTGATATAACGAGAGAATTTGTTGAGTGTGTGATTGAGTGAGATTGGTGCTGGTATGCAGGTTTCGTTACTTTTAGACAGAGCCAGGCTAACAGTTTTCTTCTGCTTCCAGTCGTCGTGCTAAGCTAAGCTAACAGGCTGTAACTTCAAATTCTTCAGACAGATATTGACAATATTGTAATCCATCTCTCTGCAAGAAAACAAACAAGCATATTTCCCAAAATATCTTCCTATTCCTTTAAATGTCACCACTGCAAACTTCACTCAGGCACAGAAACAACCTGAATATCAGATCACCTACATATTGAGATATTATTTCTTTACAGGATGTGGCATAAGTTTTGTCTGCACAGTTGTGCTGTACTGATGTCCTAGTAACCGTTAAAGGTGTCTTCATCCTTCCCATTACATTATATTTATGATTTACTTTGCAAACACGCCCGATGAACTAAGGGAACAGAACAACTAATTGCAAAACTTTCTCTGGCCTGATTTAGGATTCTACACTGCCAGATAATTTTGTAAATGTCTATCATAAGACAACAAAAACAAATTGTTTTGTTTAACAGCTGCTTCACTGTCTGGGGTTTTTATTGATAGAAGATGGACTGCTGGCCCAGTATTTTTCCCCCCTGGAAGACAAAGTGATAAAGTATTCTCATGAAACTTACCGATGTCTCCGGCATCATGCCTTGACCTCTGGGAGCTATTGGAACCTTGTTGTGTCCCCAGAAACGAGACCTAGACAGCTGTGATTTCAGATTACGGACTTTTCTATCATGTTCGGTGCTATTGGACTGCAGAGAGCCCCTGCCACCTTATTGTGGTTCTTAAGTGTTGCGTCTTCAGGGAGCCATTGAGGGCCCCAGCTGCCAAATAGCAGTGCGAGAAGCCATTTGTCTTAGCCCGCTCATCTTTAGCTGAGCAACCCCCAACATCAACCTCCATGCAGGCCCCAAAATGGCAAAGAGAGTAAGGTAGATGACTTCTGTTTTCTGTAAGAAGCTGCTGACAATTATGAGCACAGAATTGGCATAATTTTAGCTTTAGATTTAACGTCTGAACACAAGATTAAATGGCTTGTTAAGATGTACATTTTTGTGGTGCATGCAGATGGTCTAGTGAAAAAGAAAACTGGTTCTGATCTGCCAGCCATATGGACCGTGTTATCGCTTGTTAGAGCCTCGGTATGCTGGACGCTATGATCTTATTAGACGTGTTGACTGACAGATGTGATTTATTGATTTTATGTGCTGCATTTGTGTCTTTGTATTGCTGTTTAAGCCCGGTTCACTGCAAGACCACTGAACATGCATAGGACCAGCAAAGTCAATTAAATATACTGTCGTCGTGTTTTGGACAGAATGGTAAGTTAGCAGTACATAACACATGCACACATAGTTAACATCAACATAGCTCACTGATAATTCAATTTAACAGAGAAACATTTTGATCCAACAGATTTAGGTGTTGTCTTTTAATCCAGCATCTGTAAAAAAAAAAAAGTGGATATGCACACTCTACACACTTAGACCTTAGATCCTAGAGTTGATATGCACGTAGATAAGTATCTCTAAAGTGCCCTACTATTATTCATGTCATCCTCATTTTTTCCTTTCTTATTATTGTCATCTTTCCCTGCTCTGCTCTGCTTGGTAAAGCAGAAACACCATCAAAATAATCTCAAACACACTGAAGCTCCTAACACATATTTCAGAAGACGTCTGTGGTAAAGACATCATCACCAACTAATCTGTCTTTATACAATAGATTTTAATCCATCTTGTCCAAAACAAACCTGTACCTGTCAAACCCATCGGTCATCCTGCGCTCAGTCCCTCAATATGACCTTTTCTTTTTCGTGCTATCAGAGGTAATAAAAGCTTGGAAGTCAGATGCTAGATGTGTTTAGTTTTTAATTATCACACTGATCCTCATGGCAAATAACAGTACCGATCAATAGAGGCTACTGGGAAATATTCCATTGTGAATGCATAGTGGGGATTATCGCCATCTCCATCATTGTCGTTGTCAACGACAAAATCAAATTACTGCTGATAATGAGTGGACATGCTGTGGGAGATGTGACACATGAATATAGGGAAATGAGTCCGACACTGTGAGATCTTTGACTTTGTGATACACTGTTTTCGTCTTACCTTTCTTAGTTCACATATCGGAACACCAACACAGAAGAGGTTATTGGACTGAGGAAGCATCAGTGAAATGACTAAGTTCAAAACTTTCTCCCTGACAAAGTCTGATGTGTTTCTTTCTTTACAAGTGTGTTATCATGTGGTCAGTAATCCAAACCAAACCAAATAAAACCCCTTTCACATACACAAGCAGATGGACAACAAAGGATTATTTGAGAAATCAAACCTTCAACTGATTAGTTAGTGGCCATTTGATTTAATGAGGCCCTGATGAAGACTTCCGAATCTTCGTTACTGTCTTTTAATGCACAGTGGTAGATGTGCTGTTTTGTTTTCAAAACCATTTTCACATTCCTGTCGTCAGAAAAGAATATTGTTATTTGACGATTTTGAAAACCCCCTGATAATGTCCAGAAACGGCATTTTTTATTTTCCAATGCCAGTATTTTTAAAATCACCTCTTCCTACCTTATCTGTGCATGGCGACTGGGATATGGTTAAGGTTAGGAAAAGATCGTTAAGTTGTGGTTAAGGTTAGGCAGCTGAAACAACTGGCTAAGATTTGGGCAAGCTCATAGTTAAAGCATAGGCAAAACAAAGAACAAACATTAATTGCATGTCTGTAAGGGAGCTCTGGTCTCCTGCATGAAAGTCAGATGTCCTACATGTCTTTCCATTACCTTAACTTCCACACCCTTACTTTCCACTTCAGCTTTGGTATAAAAAAGGCACATTACCTCGTGCTCGTGCACTTACACTGAATGCTGGCACTGGCCTAAATTGTGCCTTTCACATTGTTCCTGAGGGCACTGTGCTGCATTTTCTATACCTGCATGTTGGTCTGGTGTCTATCCCAGCATGCCCTAGGAAAGAGGCACGGTATATCCTGGACAGGTTGTCACAGGGTAACATACACACAGATGAAAGGACAATTTAGAGTTTTTAATTCAGTTAACAAACATGTCTGTGGACTGAGAAAGGAAACCCACATGGAATGTGGTCTCCACACAGGAAGACCCCAGGTAGCCAGGTTGAGTTCAGGCATCTACATTAGTTTTGTTAAATCAGAACCACCAATTTCACATGTTAAGATTATTTTAATTGCCATGGGGAGTACTACAAAGCCTGTGAGAGGAGTATAATGTCGTGTGAATCTGGAGGAAGCTTTTTAAAGTCTCAAGTCTGAGGCAATAAGGTCTGACGAAAGACTGGAGTTGCATTTTGGGAAGTGTAGGATCCACGGTTTTTAGATTCCTATACAAGGGACCAAACATCAGGTTATCTCTGCTTCTGCTGCAGTAATTTTGACCAGTCTCCCTCACCTTTATGTATGGAAGTCACTGCAGTATGCTTGGTTTTTGACTTTTCATAAACTATAAAATTAAAACCAAATATGTGACGTGACAGAGTCATTATTATCATAGTTATGAATTAACGTGCTATTGTTTGTGCAAAGTGCACAAAGTGCACATAGCTGTTGTGCTCCTATACTGCACAGGGAAACCTTGGTAATCAAACACATAGGTTTTCTGTGACATATTATATTGTTTCTTGATCTCTATGTTAATGAATATATTGTAGATGCATTTACATCACTCTCTTCTTTCTCAGTGTACCGGCCTCTTTATGTTCTAATGAAACGTGCCATAGGACTATTGAATGTGATCATTTGCCAACCCTGGTTTAATCTTCCTATATTATACAGCATTAGTCATACAGAAGCCAGCTGTGGTCAATAACGTCTCAAAAATAACTCCGAGGGGTAAACCAACATTTAATGTGCTTTTCCAAACATCAACCTCTTGCTGACCTTTTGCCTCTGTGACAAGAGACTAAGTAAACTGCACTTATGCTCTTACGAAAGTTTATAAATGTTGCATGTGCGCCGAATGTTGCCTTTGCTAATCAAGCCCAGCTAGAGAAAACAAACTACCTTTAATTTCAGCTTATGACTTGTGACTTGTGAAAGGTTACCTCTCTAGTTCACCAAAAAGGACACATTCCAGCAAACATACCAGCCACTAAATAAGACAGTCTGTTTGTAATTTGTCCTCTCACCGTTGTTCCACTTTAACCTCAGTGAATGAACTCAGACAGACTGGGTTATTTAGTGAACCAAGCTTCCCATGCAGTGCTATTGTGATGTGAACAGCTACTGCACTACATAAAAATTACCCCATGCAATGAAATCATCTCACTACTATTTACAGTACATTTAAAAGCCACATGCTCTTGTAGAAATTTTAGATCTGCATTTGCTGAAATACGTCAGAACAAGAATATTACAGCTGATGTCAAATATGTAGGTTATGAGACCCAATCACTTCCATCAATATACCATAAAACCCTCCCCTCACCTGTTCAAGTGAGTCATAATAATGGTTTATTTTAGTAAACCCTAATCCTCCTGCAAACAATCCAGTTAGTAGCTGCACATAACATAAATTATTAAAATTTACAAAAACATGTTTCAGTCCCATATGGGTGGGACTTGTCATCATTAAAAATTAGATTAGCTGTTGATCAAAGCAAAAAGTTGTTACTGAAGTTAACAAATATTGGCTGATATTGTTTCACCCACGTTTCAACTGTGCTTAAATATCTCATCAGTGAACCGTGGATTTGTTTGGTCCCTCCTGTTTGCACAGGAAGTATGCACCACACCAGATCCTGCCCATCCCTCGTATTAACAACAGGTAATTATGGGACAATAGCCTGAACCAAAGCGCTAAATATATAGTTAGTTTGAAGCAATTCTTTCAAGCTCCACATTCACAGACATACTCACTAAGCCCAGGAACGTAGCAAAGAGATTGCTCTTTCCTGACTGAGTAATCCATTAATTTTTCATTCCCTCTTTGCATTGCCCAGTGGCATGTCTAGTCTCGGTGACTTCTTTTACCTCCAACAGAGCTTTGGGAAAACGAGAAACTCACCTTCTCATGCTGCATTCGCCTTTAGCTACAGTCTGAGGTTAGCGATATTAGGCCGGTTTTTATTGCTGTCTTAAAAAATCTCTGATCATCTACTATACATACAAAACATACAAAACATCATCATTCAAAGTTGAAAAAAATACTATGGATCAAATCTGTAAGTCACCTGCTGCCTGTCAGAAATAGGCATAATTGTTTTCATACTTTGCCTCGTAGCACAAAGTCACATTATTCATGTACAAAGGGGTATCTTGATCAAAATCAGTTACTCAAGTTGTCACATAACGAGGGCTGATTATTTTCAGAATTTATTGAAACATCTGGGGATTATATTAATATACTGGCTAAAACACAGTTACTTACTGTATACATGCAGAGGACGATTATTTATTTTTTATTTTTTATTTTTATGAGACAGCATAGAACAAAGTCATGATGAGTGCATTTGCTTTATTTGTACAGTATGTTAATGATAACCTCTGGATGTAGGGTTAGGTTCTGTTTCATCAGAATAAATGTATTCCACTGCAAGTTTGAAAGGAACATTAACTGAAGGTATAGAATAATGGCCATAACTCAAACTTTTATACATAAGTAGTGCTGCCTTCTGAAGGGATTCAGTGCTTAAAGGAAACTAAGAGCAGACCCACAGCCCCTGCCCCCACGACAATGACTGATCATGGAGTGGCTACAAAGTGAAACAATTCAGATTTTTTCACAATTTTACATGACGCTTGTGCTGAAAGCCAAAAGTGCTGTGTGTGTTGTGGCTTCATGCGAGGCAGTTTCGGGGGTTTTTGTCCTTCCCTGACCCGAAAAGTTTGGTCCACATCAAAGCCACGACACATCTGGTTCTGAGTAGAGGCAGAGGGCAGGTGGACACAAGAGGTCTTCATTTTAGCAGCGGGGGGATGTCAGAGGGTAGCGAGGGGTTAGTGGCAACACAGAAATATTCACCACACTTCAGGGAGATTAATCGGAGTTTAGAGGAACAGGATTGTTATTTCCTGGATGAGTGTTGGAAAATTTGTTTGGCTATACATCTCAGTAGATCTTGCCTTGTCCTGGCTTTTGTCAGGTTTATATAAATTGAGGTAACTACAGCCAAATAATAATTTTGTGTTATACAATGGGCAGCTTCAGTTCCACCAGCTAATTTGTGTACAATAAGAGGTATTAAAGGACAAGTCCAGTGTGACGAGAGTTTTCTAAAACTGCCTTCCTGCAGCCGCTTATGGGTGGCTGTGGCTTGATGGAAGAGCGGGTCGTCCACCAATCAGAAGGTTGGCGGTTCGATCCCGGCTTCCCCCAGCACACGTGTCGAAGTATCATTGAGCAAGATACTGAAACCCAAATTGCTCCGGAAGCAATGATTAGTTTACGTTGTACTGATGGCCAGTTAGCTCCTGCCATCAGTGTATAAATGTGTGTGTATGGGGTTATGTAGTGCTTTGAGTAGTCAGAAGACTAGAAAGGTGCTATACAAGTACAGTCCATTTACTTAAGTTTTTCAGGGTTTTTGTTACATTGAGACATTACAATTCTCTGTTGTCATAGTTGGGTTTTTGGTTGGTAAATAATTTAAAACAAACTGTCTAAATATTAAAGTATTATAGTGTAACGGCATCTTTTAGTATGTAATGTTTGTAACAGTGATGTCTCCAGTTAATGAGCACTTGCTGAAAATTGTAGTATGTCACGAACAAACTACAACAAGAAACACTAATTTATTTCAGCTCAACAATGTTTAAGTCAATATGGACCAATGTCTTCCACTGGTGTAGAGTGCAGTCTTTAGGTATAGTTTATGTTTTACATTGTTGTCGCTCTACACCAGCACAGTGGATTTCAAGTGAAACTATAACTATGCCATTGTTCAAATCCATGTTGAGTGAACAGTGGAAGACTCTTAGCCCTTTTTACCCTTGGGGACTATGTCTGAAAATATCCACAGTTCTTATAGAGTCAGATGTAAACACCCTCAACTTAAAGGCCCTAAAAATCTTATTTTATCAGTCAGCTTCTTACTATAAACAATGGGATCTTATACGAACATGCAATTTTCTGCCTAGGTGTTATTAGTGTATATTTGTGTTTTTGTCTGTGCTTCTTTTTTCTTTTGAGGTGGGTGGGTCCCTCCTGGAAAAAGTTGATGTCATGTACTTCCACGCCCAAATTTATGATTGAACAATATTTCAAAATCTGATGACAGTTTTATGTTTGTTTAATGTCACAACTTTATGGTGCCAGGCCACTGGCAATAATATCTCATCAAACCACACACACATGCACACACACACACACACATAGAAGCACACAGTCCTGATGAAGCAGATTAGCTGAGTCTTTGAGTGTTAAAAGATTAATAAATACTTCCTAAGGATGTTGTCTTTAAACTTTAACTTCGACTGTTCCTTATTTAGTTATACATATTTAATGTTAGAAAGAAAAACTTTAGATATCAAAAGTTTTCAGGGGCTTTAAGGCTGAAAGTCAGCAACCTCATAGGCATTGTTTCATGTGCTGGAATTCAGAGCTGAAGCTGAACTGTCCTAATACTTACTGACTGATGTAGCCATTATACAGTCTGATATGTCATAATAAGTCTAGATTTCATTGTTAGATGTTTTGGTTATAAATTAAAATTTCTTATGTGGAAAGATGAAATTTAGCATTTACTTCCAGGAACCCAACAAACCTACACTGAACTGTACTGTATGTCCATGACCCAAGTTTGAGGTATTTCCAGAAAGAGGATGCGGATTTATTAACAAGTCTTAACAAGGCTCAGACTTAAACATGCAGAAGACTAGTAGAAAAACAACGTGGCACACTCTTGTCCTATGTACTGTGGTTTTCCTAAAGACCATCCTCTCAACACAGTGAAGACAAGTGCATTAATCAACAGTCATACAGGCAAATTGTTGGTTTTGTGCATTAATATTTGTAAGACAGAGATAAAGCAAGATGGAAACACTCAGAAAAAGGTTAGCAAGAGAGACAGAGTGTGTCCCCATGTTTATGTGTTGCCGCACATAGCCTCTGCAGCCACAGCCAAGTCATCCTGCGGAAGATTGCTGGCAGGCCTGGGGTCAGGGGTCACCCCTCTGAGGGAATTGTCCCTTTTAAAAGGTTATCTGGGCCTCAGTTTGGTGCTGTGATGTGATTTCAGTTTGTAATTGTGAATGATTGAAATAATATATAATATCAAACAAGCTCTGAAGGTCATCTTTTTCCCATGGTTCTGCGTTTTCTTCTCCTCTGAGAAGAATTCTCCAAATGTGTGACTTGTCTGGCAAATCCATTAGCAAGCAGCGCTAAAAAATGAAAACATAACTCCAGTAATTCAAGACATGCAAAGGAGTATGAAATCTTCTGCTGCAGCAAAAGACACAACATACCATCTCCTTTATCTGAAATGTAAATATGCTTATGACAAGGCATTATGTGTACAGTTTCTCCTCAGCTGTGAAAATCCCCAATCGTTTAAATGAAAAGAGGACATTCATTTCTTTGTTCTTCGCCTTTTCTTCCACTGTCTGTTTGTTGGTTATTCCCGATTAGAAAGGATCTCCATCTGCCTGTCTGGAGCTCGTAAGCTCGCTCAGATCTCCGCTTCTTGTTGGGCGAAAGCTCAGCTAAATCCGTGCAAGCCTAATGTTTATCCGATGTGAAAATAATTACTCAAAAGTGTTTTTCTTAATCCTGATAATTAGAGCGCGAAAAGGAAGATCAGTGTCACTGTATATCACGGGGGCCTGGCGATTGACTTCCTGGTCGCTGTAAGTTTCAGGTGTAGATGGGAGCGGATAAAGGTTAGATTAGGCCTAATCCAGAGCAGCAGCAGCCCTTAATCTGTTGTGATACAAGGATGATCACTTAAAAAGGTCTGGATCCAGGGCTCTGCCTCCTGGTTGGGCGAGAGAAGGCTCGACTGGGACCCGTCTTAAAACCTGCTTAGCGGCACGGTGGCGCCAGCAGCTGTGAGCACTTGTGGACGACCGTGGTTAGAGAGCAAGAGAAGGAAAGAAAGAGAGACACAGAAACAGAGGAAGACATCTCAATATCATCCCACGCCTGGGTTTCCCCATTGTGGGCGGACAGGGCTTAGGGGGGAAACCTGTTGTCGGCCAGTAATCTCAAGATCAACAAGCAGGTTTGAGTCCAGGGCTATGATTTCACTGTGGCACATCAGGGATCTGCAAAATGAAGCCCAGAGTGGCATTAAGGGCCCAAATGGAAAACAGCTCATCATGTTAGAGCCAGGGAGGCAGGAGACTAGCGACCCGGTGATATTGGACGGAACGGGAATTCAGTCATCTCTCCAGATCGTATTACCAAACTCCAGCGGGATAGAGTGCGAGCAAAGGGGGGATTAGGAGAGAAAATCTGCGTGGCTTGGTGAATTAGGGTTGGAAAAGATGGCAGGATGGCATGTTGCACGGTTGGCATCTTCAAACTGGTGAACTAGATGGCGTGGATGCCTGTTTAATGCACATGCCAAGGAGGGCAGTGATGTGGATATAGTGACACATAAAGTCTTCAGATTTTCTTTTTTTAATGTATCAAGTGGGATGGCTGGCTGGAAAAAATGTGTAGAGGATTCTTTTTGGAACATGCTGAGTCCAAAAATATAAAAATAAAATATTTTAGACCAAGAGCCTTATTAGCTCTTGGTCTAAAAAAAAAAACCAACATTATTTTTGTCTTGAGTACACTTAAACTAATTTCCCCTGTTTTTTTATTGATACGGAAATAATAACGTATTGAACGTTGAGTCATGAGGATCACTTTTCGCAGGTTATCCGATATTGGAGTGTCACCAGTAATTAGTTGCATATTTACCAGGCTGTTTTATATGATAATAAGCAGATGGAATCCATTTACGCATATGTTTATTGACTTTTTTTTTTATCAGCATATTGATTGGTGCAGAAATAACTCAACACCCAGTTGCAAAAAAGAGCTTCATTATCTCATTTGCTGTGTTTTAACAACGTGACGGTTGAAATGCCATTTTGTTTTCCTAGTCATGACTCTCACACAAGACGACACACTAGTGTTTGTTTTGTTGTCACCAAACAGGACTAATAGTTGGTAGCTATTGATTATTGGCAATTGGGATGCGACAGATGCATCAGCTGAGGATGACATTCGGATCAAAGTCAAGCAATCTGATGAATTCTCTAACTTGTGCTTTAATCACCCAATTTATATTCACTAATATGAGTTGTTGTCACATCCTATTCAAATGATTACCTTCTGGTTATTTGTCACATTATATGTGCTACCTCTGATGCTACACAGATGCAGCATTAAGTGTCATCGTCCTGTTCCAGTGGGATGTGATGGATATAGGGCCTGCAATCAGCATCTTAATCAATTTAATTATCAATGCAATAAAGGAACATGAATTTTTCTGAGTGTCACTTTCATAATAACACAGCATATAATGTCACGCATAATTAAAGGGAAACACTGAAACACTAGACTATGTCACTATACATACCGTAGTTCCTTAATGTCATCTTTTAAGCAACTAATTATACTAATCAAAGTGTTGAATTGAGCTTGACTTCCATGCATTTATGAGCTCAATCATGTCAACTTTCGGTTTAGGTTTAAATGTGAAACTGGACAAAACTCCAGCTACAAAGTTTTAATCCAACAACAAAGACATGGCGTAAAGAATTTGAAATTATGCTTTTGTTAAATAATTAAAAGCTAAATAAAGATTTCTGAGAGGAATATTTAAATACTTTTTACCGGCCTGTTTAGCACATTTGAAATGTTACAACGCTGTTCCTCCGTATCTAAGATTATACAGTCAAAAGAAGTGAAACGGTATTGTAAAGAAACAACTTTTGTATTTTAATGATAATTTCTCCGGTGCTCCTTGTTTGTGTGCTAAAGTCAATGATAACATCCGCAAAAATAAAGAATATGCGCGATAATATTGGTGTTTTATCAATCCAATATTCTTGCGTAACTTTATCAGAGAAAATATTTCTTCTGAGCATTTTATAAAATTTGACAATAGGATTTCTGCTGTTTCAAGGGCCTTGGGAACATGCAACTCACTCGGCAGAAATACAATAAGTAACCATGACCTTTTAAATGTAAATAAAACGACAACCACCATCACCTGATAAAGCAAAATAAGATTATCACTAAAAATACGAACGCTAAACATCACTACCATGCTCTTTAAACTGTCGGGTGGTGATCCTGGCTTTGTTTAAAAGTGCATGAAGGTGACATCATATCTAATAACAGACTGAATTAATGCCACCATGTTACAGAACCACAGGATGCGATAAATTTTAAGGTGTGAGACTGTACACAATCAGTGTGAGCAGCCTCTCCAAAGTGATCATAATAGAGGGATTAAGTCCCTCAATATCATC
The DNA here is from genome assembly GCA_011952105.1 of Coreoperca whiteheadi. NCBI lineage: Eukaryota > Metazoa > Chordata > Actinopteri > Centrarchiformes > Sinipercidae > Coreoperca > Coreoperca whiteheadi. The sequence goes on along the minus strand of CM022490.1, from coordinate 23,263,905 downwards.
TTATTTCCTGGAGGACATAGATATACTTTTTGTGGCACTAAGGTAATTTTCTGTAATTACGAATCTAATCAAAGCATATGCTTAAACAGGCTTTTAATAAACACATGAGCTGCTGCTGACTGAGTACGGGGAGCTGTTGGGTTATGTGCATGTTATTAGATTCCTGCATGAAATAAAAAAAAGGGCAAGGAGAAGATGAGGAGGATGAAGAGGAAACATGTCACTGTCATCTGCCAAGTAGTTTCTTTCTGAGGAAGTTTAAAATCAGCAGAAATAACATGTAACGTGTCCAACCAGAATGCAACGGTAGTCTTCCTGCAAACACTTTATTTGCTATTTAGTTTATTTTATTTCATTCACAAAATGTTATAATGTTTTATTGTAGTTATAAGCACTGAAACAAAAAAAAGAGAAGAAAAATAGGGTGCAGAGTTTTTAACAGGACAAACAGTTGCATTTTTGACAAATCTCTTGACTCTGAGAGGAAAGATTGAACATGTCAAGTAAAAAATAAATAAATATTATTGCTGTCAGTCAGATGCTAACCACATGCAACGGTTAGGCCTGCCAGATTATTGCCAAGCTTTTGTAAGAATCTTCATAATGGAGTCTGATTATATTCGGGCTACTTCTTGCTGATTTACGGGAGTGACTCTGGTGAGCACAGGAGGGCATGTGCAATCTCTTTTGTCTGGATATAAAAGAATAAATATCCTGCTAAATCCAGAGTGCTCGCAGGGCCGGGCTAAAGCTGCCGCTCAGTATTCACCGCTGTGTCTCTCTTTGCTCTTTGGTTCCACCATCCTGGAACTTTCCTCGTTTTGCCTCTCTCATAGCAAGACGGAGCAAGGGAGGGGAGCGAGGCAGAGGAGAGAAGTCGGCGAGGGAGGGAGGAAAATGAATTGGGGTTTGGCGTTTGATGTGTTGATTGGGAGGGGAGCGAGGACAGCAGCTGCACTTAGAACCCTCCCCGGGGAGAGCAGGCTTGATAGCTAAATGAAGACCTCTAGTGCTTTCTTGTTAGCCAAGATGGATCCTGCGCCCAGATGAAGCACAATTAGTCAATGGTGGCGGCTTTAGGTGTCCACCGATCACAAGGCACAAGTCAGTGCTTCTCAGGGGCGAAGCTATTGGCAGTTAGCGCCCGGGGCTGTGTCCTAGCCCCGCTGGCCTTTTCGGGCCTCTTTACCACTACAGAGGAGAGAGCAGAAATCCCAAGCCGAGAGGGGCTGCAAATATCTCTCGTCAAATGATCCCTCTGGTATTTGGGATACAGCTGTGCACATCTGATTAGAGCGAGGCGGGCATGGTCCAGTTTGGCTAAGAAGTGCTTTCTCTTAGATCTCGGCGGCTTTCTCATCTGACACATAAAAAAGGAAAAATTCTCAATAGAGTTGCAGTTTGCCCATCAGTCAGCTATTAAATCCCTCATGTCTGTGCGAGCCCACTGGCATACTGACAAGAGAGAATTGATTGCTGCTCTATCTTATGTGTAAGAGAAGCCCAGTTTGTACTCTGTATCAAGTCACTTGGAAATAAACCCCATATTTGACCGTCAGAGCACTACTTCTTCTTGTTGCTATTCTGCATCATATTTCTTTGTTGCTACCATATTTTGCCTCCAAGGCAAAACAAACCAGACCAGCCATTTGAAACTATAACAAAACATGTTTACTTTTTGCCTGCGTTCTACCGGTGCTCCATCCCCTCAGCATGTCCTCCTACCTCGGCTGCCGCTGCTAATGCCACTGGAGCAATGCAACATGGGGAAGTTTGTGCCACTGCATGATGAAGCATTCTATTTATATTAAAATGAGGGACCTCCTCTGGGAGATATAGAGGAGAATGGAACAACAAACATGGAGCTTTAGAGGCGAAGGGAAGTGTGGGGGGGACCAGTGACAGCAAAATGGCAACTCCTCCATACAAAGTGGCCCTAAGGACCTTTGGAAGAATTATAATATAAACGGTGGCATCTAGGAGGGCCTTGTGGGTGTAGTGCATACACTCTGCACTTTGCCATAAAACAACACCCACAGTAATAAAGTAAACCGCTGACATTCACAGACCACAACACACTAGCCCCTTAAGTTGGTCTTAGTTGGTGTTTCTTTTAAAAAAAAATGTTTTACTGTTAATGCATTGACCAATGGTGTCGTGGCATCAGCTGACCTGTGATAGATTGTTGAGTCTTATTCTGTTTGTTATACTTGTCAAAGCCTGCATTTGTTAGTATATTGAATACTGTCATTCATGTTTTCCCCCCAAGACAAATGACACCTCAAAGGATTGTGTGGCGGGGAGAAACTACTGCACATTGTCATCTTTCAATGAGGTTATTATTGTAGTGTGTTAGAGTTTAACTGTAACTGTTTGTTTTTAAGCAGTCTAGATAACATACATGCGGGGAGATAGATAGATAGATAGATAGATAGATAGATAGATAGATAGATAGATAGATAGATAGATAGATAGATAGATAGATAGATAGATAGATAGATAGATAGATAGATAGATAGATAGATAGATAGATAGATAGATAGATAGATAAAATGTCAATGTTTGAAGAAATTCTGTAGTCCAAATTAATGATTCTGATTTTTCTTGTTTTGCATGTGTGAACAGGTTTTGTTTGATGTAATGCAAAATAACAAAGTTTGATATATCAAAAGTGGAAGAATATGCTTTTGTGATATTGATTTTAACAATATGGCATGGATGGATGGATAGCACTCCATTATTTGATTCTTGACATTTTTTATAATGATTTCTAAGAGGCTAGTGTCAGTATTGCACATCAATATAACAGGGGCTAGCAAAAAAGGCCATTCCGTACAACAACTTGCCCTAATAACCTATATTATCGTTCAGCCATGGTAATAAAGGCCAGTGGGCAATAACAGCTGGGTTTTCCTCTTTCTCACCAAGAGCCTGGCGAGAGTGGAGAAGAATGGACCCTGGCCCTGCAGTCTGTCTAGTTAATTAAGCTCGGGGGTGAAGGTGTTATTTGTGGGAAAGAATCCAATTATTTTGCCTCTCCACTCCCGAAGAAGAGAGGGGTTTGTGTGGTGATGATGAAGAAGATGAAGATGATGATGATACCACTCAGAGGCAAGATAGCCACTTCATGACTTAAGAAGTTCATTCTTTGTAGCTCGCCTTCCCCCCTTCTCTTTCCCGGATTAGCCAATTCCCGTATGTAACCCCCTTGCCTTTTAACAGAACCAGTGATATTTCATTTGGTGAGGTGCAAATGTGATTGTTACTTCTTCAGAAAACACCAAAAAATTCAAAATTGTATGTTTCTGGTGGGAAATTCTTGAGATGAATAAAAAAGGAATACTCCTGTCCATTGTATCTTCAAAGGCAAAGGGGTTTATATGAAACAACAAAACCAATTAAAATCTCTAAACCTCTAAAAACAGTCTGTTCCATTGGATGGCCTTGTTTGAACACAGATTTTTGCTTTTCTCTATGCAATTAATGGCCTTAGGTAGGGATCAGTGAACGCTACTCTGAAAGAACCAACTTAAGCACATGTAGCTATTTTTCGAGAAATGTCTCACCCAAGGAGCTCTTCAGACTGTGTTTCAAATCAGTGATTACACATATTTTCTTTGTGAGATAAAATCCAAATAGATGTGTTTTACTTTGATTGCCAAACAGTCATTTTACATGTGTATTAAAGTGGTAAACCACAACATTCTTGTGTTTTTTTTATTGTTTTATTTGGTGGTATAAGCAGTCATCGCTGTGTTGTTTTTGCACTGCAGTAGCCAGGGTTCACTCGACAACCAAACCACGTGGCCACTACTGCCATTTATTTAGTTGTATTTTATAGTCTGTGCTCTTTTCTCAGCCTGGTTCTTGTTGCTTTCTATCCCGAATGTATAGAAAATGTCTAATTTTAGACCAAATCAGACATACTAAACTGAGTCAAATCCTCAATGTCTTATTTGGGCTTAATAACGACAGCTCGATCTGATTTGGGGTAAAAAAATAACGTCTATGAACATCAGAATTTAAAATCAGCCTCACAACTCTTCTTGTTTTATGTTATCATGCTACTAATAAAGACTATTGCATCTTAATGATTGAATAGTTCACAAGTTTGATTTCCTGTGCGCTGCTTGTCAATCAGGCAGGTGTGAATTGGTCTCCTGAATGACTTTAAAGAAAACATTTTTCTCCTCCTTTCTTTTTACTGTGGGCTAAATGTAGAGTCCATTTAGTTTCCCTTTTATATGTGTAAATGTATTTTTTAAACAAACCTTTCCCTGCCATTGTCTGAGCAGCACATTGGAATGTATTTATAGGAAAATGTGACTGACTATAACTTTAACTACAATTATTCAAATGTGTTAAATAAATATTAATCACAATCAATGCATTGTAAAAGTTGTAAAAGCAGTTGAAACTTTAAAATAACAAAAATTTCTACTTAGTTTTTACAAGTACAACACAATAATCTTGTGTTTTGAGGCACTTGTGTAATATCATGCTGAGAAATGTATCTACCTGTCACATGTGACACGTTTTCTAATTGGAGTTTTGCTTGAACAAACCTGAGCCTGTTTGACGGGACTGTTTGTGTGCGTTCCCGTGCACATACAAAGACACACCGTAGCGTTTCACGCTTTCATGTCTCCACTGGGAGAGGCAGGGCCCCTAATCTGTGCCCGGGAGAGCTCCCCTCCTGAACTTTGTCTCAGTATGGGTCACCTCGCCCCGGCCACAGGAGAGAGGCTGCCTCAGCCAAGCCCTAATCCTGGGGAGTCGATAGATGCTAGCATGGCTGCAGGCCTCAGCTCTGCACAAGCGCCCCAGGGAGAGCTGCATTTCAATAAATGTAAAGTGATGCTGTCCACAAGCAAACATGAAAGCCACACACACATACGTTATTATACATGCACACACATACCCACACATGTGAGCCAGAACTCATATGTACGCAGATGTGATGGAGAATTGGTTGTCCTCGGGGCAAAATATGGAGGAGTGATCCGGTAGTAGTAGTTAAATGACAGGCAAGCGAGTGGAACATTCGCTCGCTTGATGCTGTCGATGCGTCGCTGCTGCCCCGATAAGACCTTATTTACATTTGTCAGGGTGGAATTGATTTCTTTTTTGCCCTTTACAGACTGCTCATACTGCAGAGTGGATGGGAGCTGTGTTGCCGCCGATAAAGCCAAGAACGTCCGTCAAAAGTCTTGGTGATAAAACCCTGACAAGTTTTGAAGAAAAAAAAAGATAAAAAAACAAGTCTGAAAATTAAAGAAAAATCAGGACTTTTCTCACCTTTTATTTCTTACATACTGCTGCACGTGTGGCCACACAAGCCTACAACCTTCATTTTTATGTGCGTGACAGGGGCATATGTTGATGTTAACCCCCTGTGGAGAGAAGGCTGCTGTAATATCTGTGTTTGTGTTTGTGTGGATGTAAACCCTTGATATGTGTGTGTGTGTGTGTGCGCGCGCGTGCGGGAGTGTTAGGCAGAAGGGGACACAATGAAATGGGTGGCTGAGCGGGTGCCTCCCACCATTAAAGCACTAAATGGGCAGCCGGAGGTCCCAGTGAGTGTGTGAATGAGGAGAGTTCTCCTGGGAGGTTAAGGTCAGCGGGTTTTTGATGGGACTGTATGATTAAGGTCAGACCCGGCTCCTAATGTGACTGTGTGTGGCGTCGAGATGGATACCAAACTCTTAAGGGTTAAGTTCATGATTTTTTCAACGGGCCAAGGTTAAGATCAGACATCAAAAAAAGAAAACACAGTAATGTAATTGTCAGAAGTGAGCTGTTTGTTATACTGTAGATGAGGAAGAAGAGGGGATAACTGTCTTTGATGACATTCAGCACTGCTTCCATGTGCTTGTCTTTGTATTAATGCATACTGAACATTATATAAAAACACTGAATAGAAGCTTACTATCTGTGACGTAGTGTTAGGAAGTACATTAGTGTTATAGGAAATGCATTAGCAACAAGTCTATTTAGCTGTTACAGTTCTTTTTGCACCATGAAGACTCTGCCGTTGTAACTGTTTTTGCCAATGCATGTACACATTTGCTACACTGGGAATTTACATGTCTTTTTTTAAATTCAGAAATCTAAACTAAGGTTATATTTTCAAAACCAATTAAGCTCTTTATTATTACTCTTTTTTTAATTTATCATTTGATTGTTTGATCAAGTGTTTGGACCTTGCTCAACATCTTCCCCGGATTCATATTGTCTGTATTGTCATTTTTTTTTTCCATAGTGTAATTATATTATTGTATTTTTCTGTATACTCTGTACACATCTATTGCAAGTCTGTGGACGAGGGATCCCTCCTCTGAAGCTTTTCCTCATCTGAATTCTGAATCTGATCATAGAGGGTGTCATGTGCTGACACCAAAACTGCTTGTAAAACCCTTTGTGCCAAATTTGTGATTTTATGCTATATAAATAAAATCAACTTGACTTGACTGGTTTAGTCTATAGAATGTCAGACATGAATGAAAGAGCCCCTCACGCCTTCCCAGAGGCTACATGCTTGATGTCATCCCCAAACTCCTTGTTTTGTCCAAGCAGCATTCCAAAACTGTTTCGAGATTATATAAATCAGAAAAAGGCAACAAATCTTTACATTTGAAAAGCCAGAATGTTTGGCATCTTGACCTATCAAACGATAAATGTATTACCAAAATAGTTTTTGATTTATCTTCTGTAGATCGACTAATTGATTCATCGACTAATCATTACAGGTTCACCTGTACTTTCCTGTAAACTTGCAGGACTTGTAGCACATTTTGGAAACGGAACATTCTTTTTTTGTTTGTTTGAATGTTCTGTGATCCAGTGATGATACTCCGATAGCATGAGGAAATATAAAACAGAAGTGGGGGGAGAAAAATGTCATCTCAAGGCTGGTGGTAACATCAGGTTGTTAGCAGCTCTGGCTGTCACTGCACTTCATAAAAATTTAATGAGATCTAAACAATGCAATGATATTTTGACAGCTCCAAGAGGGTCACTTCCAATGATACTATCATTAAAACATCATTGCAGGATAATGACATTCCTGACGGTCTTCACCTACATCCAACCCAGTGTAAATGTCTGGCTGGACTGACTGACAGATACACAGGCAAATAGATAAATCTGACCTCCAGTACTAAGGGTATTTCACTTATATCTGCCAGACGGGCCCTGCACCAAAAAAGGGTTTATTAACAAGCCCTCTCTAAAAAAATAAATTAGAAGTGGCCCTCCCTGCCCATCTCCTTCGAATCAAACTCTAAAAGATTATTCCACATAATTATACTAAAGGGCAATTGGTTGATATGTGGTAGGGTCGGAGGTCGTGGCCTGGTATAAGCAATCTGTAGGCTTTGGTTGGCAGGCGTTAATACGCAACCAGGCATCAGCCTCTAACCCTATTCCCCAGGCTGATTGCTACCTGTCACCTCCCTTCAACTCATGTAAATTGCATCTGCTTCTGCTTGGGCGGGGGGGTTGGGGGGGGGGGGGG
>CM022490.1:23167811-23256364 GCA_011952105.1 Coreoperca whiteheadi | reverse complement strand
GGGGGGGGGGGGGGGGGGGGGGGGGGGGTATATGTGGATTTTCAGCAGCGTATGTGTGTATGCATTTGTGAATACATGCCTGCCTGTGTGTGTGTGTGTGTGTGTGGGTGTGTGTTTGTGTGTAGGTTGGGGCATGTGTCCACTCTCCACCCATGCCGTCCTGGTGCTGTTGGGCGGTAATGGCTTCTTGGGGCAATCAGAAGTAGACACTTTCTTGACTCATCTCCTTTAATGGTGTGTCCTCCTCAGGCTAAAATTGAACAGTCCCGACGTGGCCTAAGGCAGCCGATAAAAATTCAATAATTGGGCTCAGTCAACATCGTGTCATTTTTTTGGGAGACGGGGAGTGTAATTACGCTGCGCTAACATGCAATCTGGACAGGGCTGTCTGTATGTGTGTCAGTGTGGGTGTGGTGGTGTTGTAAAGGTCTCAGTGATACCTGCAGCACCATCGTTTGGGAGGGGGCACGTCACTTTGATGCACCCATCCATCTGACTCCAGGGCCTGTTAAGACCTGAGGAACTGGTCTTCTTTGCAGTTTGACAACAGAAGTAACAATGTCTGGTTCAGCAAGGTGTTGGCAGATTGCATAGTTTGCGTGAGCACTGCAGTTAGTCATAGCTCCAAACTGACATATTATGATTATGACACTTAATTCCTTTCCTTAGGTAACCACCTAATAATAAGTAATATAAAGTGATAAAAAGTTGTTAAGTGCTTGCCGTTCTATATTGTTTGCAGAGCAAACAGAAACTTTCCATTTATCAACTTATGTACAAAACAAATACAAGTTCAGATAAAAATTGTTCCCTATTCTATAGCAAAAAGGAATTGTCCCAAAATTAAACTTGGCAAATACAGAACAAAAAAAACTACATTTTCTTTATGACTGTAGATAGTTGTTTGCATGTAGCTGCATTTAATATGTTGTTTTAACTGTACGGATGAGTAAGGAGTAACATAATAAAACAATAATTTTACCATATTGCCAGTAGTAATACTTAAATACCGTTTTTCTAGTCATTGTGGTCATCGTGGTTTAGATACATATAGTTTGATGCTAAATAAGTAAGTCTGTACGTAATTAGCATCCATTTGACTGGGGAACTATTTTGTGTTGAGTCCTCTATATTCAGTCACTCCCCAAAATATGTGTAGATAGAATTTATACGCCTGCTTTTGTAGATCAAGAAAGCAGACATATACATTCGTCACAAAATAATGTAGTGTACACTATGTATGGTTTATAAATTGATATTGATTTTTTTTTCTCCAATGTCAAACACAAATGTTGCATTTTCAGAAAAAAGAGAGCGGGAGAGCGAATACATTAGAAATGGAAGGTGGCTGTGACATGGCCCCCCCAGTGGTGGTGGGTTGAGCTAAAGATAAAGTGCGGGGCCCTGTTTGGCTCTGTCAGTTTTTATATGACATTATTATTCTCCGGGTAATAAATTCTGGCATGTTAAGATCTCCGACAACAACGACATAAAATTCAATCAATGACGCCTCCTTTCCCCACCTAGACTCTCAGCCCAGCAGCTCGGCCCGCTGATCGTTCCTAAATCACAGCCAATGGGATTCTGCATAATTGTGCAGCAGCAGTGGTCGCGAGTGGTGGCCAAACGGCTTTATGGAGTTAATGTGAATGGTGATATAAAACACTGCTTCATAAAAACACTACAGTGCTGACATATTGCCTAACAAGGTCCATGTTTATTTATAACTGCTGCATGCCTGCGTGGACGTTGTGGTCCATCACACTGCTGCTGTTGGGCCAAAGAAACTCTTCTAAAAATAAAAGAAGATTTTGTTCTGAAGTGCAAAGTGTTGTTATGTCCTTTTATTCATGTGGTAAAGTACCAATAGAAAGTATTCAAGTTTTCATGTTTTATAATCTAACAATGCTCAATCAAAGTAGGTTTAATGTGGCTTTTTCTTTTTAGAGTGTTCCTTTGTCTTCACTGCATAGTTTTTGTGATGATACCTTTTTAGGCACTGTATGAGACAGATTTCTTTTCTCTATGGCTGTGTTTCCTGGGAAATGTTTGGATGCATACAGTGCGAGTTGTTAAAACCACCCATATTTTGTTCATAAATGCAATAATGTCATTTTTAAGGACATGCCCATGTTAATGTACATAATGCATTTAGAGTGTCTATGTTGTCACACCTAACATAGACAGACCCCCCCCCCACAGATTTGATTCAATACTGGGAGATAAAATGTACAATACCGTACACACATATCACACTGAAACATAGAACAACAAAGGCACATTGCACCAGATGTTTTCTTTCCCCCCCAAATCACTGGGAAGAAAAAAACATTATCAAAACTATTTATTTGTGTGTGCATGTTTTTGCTCCGAGATGCACCTCTTCTTCATCTGCATGCTGCTGCTTGTCTGCCTGCTGATTGCTTTGATTGATCATTATCTGATAGCCTCTTAATTAGAATGCTAATGAGGAGCATGTTTTCTGCCTGGCCCATCTCCTCTTCCGTGCCTTGTCTCTGAAATGAGGCGTAATGGAAACGTAGTAATGGAAATGACATGGGCGATGTGGGATGGATGATCCCCCAGTTAATAATTCCAATCTGTTAATCAATGGCCTGGTTGATTGGCTGCTGCACAGTGCGGAGACAAAAAAAACAGGAAACCATGTGTCAGCACCCTTGGTGAAAGGGATTGTGGGAGATGACAGTGATTTGGGGTTGTGGCAGATCTTGTAGATTGGGCGTTGCGTCTGACAGGTATTTTTTCCAGCAGGACACACAAAATTAATCATTCCTGTTCCCTTTAATATCTGTAAATAACAGGGTTTCCGGAATAGATTTAGCATGTACATTTCTAATTACTGTATATTGAAAAAATAACATTGTTCCCCTAATATACTAAGACTTTGCAACACTGTTCACAAGGTTAGATGATCATAGAAATAAATCCTTTTTTTTTTCTTCAGGCGATGGTTGTTGGGCGCCGGGGGTGGGTTTGTTTGAGATCAGCGCGTGGAAAGAAAACGTATTAACAGCATAATAACAAAAGATTATGTTCATCTGGGGCGAGGCCCTCCGTTTTCTCGCCAGGCGCTGACTGTGAAGTCTTTATTCTGTGAGTCGGCAGCACGCTGCACCCTTAAAAAGGTTATTATGTTCCCTCACTGTGGCAACACCGGCCCACAGAGCTCCGATATTGTGACGGGGGTCGCCTGTACCACATTAGAGCCAATAAATGTGCGTTGGCACTTCCTCAATTTAAAGTAAAGCCCCCTTTCCCTTCTACCTCCCTTCTTCATTCCTAATAGGGTATTCCAGCAACGCATCTAATAAGTTGTGGGATATCTGCTGTGGGATCGGGCTGAATATTTCTCTTCTCTCTATCGTCTGTTGCTGCAGTGGGAATTTGTCATCTGGTGGTTGTTACTTTGTATGAAACACCAATCTTTAGTTGTTTTTTGGTTTTTTTTTCAATTAATGTATTCTCAAGTGCCTGTGGCAATTGCATAGGTCTTTTTTTTATCTATTGCTTATTACAATTTCAGTCATTTTCATAAAACAAATGTTCACTTTTCATTTTGTCCCCTGTTTTAATTCAATGAATTAATAAAAACATCTTTAACATGACTCCAGGTGTGTTTCTGAAACAATATCACACTGCAAACATATTTTACCATCATTCTAAAAAAACTCCAAGTCCAGTGTGCTTATTGTGGCTTTTGAAGAAGTTAAGGTTGGCAAATCTAAACACATTCTAAGCTGGGTCGCTCTCTGATGGGAGCTAATATCAACCTCAGGGATCATCCAAAGCCCACTGGGTCCAGAGGACTCCAAATTCATGAGGATGATGTGTGTGTGTGTGTGTGTGTGTGTGTGCGTGTGTGTGTGTGTGTACATGTGTATGAAAGGGGCAGAAATAGAGATTTGCTGATAATGTGATGACCTGTGAACGCTAACAACCATATCGCAGGTTTAAACTTGTTCCTTCAGAAGCGGCAAAGGTAAAAGGCCATGAATAATTACCCCAACACACACACTCACACACACACATACACACGTTCACCCTCAAATCCGTTACCACATTGAAAGTCTGTAAGTAATGAAGAACATCCTCCAATGGCAGGACAAGCACTTTCAGTGACTGATTGGTGATTGATTGCCCGCAGAGCACCTCCCTAACGGTCACTGTGTGAGAGTTTTTCTTTTCATCTTTTTCATCCTTACAGAGAAAGTGGTGAGGGAAAGATAGAGAGAGGGATAAGGAGCATGAATTCATTAAAAGTGCCAACCCCTTGCCTCTAAAATTGATCTCGCCTTTTCTTGAGCCATCGCCAGATCTCATCTGTATTCCAGATCCATTCCCGGATGATACCACCTCGATCCAATGCAATAGAATCATAAATCTCCTTTAAAATATCCCACTTTAGAACATGTGCATTTTCTGCGGGATGATAGGATCTAATTAAATGAGCCTCGGTTAACAGTTTGTGTAAAGGCTTATTTTCACTGCTTAGTCTGCAATGTTAAAAATGTAGGTTTTAGGTGTTAAAATGCTAAGAGAATGCTTGGTAAAGTAAACACATTTTGTTTTCATCTTGTCTCTTTATGGCCTTCAAGGCATTTCAAGGGTCAAGCAAGACTAACCAGCTGTCCTTCGTCTCCTACAATTAACAATAATGATAGTTTAACCAGCTCAGCAGAAAAGATTCTAATTTACTCCCCTGTCTGAGTCAATTAACTAAATAATATATCCTGCCTTCTCCAGTTGCCTCTCCACAGCAGAGAGCGATGTGACACTTCCTTCCTCCAAATATCCAATGGCACAATCCAGCAGTCTTGGTCAGCATGCCGTGTCTTTCTTAAACACGCATTGATTTGAGGCGTCACCAAATTAAACATTAACCAGGCGCCTGAGCATCCCGTCATGAACACCAGGGGCAATTAATAGAGCAGTAATGGCGGGGGTGACAGATCACTCAGACAGCGCTGAGTGATGACCGCTCTGTTACCACCTGTTCAGTGTGGAGGGAAATGAAGTCGAACCTTGGCACCCCGCTGTGAGACGCTGATTGAAATTTACAAGGCTACACGCACGCCACTGACAGCCATGGCGGATTGGACACTTTGAGGAGGGCCAGACATGTAACAAGGAAAGCATGCCTCGTGCTAATGACTGTAGGCACGGGATGGGCTGTTGGATATTAGAGAAGGGTAGAAATAACTTATTAGCAGAGTAGTGATTGGTCACAGACTTTGACATGATTTGATTTATAACTCACACAAGAATGTGTAGGTGTTTGATGAAATCTTCCCTTTTTGTGTTTCCAGATTGAGATAAATAAGTTATTTATGTGTATATGATATTCACCAAGGAAATATATATATATATATTTAGGTAATTAGGAAATAAGTGGTATCAACACTAAATCATTGGCAAATCGTACGCTAGACCTTGTTTTAAGATCTATATTTTGTTTAATGCTACTAAAAGAAATTAAAAAACCTTTTTTATTTCATGTCAGGCAATTTTATTCCATGTACAGTAGCTCACTATTGTCAAAACTACACAGACCTTCATGCGCTGTTTTAACAGAGAGCCATAAAAACAGCCTCTTGTTCTTAATGTCTTCCTTTCTTTTGTCATTTGCTCCTTCTAACAAGGCTTGACAAGTCTAAAGTGGCCCTGTTTGTTCTCCTTTATCAGGCAGGCAGCTCCTGGCCTCTTGTATTCAACACACACTACAGTGGAACCAGATGTCCTTTTGCCAGCGGCACAACTTTCAAGTTGACAAGGTCCCCCTAGAGAATGGGGGATGGATCGGTGGCAGGCAGAATTTGTGACTAATAGCCAGTTTGATGTGACAGGGCCCCGCCGTCTGGGGAAATTGAAGCGCTCTCCGTGTCGATACCTTTTGTGTCTCGCTCAGTTGTAGGTTATTGTTGGCCTGGCCTTGGGGACCGAGGGCCGGGCAGTTTGCATTGCAGACACTACGTGGTCAGCACCAACTTTTTTATTGTAGCTATTGATTGGTACTGGCTGCCCCGCTGTGGCTAATTTGCTTGTTAACATCAGACTGAAGTGACCCAGCCTCCATTTTGTCCCTGTCCACTCCTTCATCTCCACACAGTGTCAGCTCAGACACTTATTTCAAGCCAACTTTTTTGTTCTGCTCCTTGTTCCTCTCTAGTCCAATACACAGGGCCTATTTATTAAACAACTAGTTCTTTAGCCGTCATTTAATCAATACAGCTCCCCTCCTCTGGCTGCCTGGAATTAAACACGAGTTAAACACAAACCAGGCATAATGACCTTTTTATGGGGCCCACTCAGCCAATGAAATTAACACGCAAGACTGTCCATTTATACCTATACGCCTGTGTAAGTCATTAACTTCAGAAAATATCATTTTAAATGACAACACATGGCAGTCAGCGGGGCCACACACTTTCTGCTCCCACCCTCGCTGTCATATGTTGAGTCTGTCAGTGCGGGGAGGAATGCCGTGGCTTTCTAACTAACAACAGACTGAATATATCTGTGAGAGAGCAAAAGAGAGAAGGCATGAATTTTATATTAAATTCCTTTGGCTAATCCAGTTTGCTGTTTGGTCCAGACTGAGTTTAGACAAAATATTAATAATGCATTGAAAGGAGCTTATTTTCTTCCTGCTGGAAAGGGTTTAGGGGACAGGTACTTTCTCAAGTTATGCATCTTGGTTATTTGTAAGCACCCAATAACTAAGCAGGTGACAGTTGATTTTATGAGATCTTAAGCCTCCCAAAGCCTGAGAACGCCCCTGGTTGGATTTCCTAATACAATAGAGAGATGGTATGAAAAGGAGATAATGAATTGGTGCAATATTTTCGTCCAGTTTCTTTGCATCCTTGAATACTGCTGCCTGAGGCAGTTCCTTAACCTTTTACAAGCCAGTTTACATTTCAGTAAACAGCAGTTTTCTTCTATTGTCATCATCACATCAGTAAACTCTAGTTATCTTATATCTCGTATTTCACTTAAATTTCACAGAATATCATATATTTGTGTTAATCTGTCACATAGTGTTGCTGGTCCATCGACTCCGGGAAGAACTTAATGGATTTGTCTGGCACAGACACATATGAAACACGAGAAACACTTTTTACTGTCACAGTGTTGAACCGTTCTCACATGCCCAGCAGTGTTTTGGACTATTTCTCAGTCTGACTGCACCAGCTTTAGCTGTCTTTGCTTCATCTCTGGGAAGTATAATTTTGGTTTTGGGAGCTGCTGCTGTCCTGTGGTAGGGGGACATGGCAGGGAAGCTGTCTGATATGGCACACTGTCTGTGCCCCCCAGCATGACACATGTGCACAGACTCATCCCACGTCCCCCTCTCTGAGCGGTGTAAGGTTTCCCAGCATGCCGCAGCCTCTGAGAACATGGGAGCACCAGACTTGGTGGCGAAAGCCAAGGGTGACATCAGCAACAACTGGCGCAAGATACCATAGAAACATCAATAATATTTCTCTTGGCATTTCAAATAAATCATATCAGGGGGTAAAGAAGTCATTCTTAAGCTATAAAGCAGTGAGGATTTTGGTAATATTAGTGTAAGAAAACCCACAATCACAACGTTCTGTAATAATAATATTAATAAAATGTATGTTAAACTTTAAGTAACTGTTTTAAAGCAGAGAAAAAAAAGACAACATATTTTAAATAGGGCTGCAACTAAAGATTATTTTCAAATATTGATTAATCTGGCAATATTTGTCTTAATTGATGCATGATTTTGTCTACAAGATGTTAGAACAGAGTAAAAAATGCCTGTCTCCCACACCCAAGGTGACGTTCTTCAGATTGCTTGTTTTATCCGAGCATTTCAAAACCCAAAGATATTAAATTTCCCGTCATATATGATAAAGAAACGCACCAAAACCTGTATTTGAGAAGCTTGAACCAGCAAATGTTTTGCATTTTTATTGATAAACGACTGAGATGATTAATCGCGTATCAACATTTTTGCCAATTCATTTTCTGCTGATCTACTAATGGAGTCATCGTCTCGGCTCTGATTTCGCTGCTGCACATTCTTCATGTTTCACAAACACACACACACACAGTGCAACAAATTCCTTATAGTTGCATTATGTTAGATGACATCGCTCTAACTGGACACAGAGGTAAACAGTGAACACTTAAATGCTGCCCTAAGGGGGTTGGGTCCTTTGACCTCACCATGACCCCAACCTGACCATAACCCTGACCTTCATTTGACCTCCCACCTCTAAATTTAACCCTAACACCAACTCCCAGCCTGGCCTGCACCCTTCAACCTGATGGCCCGTGCCTCGGAGGCACATCTGCTTTGGGATCCAGCCTCTGAGCAAGGAGAAGAAAGACGACGAAATCTGACTCCCAGATGAAATCCACTCAATTTCTCAGTGATCCGCTACCGTGAGACAAATGTTGATCTTTCGTCACTGAAGCAAAAACAGCAGTGTGGCTCCGACACTGGCCCCTCCCAGAATGCATACCGTGCCAGTGGCTGTCTCCGTGGTGCGTTGCTTTGCCGCTCGCTGGTTCATACTCTCATGGAAAATTTGTCAGGCATGAAATTAGGCTTTGCTACAACGTCAGCATCAATTGGTGTTTTTGTCAATAAGAAAAAAATAGGGATTTCATGCATCATGCATTTTATTTAAATTTTATTCATAAGGACACTTTTTGTTCCAGATTTCTGGAATTAATGAAGTATAAACAATACCACCAAGATATTGCGGTACAAGATTCTGGGGAAAACTGATGCTCAATGTTTAGTGTGGCTTTACATTATAACTCAGCTAAAACTAAACACCATTTGACCTCTTTACCTTTTGTAGTGTTGCTCTGCAGTTTTTAAACTGCTCCAATACTAAGATTGAAAGGAAAAAAAAGTCAGTAAAAATTGCTGGAGGGTGGTTGTATTTTAAAATTCCTGTTGTCCCCATAATATCCACTCCGGTTTTAGTGTTCAAATGTTCAGGCAACAAATCAAAGTGTAATCGCTGCACTCAGATTTACTTGTGAGGACAAATATTTATCTCTTTACATTTGCCATTTCACCAAATCTGCCGAAGATTACTCAGGCCTCCTGCGTTGAGCATTCTGCCATGAATCGGCCTATGGGCTCATCTCGAACGCGGTGGTCTTTTTGATACATGGGCCTGTGGACTGGCCCAGGAGCAAGAGAACTGAAATAAATTTCTCCTCCTTACCCTTCCCTCCCTCTTCTCCTTTTCCCCCGTGTCCCTGTGACTCCCAAGCCTGAGCCGTACTTTTCATCCCAGCCGCGGAAATACTCCCCTGTGGCTTTTGGCTTTAGTTCCTTTGCGGCCCAGAGCTAGCATGGTCCTGGGTTGCAATGGGTGGTCACTGGTAAAGTTGTAGACTTCCAGCAAACTGAGAAATACAAGAAAGAGAGCATACATTTTGAGAGAGAGGGGGGGGGGGGGGGGGGAGAATACCGCCGCATTAAGCAGACATCCTGTTAAAAAACCCTCCCTTTTGAATCCAGATGCTCATATTGAATCTGACAGTTGTTGGGCGGTAAAGTTCAGGCTTTAAAGCAACTGGCTTTCTGTTTCTGTTTTCAGCTTTAGCCTCCTAGACTGTAATGAAAGCAAAACAGTAGAAAATTCCCACATTATTAAATAAAACATGTTGGTGGCCAGGGGCCAAACATTGTCACGCTAACAGGAGCAGAGCACACAGTGATATTCTGCTTTGTTATAATTTTAACATGATTTCAGTCACAGATAATGTGTAAAATATTACGAGCAAATTAAGATGTTGTGAAAAATTGGAAATTTATTATTATATGCAAATGTAAATATAAAAATGTTGGGCTATTTTCAGACATCCTGTTCTGGTTATTTGGGTACATGGATTTGACATGATAAAAGAAAGACATGAGTCCAATTTCAAAGACATGAAACACATTTTTACCTTTACAGACATGATATCTGGTGTCAATAATACACTTAAATGCACCGTTCAAACCAGAGCACCAATCAATTTTTGTTGGCCAGTGCAGCCAGGGTCGTCCAGGGGTCACCACTTACAGCTCCCCCTGACCTTGGCCCAAGAAATCTATTAATAAGACAGCTCTGAGTCTGATACAGCACAATGATATCGTACAGCGTGTTGACATGTTGTACAGGTCTTCAAGAAAAGATTTAAGTGTTCTACAGCCTGTTGTGCTTCATGAAATCCCTTCAAGAAGTAGTCAAAAACTCAATCTGACAGTTTTTCTCTAAATAAATGTCACTTTTGTTGGTCTCCATCACCAAATTATATTGCACAGTAATTTAGGGCTGCAACTAATGATTATTTTTTCATTTAATGATTCATTTGCTGATTATTTTTACAATTAATTTACTAATTATTTAATGTGTAAAGCCTCATCAGATGGTGAAACATGCATGCCACAGTGTCTTGTTTTGTCCAACAAACAGTTCAAAGCTCAAAGGTATTCAATTTACTGTCACATAAGACAAAAAAAAGGCTAAAACAAATGAATGTTTCACATGAATGTTTAATTGTTCCAGCCCTGTTAGCTATTCAACCCAAATTCATGAATTGCTTTCACATTGTCTGGTGTTACATGTACAGTGTGTGAAGCATTTCACATCACCGGAAGCAGAAACCGTGTAGCAGAACTGGTAACAACTGGTTGTGCTTCCCAGGAAGTGCAGTAAATACTTGATACCAAAGATGTTGGCCAAAAATGAATGATTGTAACTCAAATCTCCAAATATGACGATACTGTTTGTGTAGGAATTTGTCATCCAAGAGTAAAGACCTGCCTATAATAAGCATTTTTTTTTTTTTTGCAGGATTCATATTTTAGAAGACCCTGTCCCAGTGATGACAATGTGACTGATATATATATTAGAAACTGCAAATACATTACTGTTATGTAGACAAGACTTCTCGGCTTTCGGGTAGAAATTATTTCGATGAAATGAAGATATGTTTCCTGCCTTACTTACCATCATGCTTCAGAGTGCGCTGAGGTAGAGTCTCCACCACCTCCCTTTCTCTCTCTCCACTCCTGACGGCCTTATCAAAGGAATCCTGTCCATGGAATCCAGATGGGAAGAGATGAGCAAACACACGGCAAAGATAGAGACACTAATTACCTTTTTGACATAGTACATTTTCCAAGGCCTGCCTGGATGATTTTGAAATGAAAATATAAATATCACCGATCACATTCCATACACTTTTAGGCCAGCTATAATAATTTAAATGGGAGAAAATGTTGCTGTATTTAAAGTTATCTTTCTCTGACAGATGGTCTCTTTCATCTTCTGTTCCTAAATGTTAGAGAGCTAAATTTAACAAGGGAGAAAGAATGTAAAGGATTTGTGGTGACATGAAAAACTTTTTTGTTGTTTGCATTGAATTCGATGATAAATATTTTACTATGATCTGACTCAAGCCGAGGACATTGCCAATTGATTCTCTGAGTGATGATATGGTACGTTTCCTTGTTAAAACATGGGTTTGTAAGAGAAACAGAGTCACAGGTCATCTTCTACAAAATCCAGTAAATTCCAGCATGAAATGCACAGAAGCTACATTGTTCGAGATAACACTACTTTGAAATCCTCCGTATTGCAAAGGGAAAAAAGAATATAGTACCTTGGGCAGATGAGAGGGAAAACAACATGCCCACCCCCTCTGGTTCCCTCTCTTCCTGCCTGTCTTCTTCTGCTAGTATCCTCAACACCTTTCTTTGGGATTTACTTAGAATATGAAAGGATTGAAGCGACACCTGGCATGACAGACACTGTGCTACTTTATTAAACCTCAATGCGCCTAGTACGGCACCGTATTAAAATTGGAAGAGAGGCAGTGAGAACCCGATTCCTCTGGATAGACAGTGTGAAATCCTTGGTCAAAGCACCTCGGATCTGTCTCTCCTCGCACCCAGCTCTCTCTGAAGCACCGACAGGCCCTATTGATATTTAGATGATGCTGTCGTAGGTAGGATAGGCTTTTAAAAAAAAAAAAAGATATTGATTTTAAATTGCACATTAGGCCTATTCCACGCTGCTCGCTATATCTTAAAGATGGGCCACTTCTCCCTTCCCCAGGCGCTATCTTACGTGTGGGAATTTGTATGGATTTTTTGGGGCTTGTTTTCAGTGATGGGGGAGCGAATGCAATAAGTGCTCCATTACTTACACAATCTGTGAGTGCTCAGAAAATTAGTCACCAGTGACCTCTTGGCCTCCCTCTCATACTCATTCGCAGTCAAAAGACCTGATGGGAATAAGAATAAAGTCAAACTAATGGGATGATGCTCTGGCGGCTACCCAGCCCCCGCAGCAGCAGCAGCCTGTCAGAAAATATGAGACTGCACTGTGGGTATAACTAATAAAATCATTCACCATTTTGATTGATGAAAAATGACAAATATAGACATGGAAAGTGCAACAACAAACAATTGCATGGATCTAATTAAGAAAGATACCCATGCATGTGAATGAACATTGCAACACGATGGGACCTTAACACCTTATGATTAATGTAGATTCAACATTCTCTGCACTGGCTCCACTGAGTGAGGTACTTTACATTACCACATCTGCAAACATAATTAAAATTGTCTAAAATTGGATTCGGCCTGGTTGTCAAATTTGTAAAGTAACTCTACGTTTAGCATGTACACGAGTAAAATGTCTGACATATCGTTGGTTAACAAGTCATATTTAATTAGAAATTATGAGTTAACATCACTTTTTCTTCACTTCCCTTTTAAGTTAATGTCAATAGTGTTCATATAGCTGGACTTTTCCAAAGGCTGTGCAGAGCAGACAGTGACCAGTCAGACACTGCACAGTACTGTGTTCACCTGTGATGGGTCCTGGTGAGGATTGGCACTGTATTGCACCGGATAAATAGCTTTTGGTTTTCCATTTCCATTGATCATATTCCTGTATCTGTTTCCAGAATACACATGTAACTATAGCAACTTCTCAATCAATCACCGTCAACATCAATGTGGGACCTGCTGGAAATGTTTACATATCTTATGAGGTTAAACTGTATCTTTAGTTTTAAAAAACTTAGCCTATTTTGGATTAAATAGGAGAGACTGTGGGAAGTCAGACTATGAAAAAACTGAGCAGCCCTTATTTGCCCATAATGTACTGCCATTGTTATTGCAATGGATTATATGTTTATGTTTTATTTCTATTGACATTTCACTTTGTTCTTCTTTTGAGAGCCAGCTATCGCATCAGCTACATAATACATAAAGGTGTTTCATCATGACATCTTTACTGTAACCTTAGCGTGCTGAACCATTAAAGAAATATAAAAGCATTTTGTGCGACGACAACACAGGTAGGTGTTGAAGGCTGCTACAGAAGGAGCTGTATGATATGGGTCTTATGGGTCTGAGAGTAATGATTCATGATTGAGCTTTTAAGTGAGAATGAGAATTCCAGTGTGATCGCTTTTCCCCGCACGCACTACAGTTAAATACATTATTTTGCACTCCCAGTCAGTCCGATTTACTTTCATGATTCCTCTTCATAATAAAACTTTTAACAAATAGCCACAGAGATTTGATGAGACTCATTATCTCACAGTAGCAGCCAAAGCCATCATGTAAACAAAGTAAGAGAGTCCAACCAGCTACAGTTGGCTTAAAATTGGTGCCTTTTGCACTACATCTAACTATAGCATTTCATAAAGGGTTTCAAAACTTTATTTTGAAAAACAACTAAGATTAAATGACATAGTGAATCTCTCACAATGTAACTCCTAATGTGCTGAAACAGTTGTTTAATGAAATGTAAAGTGAACAATGGATGCCCTGGGAATATAGGGGAAATCAGCAACAAACCACCAGTTTGAACAGAGAGTGAAAATAGCTTTTATCACACTGGTTCCACTTGGTTACATAAAATATGCTCAGGTGTTGGCTGTTGACTTCGGGGGTAGTCGGCCTCTGAGCTGCAGCGGGGTGATTGAAAAACTCTTACAGCTGTTGGGGAGCAAAAGTCAGCATACCAGTTTCCACATCCAACAAACTTTTAGTGAATTATAAGGAATGGTTTCAGTGTCTTAGCACTGAACAATATAGCACAGATGGATGCTGCAAAATGTTATTTTTGAATACACCTTTAAAAAAAGGCTTTTATAATGTGCTGTCCTACTTTTTTTTATTTTTAGACTAAGAGCAACGCTTATTGGCAATTGAATCAAATGAAATAGTTTCTGAATTTGTTCAAAATATTTTACCATCCTCATCATTATTGACAAGAGAACAAAGTTTCTTTTGGCATATGAGTGTTCGACCAATGATTCAGTTCATATGTATATGTTTGCAAGATTCTTTGATGCAGAATAAGAATCTTCAATACCCGTATGCAGGTAGGTCTAACTTTCCTGCATACGGAAATTCATGCTCCACCATAGGGGAGGGAGTGCATGTGGTGTAAAACTTAAAGCACTTCCTCTGAGTTATTTTTAATGAAAAAAAGTAGGATCAGCACAAATCGAACAAATGATGAGAAACGACCTGGCAGAAGCTTGTTTTCTCCCTCTGAGGTGATACTGAGGGAGGAGAAGTCTGGGGTGGGGGGAAGAGGAGCAGGAGGGCCTCCATTCCCCTCCCTTTTCCTGTCTGTGCTTCTTTCCCTCTTTTTCCTCTCACTCTCTATCATTCTCCCCCTGTTTCTTCATTCCCCTCCCTCTCGCCTCTCTCTTTCTCTGCTCCTCTCACCCCCTATATGTCTTTCTCCCTCCCTTTCACTGTCTCAAAATATGAAAGGCCTTGTATCTTTGCAGCCGTATGTTTCCCCTCGCTAAAAAAAAAGAGCAAAAGAAAAAACCCCAAGACAAATCACAGTGATGCACTGCTTCATTTAATAAATGAAGCTTAGGGAAACCTGATCACACAACACACTTGTCTCCAGAAAGTAGCACTAAGGGACTGACTATTGCCAGATGCTGCTGGATGTCTCTGAACAAAGAGGACACACACATGTATTCCCTTTGGGTTTAGGGTGACACTGTCTGTTCGATGGGTGCCAACAGAGCGCTCACTCTGTATGACTGACTGTACTTTGACATCACAGGGAGTGGAGGAAAGATACTCCCTCTTTATGAAGAGTAAGATGGAAAATCCATTTACCCAAGCTGACTCATAACCATAAAAAAAAAAGCTTGTTTTAGCTTTCAAAATGAATCCATGATGAAGCTGCGCTGTATGTATGGAAATGTGGAGGCCTGGACATCTAGAGGGGGGAAAAAATATGTCACAACTCTGCGGGGCTCCCAACTTGTTTCAGTTAAGTGGTGAACTGAGCAAAAGGAAATCAGCTGCACTTGGTCAACAATTAACAAAGAATATATCTGAAAGAAATAAGGGTCAGCAAAAACCCTGCGGATCCTTAAAAAGTCTTAAAATTTCTTAAAATGTCTGGGATTGTTGGAGGGGAGGCATTCAATTTGATGAATAAGCGTTTGTTTTTATTTCTTCAGTTGTTATGTTTTGTTTTACCGGTGTTTTATATCCCACAACCATGACAATTTCTGAAAATTATGATATCTATTCGTTTGTACGGTTTGTACGTTAAATAGGTAGAATGCACGCCGCTCGGTAGGCTGCGGTAATACGCCTTATGTACAGGTTGTGGTCCGCATTTTAACCTAGAAGATGGATGCGTTCATCCAGCTTCTGATTTTGGGGCTGCAAACACCAAGAAAGGGACGCTGCGAGCAGGCAATGCAGGCTCAGCCACGGGTAGATGCAAATTTAATAAGAAGTTCCAGCGATTCTTATAAGGCGCGATGTGAACTTTGTCGCTAAACATTCACTTATGTCATGTGACTTCCCACTACCTAACCAAGTAGCTTCTGAAGGCGTCTCCTACAGATGCTAAAGGGTACCTTGTGAGTCCGGATACAACGCCGAGGGTGTGACAAAACGTTGCTATGTGTCGACCTGGGAACGTAGCTATATGACACCCTGCGATGACAATGGGTTGGTGGTTCTCACAGGACAGCAATGCTACAAATGGTGATCTTATAGAATATGATGCATTGCTGTAGATTAAACTACCCAACAGTATATAATGTAGTTAAAATTAGCTCAACCTTAAAGTGAAATGCAACGTACACGTTAATGCAGGAGTAATATTAATCCAGAAACAACGTTATAGTGGTAGAACACTGACAGGGACCATTTTACTGCAGAATGAGTAGAGTACTTTTACTTTTGAATCAAGTACATTTAGCTGATAATACTTACATACTTCTACTTACTGTAAGTAAGGTTTTGAATGCAGAACCTTGTAGTGGAGTATATTCACAGTGTGGTATCAATAGGCCTACTTTTACTCAAAGGGACAGTCCAACCCAAAATCAGAAATACATATTTTTACTCTTTTAAGAGTTCCCGAGATTTGGAGATAACGGCTGTTGAGATGTCTGCATTTTTTTAATATAATGAGCTCAGCTTGTGGTTCTCAAAATGCCACATAAATACATTTTAAATAGATTTTGAAATCATGACCCGGTTACTAAAGATAATCCACAGACTTTGTTAGCAGTTTTATGTAGGAACTATCTGTAGAAAGAAAGTTGTTCCTACAGTACACTTCAGTAGAAGAACACATGCACAGGATTCCACCCTATCATAAAGTGTTTAAGTGACACAAAAAGACTGAAGAACCAAACTAGTATCATGGCAGTTTGTGAAATACTCACAGAAATGTAAGCTATAGATTCCTTTACCTGCTCACAGAATTTAAAATTTTATTTCGTGACACTCAGCACGACTACAGCATCCATCAGCTTTTGGAAGTCGTCCTTTTCTCCAGCCATGGCCAAAACAGCTGACCAAGCTTTTCTAGGAAAGTGCATTGTTTGTGAGATCTTCTGCTTTACCAAGTTGGAATCTTAGCCAAGCTACTACAGACAAAAGTCGTTAATTTTGTCGGATAACGTACAGCAGGTTTGACTGAAACAAGGTCGATGAGAGCGATGAGAGAAACCAGAACAGTAAAGTTGCGGGTCGTAAAACCAAAACAATAAGCTGAAAGATGTTAAATCTCTCCCTAGAATGAAGGGGAACTTCAAATAGAGCGTTGAGTGATAATTCTCTTTGTGTGACTACAAGTGACCCCTTTCACAATACAAGTAGTCATTGTTAATATATAATATTTATTAGTGCAGCTATAAAGAATGTTTTTCTAACAAATAAAGGCTGCATTGGACCCAATGGAAGTTTAAGACTGAATTTAAGTTAACATTACTTACTCTGCAAATGAGAAACCATATTTTCCTCCTTCAAGGATTACGTTGGTTTAGTGAATGAAGTATGCCATGACAAAAAAGATCTGACAAAATTCCTTTGTCATGGGTGGGGAAAGATGATTATTTATGGTGTTGTTTTCACTTATGTATCCCCTTAATTAAAACATATTGGCTTCCAAATGCAATATATATAACAAATTGCTTTGGCATGGCTGTGGCAGTTGGAGGACAGACTCCGCATACTGGCAAATCAACTGAGATGGGATTTGGAGTCTTTGAAACTACATTTGTGCTTCAGACTATGGTAATGAGGCCTAGCAGAATGATATCACCATCCACAAATATTTAGATTGTCATTTTGTGGTAACTGGCCCCACTGTGCGTGCATGTGTGTAACGTCAGCGCTGTGTGCATGCATGGAGAAACTTTGGAGGGGTGGGTGAGTATCTGGGGATTACTTTTACCCATAACATATGATTTTAGAAGATTACCTGTTTCATAAAGTAATCATTGTTTTAGAACATTCATTGGGATAATACAATGTACAATGTGCAAGTACAATGTAATCTTGTCACTTGTTATCAAACTACTGTAATACAAAATAATAAAATTTCATTTAATCTCACATTCAACAATGCTGTTTTCCTCTAACAAACTACCTCTACTATAATTGTGTGACACATAATCTGTTGCTTTTTAATTCTGTGTACAATATGTGCCCTCTTCTTTGTGTGTCCCGTGCATGGGAGTTTGTGTGTGTGTGTGTGTGTGTGTGTGTGTGTGTGCACCAGAGAAAGGCAGTTTCAATTGGTTGACTGTGACAGTTTCAGCTGGGACTAGGAGGAGACCGTGAGACAACCCCTCCTCAAACAACAGTGAGGGGTGGCCATACAGCACAGGGATAATGGCCTCTTTGAAAACAGGAAGGCCCTCCCCTCCTGTATTTTGGAGGGAACATATGTTTGCCTGTCTCTACTTCTGTCAACAGCCTCCACTACAGTGGCAGAGACCATAGAGAGCTCTGCTGCTCGTGTGCCGTGGGGAGGAGCGCTTCCCTGTCAGGCACGACTGATATGACGACTCATTTCACAGCAATGCACTGGTGTGGTTTCTCTGTAAACATGAGTTTGAAAAATGCATTTTGGGAGGCAGACGTTTGTGGTGAAGACGAAAACATGACATAAGCCCTTCCAAAAAAGAAAAAAAAAATGCTCTATCTTAATTGGTAAAAGTTTCTTTTGGGTAAACCAAACTCTTGACCTCTCTCTACCCCCAACTATGAGTCTCACTCTTTCTGTTCTTCAGGGAGTGGATACTGAAACCAGATGTTTTTTAACAGATAACAAATGTCAGAGGCAATAGCTGACAGCACACCTGGTACAGTACAGACATGGTGACCAGCCCAGGTCATGTGAACAGTTTGACTTTCCCAACTCTTTTCTGGTCATGTTTTTTGCAGAACCATCGATCGATTGAAAAGTAATCACGCTGTTTCTTCAATGTCTCATGATAAAAGACAGATGTTTAAATAGTTAACACATGTCAGTAGCACTGATTTTCAAATAAACAAACATCAAGGATGGACAAATTGCATATATTTTTGGTGCTCAAATCTTTTTTTCACACCACAAGTGAATTTGTTGAAGGTTTTTTTGGTTGCAAAATCCCAAACCTTCCCCTCAAATGTTTTGCCTTGCTAACGAAGGCAGAAGAATGGCTGTAATAAAAATGACCATATCGCTGGCTCTGCTGCATCCATTTTGATCCTTTTGTTAAACTATCTGTCATGAGTTCAACAATGTTATAGGAGTGCAATGCTAAGTCAGTACTCTTTTAATGTATTTTACAAAAAACAGAAGGAAAAAACACTAAATGAGTGTGGCTTGGATTACAGACCATAGTCACGTCATGTCACTGTCACATACAAATAAGGCATGACTAATATCACACTATTCATTTTCTATGTCTGTACTGACAGCCTCAAGTGACCTTGAGCTATTATGAGGCATTGTCTCTGATCTGTGGTTGGCTTTTTCTTTAGGACTGACATCATCTGTACTGTAGGCTATATAGTGATCCTCCCATACTGATCAAGGCTTGTAGAGTGTTTGAGCCAACACATGAGACCAGTAGGGGAGGGTGGTCTGGTCCCCCAGTCTCTAAATGATTGATGACGCTTCTTGTGACACTGACAGAGAGGGATCAGCAAAACAACCAACAACTTCTGCATAACTCTGCTTGAGCCAGACGCCAGCCATGCTATTGTGTCATCAACACTGGTGCACACACACGGAGACACCAGTAAACACATCCGCCCACAAACTCACACACATAATGAGTCACTCAAAGGGATGGGGTTGATTTATTATTGCTGAAACATAGTTTCTCATACATTATAAATGTTTGCACCCTAATACACTCCTATAAAAAGATGATTATCTTCTGTTCTATATGGATTGGATTACTCCTACACCTGTGCTCCCAAGCTCTCATTTTGGCTGTCTTCTCTCCAAAATCAGCTTCTAGCCACCTGTTCTGATCACCGTAAGGGTCTCTGGGAACCAAGAACATGCACTGCTCGCGCTGCAAAAAATATCCATCTACTGTATAGCCAGCCATCAAGGCACATATAG
Source organism: Coreoperca whiteheadi (assembly GCA_011952105.1). Lineage (NCBI taxonomy): Eukaryota > Metazoa > Chordata > Actinopteri > Centrarchiformes > Sinipercidae > Coreoperca > Coreoperca whiteheadi. Next base: position 23,236,430 of record CM022490.1, on the reverse strand, counting down.
TCTGAAAATGACCCTTTAAATGTCGTCTTTAAGGAAAATTTAATTTCAAACAGCTTATTTTCATAGTTTTGATCATAATACCTATCAGATATCGTTAGTTAACTTTGTGAGTGCAATTTATAGGCTACAGTGGCCAAATCTACGAAAACAAGACACAAATTGTAATACATCGGAACTCTCTTTAAAGCAGCTGAAACAAGTACAAACTCAAATCTTTCTCATTGGCACCTTTATACTGGCAGGCATGTTTAGGGGTTTTGCTGTGTATACCATTGTAGCATTCATTTTTGTTCCAATGTAGAGAAATTACTCTAAACCAAATCAGCCATCACCCAAAAAACGTTTTTTATGTTTTATGTTTTGCATTCTTTCGCAATAGTTTTCCTCTTCCACTCCTTCTGGGCTGTATGTCATTTTCTAATGGAAGGTAGTCTGGAGATTGTCAAGTTAATGTATTTAGCATAGTTTATGGACACCATATATGCTGTCCATTGCAAAGAAGTTATCAGATTAAACATTATCAAACTTGTGGCTACTAGCTATATGTATATGTATAAGGAACATCAATTATTACTCCACACTTATAGCAACAGGCCTTCTATCAAAACCTGTTTCAGCATTAAACGTTACTTTAATTTGTTTTCTGCATTCCGATGTCTCTCCACAAGTGGTTCAATGTTGTCTGCGCTTTCTGTGACAGAACCACAGACTGTTTGCAGCATTACCGTCACCTTCTTGTGTGTTGCTTTTTTGACTCACATACACATGAGCTTTATGAGGTGGATTCAACCGCACATCTGTAATTCTGCCTCTGGAGATGTCTCCTTTTCCTCAGTGTAACCCCTCTGAGGTACAGTACAGTACATAGTAGCCGACAAAGTACAATAACTGTTCACAAATTAAACCGACAGCATCCCACAGATTACTGTACTGCTTGACCTGGAGAGACCTCTTGATCTAAGAATTCAGTTAATTTCACTTTCGATAATTCGCATAACCATGCATGCCTATTGAGCAGTATCAGCCTGCTTTAACGCCCAGTTCAAAGTAAAATTCTATGAGCTGACTGTTGCGTTGCACTGGGAGCAGCTGAGGTGAAATAGACATATGGCTCTGATGGAATGGAAGAAGAAAAGTATTGCGAGGGAACGCAAAACTTATTGCTAGGGAGCACAAAACATTGCGAGGTAATGCAAAACATATTGCAAAAGTAGTCCTCAAAAATATTCTCGCTGTGACCTTCAGGGGTCTCCGTAGGATGAACCAGTGAATCACTTCCAACACAGAAAAACTATTTGTTTTTCATTGGAAGTATAGTGTTTCTATTATTAAATACAAGCACATTACACTGTCATGGCAGCTATTAGATGTTTTTACCATGGTACTATTTGTTTGTGGTATGTAAATCAAGGTTGGGTGTATTGCAGAATAATAACACTGTAGTACATCGATCTCAGTTCTAAGACTAAATGACTGGAGAATATGGACTTTTTTGCAGTGTGTTCACTCATATATCATCATTTTTCAGTTTCACTCTTGCAGCTGCCCAGATGTATGATTTACAACTTTAATGTCTCAAGTGACTTTTATTTTATTGAGTTATCAGTTTCTCTGCATAAAGACAAACTCCTGTGATAACTCCCAGCACATATAGAGATGACATTTAGAGAGCTGGCCATTAACAATATATCTGGTTGCAGCCAGGATGGACCATTTTATTGCTGAGTGCATATCAAATAATGGCGTCTGTTGGCACATGTCTGAATGTGAACAGGACACATCAATATCTCTACAACAGTCAGTGGGCCACATAGAATGTCCCGTGGTCGCTCCCATTTGGCGCCAGCCACACAGACCCAGAATTCCTCACTTCATAAAAAATTGTTCAGGCCCATTCGCAGTGTCCGGTAATTAATACTACCGGCACAGCTGTTACACCATAAAACGGTCCTTAATTTGGAGACAGCCCCTTCCTCTGTCAGTCGGCTTCAGTCTGTAGTCTAAAGTCTTAGCTTACTCACCTAGACGTGGGTAAAGTTGACAGTGACAGGGCCAATGTGCAGCCCAGTGGGATGAAGAATGGTGCTAACAATGTCAGGGTTACCATTTCCATTCTTACCCTCACTGCAAGCCTGTTTTTATAAAACTCCACTAAAGGGAACGTGTCATTGAGGTGTGTTGCAGGACCCTATGAGGCAACGAGGATATCATTTTCTGTAGTTTGATTTGAACTAAAGTCAGAAGTTACTGGTTTTTGGCACTGAAAAAAAAAACCATTCAAATCATTATAAATGATTAGGAATAATTGCAGTGTCCTCTGAAGTGAAGACTTTTCTTGGCCAGTGCTTTCTTCTTCACAGAAAGCGCAGCAGTGAAATACTGTACTACAATGCAGCAGTGCAATCTGATAACTTTCTAGACGAGACCTTGAAGTAGGCCAGAACCACATCTATCAGTGACTAAATCTGTCCTTGCATTCTCGGGGAAGACTCTCAAGGATGAAGCAAGTCTTCAAAAGCATCTCTCCCTTTTGATGTAAACTTCTGTGACTGGTAGGGTGCCTCTTCAGCCCCGCGTGTCTTTTAATTGATTATGTGAGGCAGAGGGCACTGTATTGTAAATGAGGTGATAGACAAAGACCACAATGCTCAGTAGCTTCACCTTCTGTTATTTTCCGCCGCAGTGGCGGTTAACAGTAAAGAAATCTCAATGTGTCATCCAAGGAAGAGGTTATGGGAACATTCAGCACTAAAAGGAAATAATAAGAAAAAGAGCTACGTGTTATGTACAATAACAATATTGAAAAACTGTTCCCGGTAGTTGTCCTATTTAGTAAATGCACTAGTACAGACTGAAAAAAGAAAGTTTTTGTGCTAAAAATAGATAATAAGAGTTCTCATTTTGTGACAAAAGAATATAACTAATTAATGAAGCTGCCTCAATTCCATGGAAGACATTGCAAATCCCCTGTCAGACGTACATTTGCGTGCTGCTGTGAGTTGTGACACTTACTGCACACACACACGTAGCATTGTCCTTCGGCACTCACAAGCAAAACAAGAAGAAGAGTCTGGACCTGCTTTTCTCCCCGCTGGTAAAAGGAACATTGTTGCTAATAGACTGCAGTGGTGGAAATAAAATAAATCTTTAGACTGCACCTGCAGCTCAGGGCACCATGACATTTGACAGTCTTTTATGGTGCAGAATGAGACATGTTTGGGAGTCAAAATATTCAATTGTGGCGTATTGATTCTCAACTGTCTGTCATTATTCCCAGGTTGATTGACAGGAGGAAATTGGTTACGTTAAGTATTTCATATGTTATAGGGGCTGACATTTGTTTGCCTGCTCCCTATGTCAATGTTGTTGAAGAGATCTGTAGCTTTATGAGATAGCATTATACACTGACTGTGGCTTTTGTGTGATGTTCCAGTGTTTTTCCTGACATAATTTAAGATATATTAAAAACCAGCAGAATCGTGAGGTGTTTAATGCCAATATTATTGTCTTCCTCCAGGGGATCATGTATGTTCATAATTGGTGGCAGTCGTGTGCGTGCACGCGTATGTGCACTGCACCCTGCACAACTGCACACACAACTAAAAATATATTCTCTGCATGCTTTTAGACATCCAGAATGCCAATGACAGTCAAATGGAGCTATTTTGATTGATCTGTGTCGACACTTTGCATAAGAAGAGAGTGTAGTGACCTCATCATGCTGACAGTTGGCTCACCTGGGCCTGTACCCACTGCGGTATTTGATCAACATTGGCACAGACTTAGCTCTGTTTTTGAATTCATGTCAACCTGGTTGGAGCGCCAGTTGGTTGAGGTTTTATACTTCTGATCCAGATATACTGTCAATCATAGAAATGTATTCAGAAGCTTTAAGAAACACTCTGGTAATTATTATACTCTCCTTTCTGCATTACTAGGCACATCTCTGCTCCTCTTTCTCTTTGCATGCTGTGATATTTGTCTCCAATTATTGTCACTGCTTGTAATGTGCTGCTCTCTTATGTGGTGGTATTCCTATATGAGGGTGGTCTTCAGAAGCTAATAAGGGAAATTATAACATGCTGAGAACAATATAAAAAAATCAAACTCATCATTTCAAAGATAAGCGTGTAGAGAGGCCCCAAGACACCTGCCACAGGTGGGAAGCTGTGTGTTTCATTTTTGATCATTTGGGGCACATCAGCATTTGTATTATTTCAAACCAAGCTAGAAATATCATGTTATCATTCAAATACAGTAGAGTGTCTCCATCACCAGGGACGTTATTAAGAGGATAGTTTGGGTATCAAATAGGTCTCCTAAGTGATGAATGTATCAGTTTGACGGTCTGAACAAAGTTCAAAAACCGTGGTTCACTTCTACCCGTTTGTGACTGGAAACACATTATTTCCTCACTGATACATCTGACTTGACTTTGTGTTTGAAGAATGTTAGCCTCCTAGCTCCAGTAACAAATTGTGCTAGCAAAGCGGACATCACCACCTGAACAATAATTATTTACATACTTGAGGCTATACACGTTATTAGTCACATGTTAACATTCACCTTGGCTGATACTTTTGCCTGCTGGCTAATTATCTGGCTTCAGTAGACGTGCCAAAAAATAGCAGGTTTCTAAGATGACTTTTCATGCGGCAACTTGTAGTAGAGGGTGAAAGACAAAAATATTGTGTGCACACTCCAAATGAACCTTATCAGTCGAATACAGGAGTTTTGTAGCATCTTTTTTTACACATAAAACACTCCCCATGATCTGTAAAATGTAGTTACCATGTGACTAATACAACTGCAAAGCCTCCATGTAACACAACAATCGCCACTGGGATTGGCATGTTTCTTACTGTGACATTGTGCCTGTTAAAACACAGACCCACGTTAGAAAGGTAACATCAAACCATTCATTGTGCTTGCCCTTGCTTGCCCTCTGTTGACTATTTCTAGTCAACAGAGGGCAAGAGTTATTCTTCGCTGGTCAAACCCAAAAGCAAATGTTTGGATTTTTTGCCCATCCCTTATGCTAAACTGACATAAGCACTTTCCATACAGATCTCCAGTCCTGGGTCAACATCAGCTCTTAGCTGGACTGAGCTGTGGTCAGGTCAGTGGATCAATAGTAAGACCATCTCCCCACTTGCATATGACATCACGTGTTCTATGTAAAGCATTCATTTCTCCAGAAGAATTAAATAGTTTTTATCATATGTTTAACCAGAACTTACCAAATCGCTACATTGAATTTTGTCATATAACTTTTCATAAAGTTGTCCTGAAATGACACCGGTTTGCTGGCAAATTTAGAAAAAGTACCCTGGAGCATTGTCTACCCAAGCTGAACCAAACACCTTATCTCTGCACAGCAGCTCATCCTTATCCTGGAGCCACACTTGTTGGGTTTAGCATTAACCTGCCTTCCGCTACTGTTTGATGGACATCACCAGGTGTTTGAGTGGCTCAAGGGTGCGGCAGTCTCTTTGGTACAGGCTGTTTCATTGTTGTACTCTAGTTGAAAACATTGCTTTGTTAGCACACGATAACAGGCCTTGGGCTGGAACAGTCAGATTGTGGTGATTTCCCCTTTGGTGTGTTTGCTGATGATTTTTCATGTGGCTTTAAATTATAAACTATAGTTTGTTAAGATATAATGATAAATAGCACTAGTAATTCTGTATACCATTCATTAGAGTGCAGTGTGTGTTCATGGGCCAACGTTTCACTGCCATCTGCTTCATAAAATACCTCATGTAAAGAAGTGTGAGCAAGCAGGTTTCTGCCAGTGACAAAATGGGTAATTTGCCCTGTCTGATGATAATTTATGATTGCTAACCAGCTAGACTGTTTTTTAAGGTGAAGTCTTGTTTATTTGATTTGGCAGTGCAATTCAATCACTCATCCGAATATGTAATAAGAAACTTTGTCCGATCATGTGATATCTCTTTTGTCTGTTCTCTTTATGAGGTTTGAGTTGCTTTCTTTCCCTCTGCCTTTGTTTGTTCCTTTATTTACTGTTACAAAGAGTTCCCCCTTGGGGATTAATAAAGTATTTCGGATTCTGATTCTGATATTTGTTGAGTCATTTGAGTTAGCACTCTTCAATGCACCAGAGAATTTTTCTTGGTGGATAACCTTATTAAATATACCTTAACTAAAGTTTTTTTTGCCCCAACCACAATCTTTCCCAAACCCTAGTTCCATGCACAGATGTTGTAGACAGAAAAATTTTTATCAACTTGGCATTGAATGTTAAAAACTTTATTAGTAAACGTAATCCAGGGTTGTGCAGAATCATCCAATGTCAGCATTCTTGTCTGGCGATCGAGTTGATCAGACACAGAGTACAACGGCACCAGATTCATTTCAGAAGTGGGGGGGCCAAAAAGTGTGCCTGTAGTGTGTCTTTGTAGCGCTAAATAGACCAGATGCTTCAAATGAAGAAGTACCAATTCATGTGACTTTTTACACAAACAAGTAGCCTATAATTTGTGTGGCAACAAAGCTACCTATATTTACGTTTAGTCTTTTAGCAGACGCTTTTATCCAAAGTGACTTACACACTAAAGGCACAGCTTTGGGAGCAATTTTTCAAGTATCTTGCTCAAGGGTACTTTGACACATGGCTGGTGGAAGGTGGGATTGAGCCACCAACCTTAAGATTGGTGGACATCTGCTCTGCCACCAAGCCACAGAGGCCCCAGCTTTTACCTGAGCTGTTGAAAAAAATAGCTTTCCACATCCAACCTTCTGTTCTGGGTATTGGCTTTAAATGAGGTTTTACGTTTACGCTATTTCTCTTGGGTGTCCTTCAATATCAGCCTAAATAATCAAAAATTGCTACATTGCGTGTAGCCTACTAGTGATACGCAGATGGGCTCGGACATCATCCGAATCCACATATAGCTTCCTACACATAAATCATCCACCTGACTTCCACATGAACAAATTATTTTCTACGATTTAGAGACCCGCATGGACATTTCTCTCCACCTCTACCGGCCCCTGTAGGCTACATTGACTTTTAAATGATGTCGAGCAGCGCGAGCTTTCCAGGTGATTGCTTTATTGTGTGTTGTCTTGACGTATAAGTGTATGAGTAAATCTTTTACTTTAATGATTAGAGAGGCTGCTGTCAGTCATTTTAAGACGCTCCATGCGCGCAGTAACGTCACAGCAAATATCGTGGGACATTTACAGTAAACCAGCAAAACTAAAAACTTTAGTAAACTCGACAGGACAGATGAAACTCTCCAGAGGATCTGTAGAAGAACACAGAACATTAATTAACATTAGATCCTGACCGATCGTCTCGGCATGTCGAGAGATTTAAATAATCAATGAAGTTACGCTGCTGCGCCTCTTGCATAAATGCGCACAGCGTTTTTCTTAATGGGGAGAGGTTCACCCTATTTCACCCACCCCCAACCCATCTACTAGCCTATTAATGAGAATTTACGTTTATATAACCCAGCCCACCTGATCTGAACACTAGAACATGCCAAGTACAACACCAAGTTCCAAAGCCTAACCTGCAGAATAAACAGTTAAGCAACATTAAAATGACAAAACTTAGAGCTCCCATGTTTGAAATTGGTAATGTTATTGATCCATCCTTGAGCTTCAGTTGTGAAGCAAATCCTGGTTTGGAAATTAATGTAAATTAACATTACTGGGCCTTGTTGAGAATCAAATCCGAAGCAAAATGGTTAGCGCACACATCTAAGAGTATTACAGTTGTTGGGGCCAGTGGCCCCCCTACTTCCGGTGCCCATGATGGAGTGATTACAACAAAAAAAGCTTTTATGAACTGGGCACCCATATTGATACAAACATTTATACTCAAATAAGAGCAGATATTATTATGACATCTGTATAGTTGCTTTGAGCAAATGCATGCAATTTGAATCTAAATTAACATACTCACACAAGACATTATTAAAATCAGTATTCCTTTTACAGCACACATTAATTACTACAATGATCACATGTGATGACTGGACATCGGGCCTGTTCGGACTCAAGGCACATTAAATATTCATGCATGCCTGTGGGATCTAGAGGGTCTGGGAGATGGTTTGTCGTTACTAGAATTCTGGGAAACCTTAAGTGGGGGAAATGTATTTCACGTAATCCCTGGATTAGCATAGCAACCAGCTAATGGCCAGGAACGGATGCCCCTCTTTCAGTTTTTGTGTCCATTTAACATGAGGCAACATGGTGGGTGGACTGGTTAGGACTTAGACCACCAGCTGCTACATGGAGGCTTTAGCGGTGGAGGTCGGCAACAACTTCAAGCTGGGACTTGTCCCTCCACAATGCTATCATTGGCTAAAACAGGACTTAAAGTTGAACAAACATTTGGGTGAATTTACAACAACTGATGCTCTTGCGCAGATAAACACTGAAAGATGTTTAATTGTAAAACGTTGTTGGCCAACGTCACAGGAAATAGTGGAAAGGAGTGTTGACTAAGAATAATTGTTTTCAGACAGAAAATGCAACAAATATAAAACTATTCAATTATGAATGTGTATTTCTAATAATGACTTTGGGATCATTTTAAATGTAATAACAGCCTTTCCTTGTATTATGTGGGTTTTTCTCCTTGAACACTGTGCAAAACATTATTGGATAAAAGGCTTAAAGTTTTACAAGCTGCCCTACAATTAAGTGATTTGAAAAAACATCCTTATGAAATGTTATATGTCAACAGTTTATAACCCATTAATATCGGGATTCTCAAGCTTCCCAAAATGTTAATGATTAAAATATATTGTAATTTGTCATGGCGTCGCACGGCTAGACTAAATGACTACTTTTAATTCACATTAATTTTGGTTTTGTAATCATTCATTGCCCTGTTGCTATATTTACAACACATTTTGCCCAACTGGCTTTGCATTTTATTGTGTAATTTGTTGAACAAACTACACTGGCTTTATAAGAAACATATGACCTAGATGAACAGTGCTTTTACAGTCTCTCTCTCTCTCTCTCTCTCTCTCTCTCTCTCTCTCGCTCTCTCACTCACTCACTCACTCAGTCACACACACACATGCCCAGATCCTCTCACATTACCTTGCACTGCTTGTCACAGAGATAAGAAATTCTGATTCGTATCTGACTTTATTTTTCTATAAGAAAAACATATAAAGAGTATAAAAAGGAGGATTCCTGTGAGTACTCTAATGTGCATTACATACTAAAGTGTTAAGACAATTGCATGCAAATTTGTGGTCAAACTTGGCTGTGTTCTGCCACTCTACGGCCCAGAAAACTCACATAAGCCGCCTCTCAAGTTTTCTCACTTGAGTCGTCAAAAGCGCTCGAAGGGTTTTCATCACCAATCACCACACTGATCTCTTTGCATTCACGCAAAACCAACAGAAAAAAGAATATGACAGTTGGATCATAGCTGTCCACAAACGATGCCTCAAGGCTTGAAGTGTGAGTTCGACCAAGCGTAAAATGTCAGACAGGGAGCTTCCAGGGAACGCTTGTTGGCAGGACAAAGTGGAAACCCAGCTTCATGTGAGGGGAAAGGGAGAGGACATTTGGTTTGTACTTTGCAGTTTGCGGATGGCTCCGCGTTCCTCTCAAATGTCATCCAAGACAGTCTTGCAACACTCCGACCAGAAACAGAAGTTGTAGCCTATATTTTAGCTGGGTGATTATTTATGTACCTGCCATGAATTTTCACTCAAGCTCGCCGTGTACCAAAACCTCCCACATCTCCCCCAAAACCAGATGGAACAAGGCAGAGTAACCACAAAAAGCAGCAGACTCTCGAGATTCTCCTTTTCTTGAGTTATGAATTCACCATATGCTGTGCAAAATTATACTCGTGAATCTAAGGGCTGAGGTTTGTTTGTGAGAAGCTCTATGAGAATAAACACTGCAATCCTACTTTAAGACCTCAATCAATCTTATCGGGTAGTAGGCTGGATTTGCATGATAAAAACAATCAAATTTGTGGTTTTGACAGATTATTCCTCATGGTATCCGGCACCAACTGCTTTTCACAGCTAATGCAAATGCATTATCCACAACTGCAAGAGCAGCATCATACACTGGCTTCAGAATCCATTAATAGTATATTCCTATTGAAAAAGAAATCTCAAGCACCATAATGTTACTCATCAGCTTATCCTGTTTCAGCAAAGCAACGCTGTGCACTGAAAATACACCATCACTGACAGAGAGAGCCTAATCCAGTGATTGGTTTTACCTTATCACACAACTTAAGGAGTGTACACTTCTAAGCTGACGGATTGAACCTCTGTTCGATACAGGTTTGCAAAACTGAATCTGTTGAGCCTCCAAGATTTGATATGGGTATTTAAAGCTCTGCGCGGCATTAACCGCGGAGCACAACAAATAGCCTGCCTTTTAACAGGGCTAGGGAATCCCGGGGCCAGTTGGGATGCAAATTGAAATGATCCAAGAGTGGATTGAGGAGGTGAGGGTGGGCTTGGATGGGGCTGTGGAGGGTGGATGTGGGAGTGGTGAGGAAAGAGGGTTGTAGGAATGTGGGAATGAGACGAGGTGGTGTGAGGCTTGCGGTGAGGGCTGTTGAGGTTCTGAGGAGTTAGCTGTGATTAGCCTCAAAGACTAACATGACTTGAGTGACAACTGTATAGTAACAAATAGCAGCAGGGGATGTGCTGCCACCATGCTCCTTCCCACCTCCTCACCTTTCCACGCAAAGGGTGATAGTCATTTGGTCAGCAAACAGTGGATCACTGCTCAGCCCTCCTCTGTTGATGCGTGTGTTTGAGCTGTTGTGTGTTTCAGTATGACTGTCAACAGTTCAAGGGGAGTAGAAGATTCTGTGCTTAATGTTCTAGTTACCCATTCATCATGTGATGATTCACGGTTTTATCCTGAATTACATTATAATGATGTAATATCAACAACAGCAGTGCTGTTGATTTCGCCTCAGGCCTTTGTGATACGACAGGACGGCATAGAGACATCATTTTTCAGAATTATCACTGATCGTAAAATCGCTGTGGCAGAGGATATTCATCCGCGGACAGGCAGACAGACTGAATTGAAAGCATGTTGGCAAATGTTGGGAGAGAGTGACTGAGTTTAAACGATATGTGATAATCAAAACCATGCAGAGCCTTGGCCAGAAGAAACGGCAGCCTTGGTGCAATGGAACCACAGTAGAAGTCGTGCATGCTTACTTCATTAGGTACACAGTCTGCGGACCAGAACATCTGACACCACTAGAACAAATGGGATTATTTTGATTCAAAATTGCCATCATGTTGGCACCTACAGTGCAAAATCAGTCCTGCCAAAACTCGCTGACTGTCTTTCAATGTAAACTTTCAGGGAGCCATTTTAATTGTTGATGCTATCGTACCAGAGTAAGGATGTGCCAGTGATGTCATCATATGTGCACACTCTCCTGCTCCTACCTGCGCGCGCGCACACACACGCACACACACAGGGCTCATTAATTGTCTACTGTTAAGCAGCCACTGACTAATGATAAGAGAGTGTAACCTGCGTACTTTTCATCATTGTAATTAAAAACAGATAAATTAACACTGTGGACATGAAAAGAAGAAGACTCCCACCACTGACCCTGTTAATCAAGACTGGAATGATCAGCCTAACCGGGACTTAATTGCCTTCTGCTGTTTTCTTCCAGCGATAATTTGGTTTGCATTGGCTACGCTGTGCCACTGAAGTAAGCCAAGCCCTGTTGGCCCATTAAAAGCTAAGGCACTCTGTTTTGGTGGGTGTGGGGGTAGACGGGAAGGGGGTGATGGCAATGCACACAGGGTGACTCATGATCAGGAGTCCATGGAAGTCAATGTGAGACTATAAAGAAAGCAGCTTCCCTCTCTAGGGTGTGGTGAGGTTTAAGGGCTTTCACATACAACTTTAAAGAGCCCAAGTTTTAAATCCTAGGATATACTGTTAAATCACATGGGAGGCTTATTGTTTTCAAGGCTTCACATATAAGCACTGTTAACCCTCTAAATGCCATTGAAACCAGCCCGATGTATGCTCATTATAGAGTATGAGCAATCATCATAGGCAGGTGTGAGTGAAATGCGGAAATGCGTCTGTGTTGGAGCATATAGTTCATGTTGCTCTACTATGTTTACAGTTATCCAATATCAGTTTACGTTATGTTGAATAAGTGACTCTTGCCCCTCCCGGGTCTCCCCTCCCATCTGAGCGGGTCCATATGATTGTGTTTGTGTTTGTATGACCACCCAACGCAGTATGAGAAAGATTGTGAAATAGTCACGAAATTGTATCTATAGGATTCGTGTACATGGACACAAATTTTACATTTTTTTCGTGACACGACTTTCAAATGCCTGCACCACGTCCACCCCCCCCAATGTCCGGTTAGTCTTTCAAAGTAAAGCTAGCTGAAAAACATTTCAGGTGACGGTCGCAGTTTTCTTAGGCTTAGACACCAAACCTACTTGGTTAGGTTTGGGAAAAGATCATGGTTTGCGTTAGAATAAATAGACTTCCTTAAAAGACTGCTTCCTTAAAACAATCAACGCAGACTATTGGTTTCACACGGGAAATTAACCCCGGCCTCCTGTGTGAAATTCCTGCATCCATTCACCCCGACCTCCTCCCTATGCGGACTGTGTTACTCTTTATACTGCAATCATCCATTAGTTTGAAAATTGTGCTGAGTGTCACAAGAAAAATGGAAAATTAGTGTCCATGCACACAAATCTATAGACTCAATTTTTGTGACACAAACTGCCCTGAGACTGGATTGGACCACCAGCTAGATGAAACCACCCTGACGTCACTGAGTGCTTTTTGCTGCGTGTGCAAAACCCTCCAGCGGGCCGAGGTTGAACCCTTTCAATTAATCTATCATCAGCTGTGACTGAGGCTGCCTGCAAGGCAATGCTGTGTTTTCATCATTGCTGGGGTTAAGATGAGGAGAAATAAATAAGAAATAGCATACATGGTTACAAAGACATTCTGAAAAGCTTTTCAAAAAAAGTTTATTTTCGTATTTTTAGCCAAAGCCATTTAAAAAGGCAGGTCTACAATAAGTAACAAGCTTACATGAAGATATACTAAGAAGATATATTTGATGATGGAAGGTAGATCTTATTCTTTTTTTGGATAAGATTTGACATCCAGACAAAGTTAACTGGTGCTGATGAAACCAATATCCTCTTGATTCTTTGTCTCTTTGTTTTGTTGAGATATTACCTATTTGAATCAAAGTTCCTCCTACCATTTAAAACTGTTTCAATTCATGCCGGTCTAAGACGTGCAGCAAGTCTAAATCCGTGACCAAAGACACAACCACAGATCTGCAGGATGAATCCTCTAGAAAGATGATTTTTGAACATAGATGTAACTTCAGCGATCAAACCTTTATTTTCTTGCTTGTTTTCATTCAACCGTCCACAGCTCATCCACTATAATGTGGTGTGCTCCTGAGACACTGTCAAGAAGTAAGATATGATTGTATCATCAGATATCGACCCCAGCCCCTACCTGCTCCATTGCCTGGTATTGATTCCTCGAACTGGTTCAGGAGGCCTGAAATTGGTCCTTGCAGTGAATTCCACCAGCGCAGTGTTTTTATTTGCCAAGAAAACATTCATGCACTGCTCAGTCGTGTCAGTAGTGCCTGTTTGTCTGATTATTTGCCTGCCTTTTGTGTTATGCTCGTCTCTCTGAAGCCTCTGAAATGGTTGTTATAGGTTTCCGCAAAATATATTTTTATGTGTAACTTGCTAAGCACAGATGTGATGCGTATACCGTTGCAACCTTGTGCATATTAGGTGACTATAAGACTTCACTACAGCAACAACATATTTTTCAGATGCATTTCTTTTCAATGTAAAGATCAGTGGATTCGGGTTTAACGTCTAATTTTGAATTCAAGGAAGGAAGGACTAGAAATTTTAAAAGTAACTTGTTTAAGTTATTAATAAAACCTTTACATGAAATAGAGCTGTTTCACCAACCTATCCTTCAATTATTAGCGCCACAAAAATGTCAAACTAATGGTTAGTGAATGAATGAATACAATGAATACAATGTCTGAATTTACTACTAAACAGAAGCCCATCCATTATATTTTTTATTTCTTCAGCTGTATTATATCTGATGGGGTAAATGCTTTGGGGCAATCTGCTCTGCCAGCGCATGGCGTGGCATGCATCTCACTACATTTCATTTCACTGGAAAATATAAATCCATTGCGGAAGTCTATCCATCTAAAAGCTGAACTGCTGCAGCGTTAGTTGGTTGATCTGCCTATGCAGCTCTTCTTCAGTGACTTATATGAATAAACATAAAATATACTGATGGAATTATTCAACTGCTAAGGTACAATTTTCAAATTCAATTAGCACTCACATGATTCTGTTACAGAAATGATCAAACAGGCGTTTTGGTGTTTGTATGTCTGAACGGTTATTTATATGCTGAGAGAATTTTGGGATGGTTGAAACACATTGTGCCTACTTTTAATTTCTTTAACATGCTTTGTAATTTCAGAAATGTATCATCATAAATTAGGAAATCAGCGTTCCTATTGAATTACTACTCCATTCAAAATGTAATTGAATAAAAACTGAAAACTTTATATGAAGGAGCATTTTCTGTTTAATAATAGAGAAAAGCTGTATACCCTAAAACAGGCAACTTAACAGAGCTTTACTACCGTCCACACCCATAATCCTTCCATACAGTAGCATGGTTGTAATGTAGCTTAAGTGCTTTCACCACTGCTGATAATACCTATTATTCCAAGGAACTCCAACTAAACAACTTGACCCTGCTCAGTCTAATGAAGTCACTAATTTAATATGCCACTGTGCTTTGGTGGCAATAGATTCAAAATCTAATCTGGGCCAAAACTGATTAGGCCTATTAAGTGGTAATGGAGCGAGGGGCACTTAGCATGCTTGGAGGTTAAGCACCTTTATTTGAGGCGTGGCTGCTCTTTTGTTGTCCTGTTGTTAAGCTGATTGCATAGCTGTGACCATCTGTCTACTTGTGTGGTCTTCATTTTCGGTCAGATTCTCCAAACGTGTCCATTTGTAACACTGATATTCACCTAATCAAATCTTGCCGATGCACTCTTGAGAAGGAAGTATCATTTGAAATGTCAGAGCTTGTGCACAAGACCTGAAAAGTGATGAAAATCGATTTTAGAACAGCTACAGTACATTTGTAATGCGTCTTCGTGGACATTTCCTGTTGGTTTTGACACCTGACATCTCACACAGTTTGATATTTGTTGTTGTGAAGAATAATCACTTGTAGGAGGATATGGACAAAAAGCTCAACACCTAAACCAAATCATATTAAAGTCTAGTTAAAGTGTGACAAATGTAGGAAGGCTGAACATACAGTACATCTGAATATCATGTCACTTTGACAGGTGACACATTTTATTGGAGACACAGTTAGTAAAGGAATATTTAAATGAAACAATCTCTTTAAATAGTGCAGACAGTTGGAGAGAGCTGTATGTACTAAAATCTCCCCTATGGCAATAGCCTATTGCGTAGTATTTAAATAGTAAAATAAGCTTTCAGCTTCTTTTGATGTGTGACTGATCTGCCGACCAACACAACCTGAAGGCATTCCTCACCCAGAGAGCTGGCTGTGGATCCTCACTCTCTGCCAGCTGAACGCTCACTGCCACGGCACGTTTTCTTCTCACTCCCAGAAGGCCTTGACACTTTTCTGGCGTGTATGAAGGATGGATCACGGGGCATAAAAAAAGACAATCTCCTGCAGTGTTGAAAATGTATGACCGGACAGCTAGCTCAGACCCATATGTTTAGTAGGGGAGACTTAAAGCTGCAATCAAATACATCTCAATTAGAGCTTTTTTCTCTCAGTAATACCTGCTTTAATTTGATGGGCTCAAGACAGACATGGCAGACTGCGACAAGAGAGGCATTTAAAGCCTTTGACATGGTTTTTATGTTCGCCGTGAGTGGAGTTATTTCTCCTGTGAAGAATTTTCAACTTATTCTTCAAAATGCTCAGCATATAAAATTATACAAAATGTGAAAACATTACTTGTGTTATTGAGCACAAGACAGAAAGATTTTACTGCAGCTTTTAAAGAAACTAAAAGGTCTATTCAAGCAATTGAAGTCCTTTAATTAATGAATTTATGTATGAAACAAAACTGACAATCAGGATAAATTGTGAACCCAAACTGCACTAATAAATAAAGGATTTTGTAAAAGAAGCAAATGTGTTCACTCTTAACAAATGTTTTTATAGTTTTATTATCATTATAACATTTTATTGTGGTGTGGATATTAAAGGCTTATGTCAGCTTACCTGTTTTATGTATTTGTCTTTTATAGGAATTTGTTTGTTATTAGGAATCCAACAGTAGATTTGCAGTGAAATCAGTGGATGATGGGGGAGTTCACACATCTAAAGCAGGTACCAGGTGCCATCTACTGGCAGCTCAAGCTGCTTCATCCTTCAACAAGCTGCTACTACGTACTATCCACATTCTCACACAGTACTGAATTGAAAAGATATGGTTGATTTAAAAGTGGTTTTATACATTGTGAAAGCCTAAATGTTTTTATATAACTACTGAAATTTGTCGTGTGTGAAATAAAAACAGGGCTATTTGAGAATGAAATTACCGACAAATGTAAATAGTTTGTTTTTCCTTTATTATCAAAGCAAACTGAGAGAAAGGGAGACATTTATGTATGGATGAAACAATTATATGATATACTAGATATGGAAATCTTAAAATAGATCACGTTGTGGGTAACACATCATTAAAGTTATAATAGTTCATACTAGGATAATAGTAGTTATGTGGACACAATTATGTAAATACATTGATGCAGACTTTACCCTAAACCATTCGAAAATGTTTATTCTGAAAGCTAAAACCAAAATTACCTAAATGGGAAAAGGTAAATTTGTTCAAACAAGCCAAGATCAAACAAAAACTTTAAAGTTTGAATAATTCCTCTCAGAACGCAATCAGTTCCCATCCCCAGCCGCTTCAGTGTAGTCTCATAAGATTTTGAGGCTGAAAGCACAGACATGGAGCAGCTGAGCACCATCCTGTCTGTGACTCCATCATGTGACCCTGCGGCCTGTCTATCCAGATGGCCACTTTTCTGCCTGCCTGTCTGCCTCTCTGCCCGTCTCCCTCTCACAGCTCCGCCCAGCGGAGCCGTTCACTGAGCGGCATGGGAGCTATTCCTCTGACAGCTCGCTGAGCCCCGGTGCTAACCAGCACCGAAATATCAAGACCGGCCCGGGTTGCACACAGTTCAGTGTGTGAGGGGCTAAATCATGTGTGTGCGTTTTCACAAGGGGTTATAGATATCAGACAGCATTGACAACTCGTTACACCCAAACTGACAAAAGAATTCCTTTGCAGCTTTTCGAAGCAGAATGACTCACTATTTAATGGTAGGAGAGCCTGTGAGATATGATACTGCTTTTAGATAAAGAAATAAACAAACTACTGTACCTAACTAAACTCATAAAGTGGACACACTGACAGACCAATAGCTGATGCTTCACCAAGGGAAATATCAGCCTAATATCCTCATCTAGTTTAAACAATCTTGCCGGTGTAATTTGTGTGAGCAAATAAAAATGAAACGTTTAAGGCAAGTTACATCTATGTCGACATTAGAAAAAGAATTAAGCTTGCACAGGTATACAGAACCATTTGCAGGTTATTTTTAAAGATGCCATTTTCCATGACCCTGTTTTGTAAGATGAGTCTCAAAAGGGGGACGGATGGCAGTCCTCAGGTGGGCGTCTTCCTTACTTAGGACTGCACAGACCACGCCCCCGACATGGAGAATCTCCTTCGAGATGTGTTTTTATCGTTTCTGGACTTAAGTGTAGGCCACTTAACTATCTAAGCTTTCGTAGTGATCATCCCATTTATCTGGGATTATTGCAGTGAATTTACTGTTTGGTCTTCTTCCAGGCCTAAAATGTCAAGTCCAAAGTCATGTATGCAGTAGCTTTATTCAGTAAGACCTTCGCAGATCCGTCCAAAGCTGGTAGCAGTTGATCTTTGGATAGAGCATGAAATAAATAAATCCTCTTTAGCAGATCAATATTCATCCTATTTAATGCTGGATGTGAAACTGCTGGATTTGAGGTGGTAATGCTGATGTACAGCTAATCGTTGGAAAATAAGCAGCGGGGCTTTGCGATTCTCCAGCAGATAGTTTAAACAGGAAGCCGGATGAGTAAATGCCGATTGTCTAGGCAGTGAAAAACCTGGTAGTGATTACTTGTAATTTATACCTTCCAATTAATACGCAGAAAGTCTGTTTCTGGAGTGAGAGGGGATGGAGTGTAAGGACTCGTGTTGAGCAGTGTGTTATTGAAGCAGAAAAATGAGCCGGTGACACATTTCCTGCTGCAGTTTCACAGTAATGACATTGTACGCTAATGATATTAGTTGACACCGCTTGTATAAATAGATAGAGGGGAAGTGAATTGATATAACAGAGGGATGTGAGGTTTCATTATTACTCTTACGCCTTGCGTGCTCATTGTATAAAGAACACGTGAGAGGACGTGACCTCTGGCTGGATCGGATTTTGGTATGAAGGAGGAACCAACTCTTCCTCCATGTGTAAATTCACTCAGTGTTAACAGCACTAAAGCACCTGTGACAGTGTGACAGTTGAGAGCCCTGTGGACTCTCCATGAGTTGTGACTGATAAGTTTGCAGTGCGCAGTATAAGGTCGGTTCCCATAGCATAAAATATATTCATCTAGCATCTAGAACTTGATCAGTGTAATTTATGGCTGAACTCTCTGTTCCCTGTTGTGAAGTGCCCCACCCACACAAACCTTTCTTGCCAATGATTTACTTCACTTGTAGCTACTACGAATTGAGGGCTGCAGTCAGCATGCCGACTCTGTACAGTCCTCTGTCTAACGTTTGCAGGACTGCAGCTTGCTTTGATGGATCGTCCCAAGATGTGTCCTTAAATTTTGTCCAGAAAAAATGAATAAGGAAATACCTTGGAAAAAATGGACATCCATTGCCAATGCTTCTTTCTTTTTTGATTTTTATTATGAAAAATTAAAACCTCTACTGCTTGTGCGTCTTGACTTCACAGCCTTTACAGGGATAAGAAGGATTTTCTTTTCACATATTATGGGGCGATTTGATCTTTTTTTTTTTCTCATGCCAACAATATGTTTTCCCATGAAGCACTAAAACTTACAGCATGATAATACTCCAACAGGCTAATAATAGAAGTAATGGATAAATGCTGCTTTTTGGGCTTTTTCTCCACTTGCTAAACATCTTAAAGTATTTTTAAAAAGACCCGGGCTTTTTTGTGCTTCTTGTGTAAACCATACGGGTTAGTCCTGTACCGCAGTTATAGGCAGGACTGTGACATGATGACAAAGAGACCTTAAAATATAAATATAAGGCCATTAATATTGTCTCTGCCAATCTGGGATTACACTGATGACGTATTAGGTATAAAATCTATTTTTCTACTGGCCCACATGAAACCCATATGGCTGGAATTGACATGAATATACAAGCAGTAACATTTGAAACTTACCCAAAGCACCTGTGTTCTTGTGGCTGCAACTTTGCTGGATAACACAGTGAAAAAAAAAGTTAGATGAATTGCTGTTGGTCGGAGACTATTGCTTAAGAAAATCACCACTTACAGTATTTTCAAGAGCATAAACTCTACGATAGACTGAACAACAGTATGTTGATCATTTTTGTTTTGAATGTTTGATGGTTGACTCCTGATTTCTGTCATTATCTAGAAAAAAGGCATGGCTGGGGGAAAAATTCATAAGAGAAAAGTGGCAGATCACTGAAACTGTGCTGGAAACCAGAGATCTCAGTGCAAAGGGGGGGACGCTGAGAGGGAGACTGGCTCAGTAAAGCTGCCGAGCCGGGATGTTTACCAAGGATTTTTGGCTCACCAAGCTGAAGGGCTACGAGAGAAAAGAAGAAAGGAAAGACGAAAGAGGAAGAAGTTGAAAAAAAGATATTTGGCATTTCTGACTTTTCCTCAACAAACACCCCAGGGTCTAAGAGTCTCATTTAAATAAACAAAACCAAGGGGGTTGGATCAATTTGTGGACAATAAGCTTTGCCTCAGGGCCCCGTGCTCTGACAAGCTTCGAAAGTGGCGCCGGACTGTGTCTCGCTGAGTCAGAGATAGAAATCCCATCCTTCAACAAGTTGCTGTGAAGCAATGTTCACAGGCTTCACTGGTGGCCTCACCCGCCTCTGCAAAACTTTGAAGTTAGTGGAGGCAGAGTCAGGCTGCAAATAGGCAAATCTCCATGTACAAAATGGCTGCTTGCCACAAAGGGTGTAGGAGTGGCGGAAAAAGCAACGCTTGGCTTTGGGGAGTGTAGCTTGAACTGAAACTACTACCTGGACCAGATGTAGGATCTAGGAAACTGACTGGAGCACCTGCAGGCTCCACTAGGTTCTGTCCCAGACCACTACGAAGGTCATGACCTCTCTTCAGAGGCAAATGAGGGGGTTTCATCAGGTTTCCATGTGGTGTGTTTTTGACAGCATTATTACAGTGAAGCCAGTGTGCTTTATTCTTTGTAGCTACCATATATGACCAGCAGAGGGAGACCACAGCCCCCAAGAAGCCCCACAGGATCAGAGTCTGTAGTTTTAAAATGTCCACAAATACTGCAACAAGATATTATTTACTCATTTAGGAGTTATAGCTTTTTAAGATGTGTCTAATATGCATACAAATATCGGTTTCTTTTCCATTATACCGGAATTCAATTCTGAAACGCTTCCGTGTTGCCTAATTCTTACTAAAGCATGTGAGCTTAAAAACAAACAAAATAACAAGCAAACACCCTTCTAGTATTGCACTTGGTATAAAACGCTGAGCCAAGACATATGTACTTGCAAGATCTGAGCGATATTTATAGGAAGGAAGACATTCAGAGTGGTTATTTTTTTCTGTTCAGAATAATTATCTCTAAATATACTGACTTTTATCATTGGAACTGTATAGTTGTATAGATTGGTTCTCAAGCATCCTGCAATGTATTGCTTGCTAAGGTATTAAAGATTTTTGGTTGAAGGTAAGGTGACAATATATTAACACAACTTTGGCTATTTGAACTGCAGTAAGACCAGTGGTCACCTGTGATGTGTCTGCTAGACCACTAGAGACTGAACTGCGTCCACAAAAGAAACTTTTTTTTTCGCCCCAAAAAGAAAACCTTAGATCCCAAAGGTTTTAATGATTAAGTACTGGATTGCATACTGAAACACTAACTGAGCTTTTTCTTTTCTTTTCATTGTCATATACAGTTCTGCTCTTTGATTTACTCACAGCATCCTTTCATTTAACTAATGCAATGACTTGCAGATCCAAAAGTTATTTAGCTGATTACCTGCAGGAGTTTGGCTGCCGATGAGCCCATGTTGAAGGGATCAAAACTGATATTATATTTATTTGGCTGTATCTCATACCAAAAGTAAGCAGGAATGTGTCCTGTTAGACTGCAGAGGGGAATAACTCATATATAAGTTAATATTAATGATCTAATTGGTTGTTTTTTTTAAATAAAGATAATTTTCAACAGTGCTACACACACACTCTTGCAGTATGACTGTCAAGAGCATTCTTTTTTTTTGCAATAGTTCAACTTAGCTGAAATTGAGGGAGGCAGTGGTGTCCACACTCAACTCCTATGGGTTTTTAGAAGCCAATTTATATTTTTAGGCTGAAGGTGCTAGCAGCTTATTTTGTATTTTTAAATTCTGGTAGTATAAAGTAACTAGATGAATTTAGATTCCCTAAAAACTTTCTGAAACAACAGTTAGATTCTGTGACACTTAAACTAACTGAATAAAATGTGCAAAAGTTCTACTTTCATTGTACTTTCTATTTATTTGTAGCTACAGGGAGGAACCTCTAGCAGTGGATAATATGACTGGTTAATATCTGACATTTTTCAAAATGACCAGTATCAGCCTGTAATACTGGGAAATATTGGTCACATTGTAAAGTGTCAGTAAAGGGCATATTTTCATCTACATTCTTAAACCCACAAGTAGACCCTCATTAACTGTGGATTCAGTCCTTTGTTCTAATAATAAATTAATTTCCTAAACTTTTCTTTTTCAGTAATGATGAACTTCGGAGCTGGCCCCTATCCACCCTTCATTGTTCAGCCAGGGGTCACGTAGGGTCATTGACAGTTTTTCTGACACACTACACCACAACCCTCCAAACCTTATCGAGACATGGCCGACACTTCCACAATGTTGTTCATGAAAAGTTAGAGACCCGAATCAAACTAGCCTGATACAATAAAAACTATGGCATCACCGACAAGTCACGACAGAAAAGCGCGATACCACCATCTGTCCATCCGCTGTCAGGTACGCACTAAAAATGCCACTCCTCGCTTATCAAGGAAATTAATTGATGACAGTCCCGGCCAGCTTTGGCTTCAGTTGGTTTTGGCTGCAGGAATACATTAACAGAAATAACAGATTCAGCGGGAATGATAAAGATAAATGCCCCCGGCCTAGGCATTGTAACTCTCTGAGAAAACCCCAAAGAGAGAGAAAATATTTTCTAAAACAGAGCTAACAAGTACATATAGATTCGAAAAACCTTATGCAATAGCTTTTTGCACTGGAAAATGGAAAATCTGAATCAGTTGATGACTTTGATTTCACCTTTAGCTGAAAACTTCTTTCCATGTGTATTTCTAGACGCTCTCTCTGCACAAACAACGATTTTAAAATCCTGCAGGACTCTAGTTGTTGTTCATGGCCATACTGTGTCAGCTAAAGACAAGAAAAACATCAAAATGTAAGTTAAGTTGTCTATTGTCTATTCTGCAGCTCCACAATGTTCCCAAGGAAAGTCCTGAGAATTTCTGGTAGTAAAATCTCCAGAATCAAAGGACAATTTACAACTGTGGGTCAGGGAAAGGACAGTTCATGCTCCACTACACTGCAAAACCATTTTGGACAACAGACACCTTTTAAAGTTATTTGATTCACTGAACTGAGTTGATTATTCCTGTCATTGTTCATTTTTCATCTAAACAAAAACATTTTTTTAAAAAGGTATTCAATTTGTCTACTTCCTATCCTTAAAAAGTTGGGTGTCAACATTTTTTGCAGGGGAGGCATGACATGATCTTCAGATTGTATAAATGAAGGTACTGAGAAGCCTAATACCTTTGATTCCATCGCTTCCTGAAATGGCCGGCTTAGATATTGTTCTGCTGTTCTCTCTCTTCCCACAGGAGACTTTCCATCCCATCCCAGACACTGAACGAGCTAGCGTAAGCCTCACTAAGTCAGTCTTAGCTCCACCGCATCAGCTTGTTGTAAGCCAATTCATGCTGAATAAGACCATGTTAATCTGGGGTTTACAACGGGACTAAGTAACTTGATTTCTCTCCTCTGTTAACCTGAAAATGCTGCGCTGGCCAACTGGACTCATGGCTGGAGGGTTTTTGTTGTTACTGTTCCCAAGACAATGTGTTCATATTTTCATCTCAAGTTCTCCTGTTGCTTCGTGTTGCTCAAAAGGAAGGATAAGGCTCAAATGCGCACACACACACACACACACACACACAGTGTCCAAAAAGAGGCTTCAGTTCCCACAGCTCACTAAAAACTACAAATAAATTAAATCAGATGCTTTAATATTAGTTTAAAATATATTCCAATCTACAGTAACTAATGCTGCGGATTTAACATGGAACTGTACCATGAGGTGAGGCAAAAGTCTACATGCGAAAACATACCAGTGACTGTATTGTTTTCTCTAAAGAAAAAACAGAATTGAATCTGTTTGGAGTTATTTCTGACTTTATTTCCATTGACATTCTTTGAAAATAATTAGTATAACGAGATCAAAAATGACAACTTTTGTGCTGTAGTTTTCAATACAAACTGTCAAAAAAGCTTTAAAAAGTAGAGGCTGAGAAGACAAAAGAGCATTGTTGTCTGACTATACAGAGCTACAGACACAGTTGAAAGTGTTTTAATGGAACAGAGCTGTGTCAGAAAACAAGACATGGAACCAGCTGTTGTTAAATTTCCTTATAGTGTGACCAGAGTTTCTGGATCTTGACTGCAAAACCACAGGTAATAAAAATGAGTGATTATCAGATTCACAGAGACACAGCCTTGGAAACAGCTACAGCTCTACAAAAATATAAAGTAGATTTAAAAACACGTTTAAGCCACTGTTTTGGCCGTAATGTGAGTTTCATAATCTCTCCAACACACACCAGGTTGTTGCAAACAATCCTGGTGTGTGTTGTGCTTTGGCAGCCTTGACAAGGCGTTTGAGGTTGATGAAAACCTGTCATCAGGAATCCTCAGATTCAGGCTTCATTCTGTTTGTTGCTGTGGGAAACTGGACTTATCAGCAACTGTCTACACACTGTGACGTGTGGCAGGACTCATCTTGAAGAGGTGCAACGCACAAACAATGGCAACATCAATGGATGCTGCGTTCATAATTAGTGGACATTTATTGTGAATAAAACTTGGTTTGCTTGTCTACTGCCATGTAAGACATCCAATCTATGAAGCGTTTTACATTTGCTGTTCCAGTCAAGCAGCATCTGGTTGGTCTTTCCAGTATTTGGAAAATATTTTGGTGGTCAGAAATTGAGTTGTTTCCAGAAGAAAAGTAGCAGTTCATTTGGAATAAATACTGGAAGAAGTGGGTAGTTATCATGCACAGTGATAGCCAACAGACAAAGAAAGAGTGCCACAGACCCCCAAATGTCTCCATAAATTGCTTTGTTGATAAGTAAACAACTAAAATGCCACCATAATGAGTAAATAAAAGAATCTCGCACATAATCATCCACCTATCAACCCATCTATCTAGTTAGTTTCATCAGTTGGTAAAGCTAATCTTATGATCTGACTAACACCAGCACGTTTGCATGCATTTTTTCAAAAACTGAATTCAGGACTTCAAACATACAGTGCTTGCTCTCACTGAATCTGTTTCATACAGAATATCCATCCATATTTGGACAGAGTCTAAAAGCACTTCTGCTTGCTTATCAAGATTTCCAGACAAAACACAGAGAATCATTTCAGATGTCACTTTACAGCTCTTTACATATTCACACAAAAACTAATCCACACAAAGTGTCCAACATTACTCAAAGGTACCTCCAAAAATGCCGTTATCAGAGGCCCAGTGTGGTGTACAGTCAAAGAACACCCTGCCCTCCGCTTCTTATCTCGACACTCTTCAGTGTGGGTGAGTGTTTGGTGGAGGGAGATGGGGAGAGAGATGAGTGGAGCTGCAGAGGGGTCTCACTTGTGTTGTGTATGGACACTGGATTCTCTCGTGACTGGACATTGTCAAGTGGGGTCACCCGCAGGGCCGGCCTGTGGGCTCACCAGGAATGCAGTCGCCTTATCAGTTGTAAAGGAGCTCTAGACCCTCTGAAAGAAAAGCAAATGTCTCTGTAGGGAGACACAGATGGGTCCTATGGGATATTTTTCTTACCCTGCTTCACTCTGGTTGGCAGATTTAAAGCTGTGGTGCAGATACCAAGTGACTCCGACTGTCATGGAGGCTGTGATTTAAGACATGTTTCCCTTTTTTATCCCTTCACCTCCCTTTCTACTAATATTTTGATAGATTTATACAACATACTGATAATGGGGATTGTTCATCTACCAAGACAGTAGCTACAGAAGCTTAAAGCTCCAATCTGCAATTATTTAGACCACATAAAACTGGGGTACATTCACATTTGTAATTGAAATGTTTGACTTAAAACAGGAAAAATCAAATATATTTGTTTCTGATCATAAATGTTTTATTTTAGTTTTTACATATAATACCAATGTAAAAAATCCTGTAAAAATACATTAACAACTGTGGAAAATGTAAATAGCTTAGATTTAGTTGTTGTTTTATAGTTTTATTCCATGTATTAAAATAATTTTCAATCAACGTGAGAGTGGCTGCAGGTTCCAATCTCTGATTTGCGGGTGGTAGGGCAACTCTTTCCTTTAAATCTGGATTATGGACTAAAGCCTTCATATATGTGCTGCGTCCAAATCATTTTTTGTAAACCTGATGAATTTGGTGAATATGAGAAGATTTACACATATTTGAATCACAAAATCTAATCTAAAGTTGCTTCTCAGGCAGCTTGTAACCGATCTACAACAAGGATTCCAAGAAATAAATATGGGTGGGTCCCATAAGGGCGACTGTGGCTTGGTGGCAGAGCGGTTGTCCACCAATCAGAAGGTCGGCGGTTCAATCCCAGCTTCCCCCAGCTATGTGTCAAAGTATCCTTGAACGAGATACTGAACCCCAAAGTGCTCCTGAAGCTGTGCCTTCGGTCTCTATGTCGCATTGGATAAAAGTGTCTGCATAATGGCAATACAGTTGGGAATTAAATGATGTATTTTATTGCTCTTTTATGTTTGCAGTTTTTTAGAATTAATATCTAGACAAGCAACTTGATGCCGCTACCTTGGGCTTTAGGAAACTCTCAAGGTCATGTTTCACTATATTCTGACAGTTTATAGACAGAAGGGTGAACTGATTAATTGAGATAATAATCGGCAGATTATCAAAAATGTTAAGTTACAGCCCTACTAATTTCGGGGTTTTTTTTGCGTTTTACATAAAAACTCAAAATAAGTGAGACTACTGAATTGGTGAATGAAACAATTCACGATTACATCATGCAGTGCAGACACCAGATAATTGCCGTAACAGTTAGACATCCACAAAGCACAAAGCAAAAATTTCCAAAAAGTCGACATCGTGGACACTGAGCTTGGTACTACAAAGACATTTTTTTCTATTTTTATGAAAAATTCAGAAGGATCTTCTATCAGCTGTGAAGTTGCTGTAGTCAGACAGCCATATTTCATCCCATAATCCCTTGCTTTGTCTCCTCCTTGGCAAGTCTGGCCAATCAAAGACCTTAAAGAGGTGAGTGATAGGGGGTAGGATGAAGCAATTACCGCGGCGACGACTGAAACCCTCCCTACAAACAGCCGAGTCACTAAGTCGCAGACTTGTAGCTCAGCGGGAAGCAAGCGCTGGTGGATTAGCACTGCAACAAACAGGTACAAGGGCCAACATGGCTGGGGGGGGGGGGTTATATGAACCTCATAAAAATCAGGCCATCGGGAGGTAAAGGAAGCCCCCTCATACTGAGCTGACCAGCAGCTTTGCTTTGTAAGGACTGGCACAGTGACACCGTTGGGTGGTCATGACCCCGTCTCCATGGCGCTGAGAAGTTGACAAACCAAAAGTAAATCCTCCAGCTCACAGAGAGCTGACACATATAGACTCAATCTGGTCTCTTCTTTAAAGTCATCATCACTGGAATAAAACTGGGCATGTGTGGTCATATAAGTCTACAACAAACAAATTAGTTTTTTTGTTTTTTTTATGGCACCAGTACCTGCTGCACCCACACTGGATTGGTCGGATGTGGAATTGTCAGAGGAACTGGGCACGTGTGGCTTTGATAGTGTTGCAACAAAAAGAGGTCATCCCCTCCGGATGCCTACCTAGCATGTTTTAATTGGATCCCCATTGAGCTAAACAGACAGTAGCATCCAAAAAAATATCATACTCTGACAGAACGGAAATACTATGAATGGTATACTAATGCAATGTAAAAGAGAAACAAGTAGGCCTCCATTTTCCAGGTTGGGTTCAGATCCAATGGAAGTGTTTACTTTACTTTAGTGATTCCAATTTATGCCAGTTTATACTACTCCACTAAATTTGGGTGGCAAATATTGTACTATTTACGCCACTGCATTTATTTGACAGCTTTGGTTTCTAGTTAATTTGCATATTCAGATTATTAATTCAAAATATAAGCAACAAATCAATGATAATGTATCATTACAGATTAAGGTAATCAGCAGTATGCAGTATTTAACATTAGCCCAGCCTCCACCAGCTGCAACATTAAAGTGATGCTCACACATCCAAGAATCCAATAATATAAATTATTCTGAAATGGGCTATTCTTCATAATGAGTGCTTTTACTTTTTGCACTTATTTTGATGCTAATAGCCCTATAATTGTACTTGAGTAAAATTTGGAATGCATGACCTTTACATGTAAGAGAGTATTTTCAAATTTTATATTTCTATATTATTGCTATATTATTATTTCCCCATTAGCAAACTAAACTATATACATGTATGATTTATTTGACAAATGAATAATAACTACCCATCAATAATAAGTCATAAATAAAGGGTTTCCAACTTTTTAGGCTTTTGACCTCTTAAAACAAGGTAATGCCTACTTGTGACCTGTTGTCACTGGTTGCATGTGTCTACCAGTTTTTCTTTGTCTGGGTAAAAGTAACCCATAAAAGAAAAAAAAAACAGATAATAGTCGACTGTCTCTAAAACATGATTTTGTGCGAAATAAAAATAGTTTTTTCTGCTTTCTTATTGTGTTTATTTTCTCGTGACCCTTTGTGAGAGCCCCAAACCGCAGGTTGGGAACCTCTGTCATAACTAATCAGATACAAACAAGTAAGCAGTTTTATACAACTCTATGCAACAAAATGGTTTATATCAACAAATATCAAAAAGGGCCAAACCTCATTAGATACATTTAGGGCTTGAACTCTAATGCTGTCACCATAGTTTAAAATGTACAAATCAAGATTAATACTTTACATTAAAATATCATTTTGGAATGCTTTTCACGCAATGACTAAATATGCATCATACAGTCGCAGTCGGATCCATCACTTCAACATTTGGTTTGAAAGAGCTTTTCTGCCAGGAAACATCGGCATCAGTCACACTCA
The DNA here is from genome assembly GCA_011952105.1 of Coreoperca whiteheadi. Classification (NCBI taxonomy): domain Eukaryota; kingdom Metazoa; phylum Chordata; class Actinopteri; order Centrarchiformes; family Sinipercidae; genus Coreoperca; species Coreoperca whiteheadi. Next base: position 23,207,569 of record CM022490.1, on the reverse strand, counting down.
TACTGCTGTCAGTGCATATAAATGACTTTCATCTATTCTTTGCCATTGTCAGGTACACACAAACAAGTCAATTTCTCCAATCTGGCATTTTATCCTCACTTGAACTCCAGTTTTACTTTGTCTTTTGGTTACTTTATGTGGGTTGTCTGACCCCTGGACTCCGCTGCATGATCCAGTTTACTGTATAACAACAGATACTGAATCATAAGCATAAGGTTGAAATTATACACTACATACATACACATATCATTTCTATGAGACTGCATATGTGTGAATTGCACATTACACGCCACATTGTTCTCCACACACAGACAACAAATTACACCAGGCAAAATACCTATCAGCATCACTCCAAACAAATTGCCACCTAGCTGACCTCAGGAGACAGAACATCTAAACACATGGCGAGATGTGTATATTACACACAGACACACATTCTCGCTCAGTCTAATGACCATTACAGAGATAAATTAGAGTGAAGAATGCTTATATACAAGCTTTATATGTGTCAGATTACCATGCAAAGAATTGGACAGTTTGAGTCTCTGCAAAGGGGTTGCGTCCAACAAAACACTCACACTGCTTGACGGAGCGAGAGAAGAGATTATATAAATTAATTTTACCTTTAGCAAATACTTTTGAATGCCTGTTCTTGTGTTGAAATCAATGGTAAAGCGTTACCGGCTTGTAATATGACATTATGTACATAGAAGGATGTAACAAAAGCCAACTTTTCCTGGTGTTTTCTTTACTGTCATCATTGTGCTTTTGTCTCACTGAAAGCTAACATGCCAGTGTTGTAACATCATGATAACACATAATATTATATCAGTGGTCAGCAGGGCAAGTGTTTCCATACTTTCCTCTGCATCATTCTGATGTGTTTAAGTTGTAAAAGGTCTTGGGGAGCAGCCATTTGGTTACTTAAAGTTAATGCATATTCAGGAATGTTACTCATTTCTGCATATTCACACTACTTTACAATACATTAAACTACAACTACCGTGTCTTTCAAAATGATTAATAGCATGAAAGTTAAAGCCCTTGGCTGGCACTTTTACAGACTGGAACCTCTTATACATTAGAAAGACTGAATCCTGACAACACTGAACTCCTCACAGAGCCTTAATGAAAGTATTATGCAGGGCAATGATGATAGACATAAACGCCTGATTTAAGCGTCTAACATTTAGTCCAAAAGTGGCCCATAATTCTAAGGTGTGTTGGCACTATGGGGCCACAGCGTCTTGCTGAGCCAGAAGCCTGAGCGATGAGCTGCAGAGTGCCAAGGCTCCGCTCCGCAGAGGCAAGCAGGGCCTCATCTGTGACTGAGTGGGTGCTAGAACGCCAAGCAGAGAAGTGACGGGTCACAGCAAAGGTTAACAAAATCAAGGCAGGGAATTTACGATCGGCCGTGCTTCACAAGCGATGTCGCCAGCAGCAAGCGGGGAGTGTAAAAGACAAGGGTGGATGAGAGGATTATAGAGTGTGTGCGAGCATGTGTGCAGACGTATGTGTGTTTGTGTGGATTTGGTGCTGGGATCCTCGCCTGCTTTGGAAGCAAAACATTGTGACAGAAAGATGAGGGTCCTTTATTGTGAGTGTGTGTTCACTTCACACACTGTTGGGCCAGTTGCACTCTGTAAAGTGACTAAAAGCAGCTGGACCTGAGACAGTGTGCACAATATTAGAGTCTATAGGCACCATCATCTATGGAAGCATATAGTGGACATAATCCAAATGATAAAGTAAACTTGAAAATGAACGTACAATTCCACAATATAATTAGAATTTTCCACTGTTTTCCTGTATGTGTTATCTGAGTAAAAATAAAAATGCAATAATGCAATTTAAATTAAGATTTTCACATACTTGTATGGGCTTTCTATGACTATATTAAAATGAAAATGGAAACACTTTTAAACAATTGATTTTCCAAGTGGTACAGTTGAAAATGAAAATGAAAATTAGATTATTGCATTTCCATTTTCATTTTTACTCAGATAGCATATACATATGTGGAAAATTACAATTCTATTGGGGAATTACATTTTCATTTTCAAGTTAACATTATCATTTGGATTATGTCCCCTATTAGCTTCCATAATCATCTGTCAATCTAACATTTCCTTTTTGTCATAATACAGTCTATCTACGCATACATAAACTACATTACCTTCTCATAATAAAAATGTCAAGTCTGGAGTGATTACAATTACAGCCAAGTTCTCAAAAAGCTCAAAATCCACTGTTAAGCAGCTCCTTCAACAGTAACAAAGACCACAAACTGTACACCTGAGAGAGGTCCTTTAAATTGCACATGCAGTGATGGGTCAGGCCCAGTAGACTCTGAACTGATGAAGAGCTTCCTCCATCCTGATATAAACATTTCCTTTGCAGAAAAGAAGCAAAATTCAAGTTGCTGCAGTCTTGTTGGCTCAAAGATTTAAGGTGGTGACCATAAATCAAAACATTGAGTCACGTATACATAATAGTTCTATGTTTCTTTTTACTTATCTTTGTTGAACTTTGTTGTCCTGTTTTTAGCTGTATCTCTATTTGTATCTTCCTGAAAATTGTTCTTGGAACTGTGCCCATTGAGAGCAATGAGACCCAGACTCAAATTAGTTGAATGTGTGCACATAATGTACCTGGTCATTAAAGCTGATTCTGATTCTTCTAATTCTGAGTCGAGCCAGGGACCTCCCTGCTTCCCACCTGCGTGTTTTTATACATCTCGCCCAACATTTCCTGTAGTCTCTCTACTATGACTCTCTAATTAAGACATAAAATGCCCCGGGCCCCTGACTCCTGTCTCCCGAAATTTGAAATTCTGTTTTGATACATGGACTTCATCCAAAAGGAGCATTTAACTATTTTGTGATTCCTCTTTTGGAAAATAAATCACTGTTAATGGTAGTATAGAATTCTAAGGAGTTTATGTTTCTGGAAGGAGGTAGTGTAAGTAATATAAGTAATATTAGTCACATTACCAAGGCGATAGATATCAGCTGCCATTTCTAATAGATGCTGCCAGAACATTTGGTTCTCAATACAAAGCAAGAAGAGCCATGTACATTGCAATTTCAAGCATACAAAGCATGTTCTGTCTGATTTGGCCCTTACCCTTCTGTGTGTGTGCGTGCCATTGTGACCCAGTCAGGTACCGCAGCTCTTTGTTGTATAACAGATTCTAAGTGGCTTTAATACTGCAGTTACATTAAATCTTTCTCACAGTAAAATTACACTTGATGGATCTGCTAACAATTTCAGACTTTGTCATTATTCGACTAAAACACTATCTAATTGTGAAGATACTGATATGCAATAATGTGAGAAACACTTTACCAACACACACGAACACACACACACTAACTCACACTGTACAGATAAAATGCCTTGCCTGTGTTTCGTGGCTGTCTATAAGTGGAGTAGGGGCCCTAGATTTTGGGAGACAACCTAGTGATAGGACACTTCATCATAGTGGTTTGTGGAAGGTTCTCAGCTCTCTTCCCCCCTGATAGCTGCAGTTTGTCTGGAAGAGGTCTGGCAGAATCTTGGATTTGTCTTCTCGGACCAGTTGGAACCCGTACAGTGTATCAGGTTCTAGCAGCATGTGGTTTCAATTTGATCCCTCACAAAACTGCTTTCATTTCTCTTGATCAATGTCAAACAGTACTAATGCTATTATTCTATGCGTTATCAAAGTAACAACAGATGATATAAGTGGTTGACTTCCAACCAAGCGCACGGCTGTGGTTGAATGTGCATGGATAAGGCCACATCACATTCTTGCTCCCTGACTGGTTCCTTGCTGGCATCTTTTTGTCTGCACCACATGTGAAGACATTCATCATTTTCACATATAATAACTCCGAGCATTGAATTTCCCTTTCTTATTTTTACAAAGCTACCCCTGAGCTTAGTGCACAGTAGGCATCAGTCTGCTCGTCCATCTAACCAACTGTGGTGCTCATGGTTGGTCTAATTCAAGCAATATTGTGAGTTTCCAAAACGCTGTGGGGGTGAGTCTGTGGCTGATGGCTCCACCCTGGGCTGATCACCATCCATCTCTCCCCCTTCCCGTCGCCCGACGCCCCTATGCTGAGCGCCAGCCCTCTTGAGATCCATTCGGAGAGCATATTTGCCAGATGACAGCGTGGTCTGTGTACCATCTATTATGGCTAAGGCAGATACATTGTCATCGGGAGCCTCTCACTCTGGCATAAATCCATGGTCAACAGTAAGTCTAGGTCAAGTGATTTATACACAGGGGCACAAACGTACATACACTCGCCCCTCTCTTCTACAGACACATACATAGAGGCATGTTCAAACACCCATCTGCCATGCAACTGCCCAAGAGAAACTATGGAAACCTGTTACTGTACTCACAAGGGCTGTAATGGGAGTCTTGTTTAAAGTATGGAGGAATCTGGTCAAAGTCTGGCGGAGGTCACTTTTTGAGGAAATGCAGAACCCGAAGGAGTGAGTGCTAGCAGTTCTCCTCCTCCTCCTTACTCCTCTTCACAGAGGAGGAGGAAGTGGAACAGTGTGAATCGCACAGAGACACTTACACACACGCATTTAACACATGCATGCATGCAGTGTGGAATCAGAGAGCTGTGCACGGACAAGGGAAGATGAAGTGCTAAGCGCGTTGACTGTACTTGACTGTAATCTCTGAATGAGAACTGAGGAGATGCAGTGTGTGTCCCCAAGGCTCACTTGTAACATGTCTGTAGAGCCCCTGGTAATACTTGCGCATTATAATATTCCAGAGAGGGACATCTCACTTGAGTCAATTGGTTTGTTCTCAAGGCCACAGCTGGGTTAAATGAGCACACAACCACTGTAACGTCACGCTTGAAGAATTGATACAACATTCAGTCAATAAAAGGGTGTACTCCCGTGTCATAATTCACATATGAATCTTATCAACTAAAATAACAGCACAGAATGTAAGCGTGGAAGCCTATATGTGGATTCAAGGGGTTTCTAAAATAGCTAAATAACGTCACTTCCATCATACCAAACAGACAAGTGGTATGGCAGAACTATTGGCGCTGATATTGCTCACTGTCTGGTCTTTGAAAAATACAACTGACAGTTGCTTGTCTTAGCCAATAGTCCTCACAACCCCCCTGCTGTACATCATCAGACTTCAACAATATTGACTTCTGTTGAAGAGATTAGCTGTCAAGCTTTTATTTTGTTAAGGGATCAAGGTCCTTCATGTTCTTACCTAAATATAACTTTACTCCGTTGCAGGTTTGAAATTGCTGGTGCAGGTGGTATTTCATTTATGAGAGCGCTCAAGACCCAGAATGCCTCGGCTTGACCGCTGGGCTTTGGAGGGATTAACTGATGAATTCGTGTTTTACAGCAGCTGTTAGTGAGAAGTCACCAGGGGTCTAAAAGTGGATGCGAAAGCCCTCCACCAATTGCGCCGTATGGTCACTTTCATTTTTCACTTGTCTGAAAACTTTACCCCATGCCATTACCCCATATATTTTAAGGCTTTGCATTGCCTGCTTGATATAACAATACATATCGAAGGTTTTGATTGAAATGGAATGGAAAAAAAACACGTGACACCAGCACCTGTGTGATAGGGGTTGTTTCAAACTACACCCAAAATTAAACATCCTTAACCCTGTCTCAGAGAGCATCGAGTTAATCTTTTGCAAGTCTACGTTGATAAGGATCTCCTGCAAGACAGCTATGCAGCACCTCTTAGGTCATTGGAGATTTTGATTTATGAGGCAGGAGGGGTCACTGACTGACGACCTGCTAATGCCCATACGGATACTTGGATTGCCATTGCCATTCATAAGAGGCCAGCAGACCAAGACTAAATGAGACCGGGCTGGAAATGTCACCTGCGTGCACAACCTTTTACGCCCCAGAGTCCTTCTCAGAACTGTAAACTCTATCTTACACGCCTCTGACCACTTCCATTGATGGCTTATGGCAGAATCCCACTAGCGACACCAGCCTTCCCCCACTTCACTGTAAATCAAACTGCTATCTAAAACAGTAGGGATCAGCCTTACAGCGTTGGACAGCGACATATGGGAAATCCCCAGCGCTGCAATATACCACACGAGGTCAACAAGACCATAAAGGTCACAGGCTACACTTGGCAAACTGTGTTTGGATTTTTGTTACATGGTGTGCAAGCAAAGAGGATGGCGAGTACCAGGCCCCCTTTAGCAAGAAAAGCCTTGTTGACAGAGTTTAAATAATTGAAAGCCAATTGCTCTGTAAATGAATATTTGGTTTAACAAAGAATAAATCCAAGTATATCAGGAATCCTGCTTCCGATCATGCCTTTGTAATTGCTTTACCTGTGACTGAATTGTGTTTAGAGCCATCTTACAATACAATGTATGATGAATCAAAGTGATAACTGGCCTATACTACAAGAAAATAAAAGCTCATTGGCTCAATGGTATTAGGTGTGTATTATATAGAGATGGAAGTATCTAAACATTAGAGCAGCCGTTACCAATGTGGTGCACGTGGGCACCAGGTCGCCCGCAATGACCGCATGACCCGCCTTCTCCGAAAATAGCTCACCACAGCTCCACTTATCAGTGAGCTGCATCTAATTTTTGTTTTGTTGCTATTCTTTTTTAAATCACACTTGCATTGGTGTGAATTTGAAAATGAAAATATTAAAATAAAAACTTTAAAAAATGTTTCATATTAGATTAGAGCTAGCTGGTCTCCACGGCAACCGTTACTATCAGGCGCAGTCAAGGTGAGGAGATGATTTACCCCCGAAAACACGGCAGAAAAAAGAAAGAAAACATATAACTTTCACAGTTCTCAGTGGCAACATGGCAGTGCCATGGCAAAGTTAAATTCAATTATTGAAAAATCATGACAAATGTGTTTGGTAAATGTAAGATGATACTTTTGTTAAAAATGCTGTAGATAATTTGGTGATAATTTCAGGAAAATCTGAAAGTTGATTTTTGTATGTTACGTAATTTATAATCTGTACAAACATGGTGCTACGTAGCGCGTGATTTGTTAAAAATTGTTAGTGGCTAGTGAAAATGTTGTAGAAGTGATCATTTGAAAATGTAAATACTTGCAGAGATTTATAGAATCTTCATTTATCTACTGTATTTCTTATCTTTTGTGTTGGGACACCAAGGCGTCCCTGGTTTTGGTTCAATGAGAAGTTTACATTGACTTCAAGGCATTTATGTGTCTGGAGTAGCTGGCTTTGTACTCAGCTATGGCTAACCACAGAACACTGGGTCTTTTAAATGGTCGGACGCCGTTGTTATAGACAAATGGCAAAAGTGTAACTTTTCACTTGATTAGAAGTGTCCATGGCTATTAAGTGCACAGTTATGGGAGAGTGCTGCATGAGCCTTGTGACCCTTGAGCCCTTGAATTTGTGTTAAATGTGTGATTTCTTTTACAATAATAAAGCACAAAATTATCATTTATATCTTTCAGAAATCGTATGTACTCTGGTCTTCAAACCTAAAGTTACCACCCATTGAACCTGCAAGACATTATCATTATGAGAACACAATTTCAAGATATTAAACTTGAAAGATCACATGGCACACCAGCATTACTTCAGTATTTTTGTGTTGAGAAAAATAGTATTAACTCATTACTAGACATATCTGTTGGATCTCTGCTCAAATTACTATTAAAATCTATAATTATTATGAGATATGATTTTATTATTTGTGTCAATTTGACCATTATAAGCTGTTCCAGAGGCCTGTCAATGCTGCTGCACTTTATCTGTATTCCTGAATAATCTTTGTAGATGTGGTTTTCAGCCTACAGTAGTGATGTGTCTGCAGCAGCTGTCCTCTGTGTTGTGCCTGGCTTGCCACATGCAAACTGCTATTTCCACCACTTTCACCTCACACACAAACACACACACACACACACACACACACACTCCCCCAGGGAGGCGCCCTCTGAGTAATGAGACATAGCTGGGCCTATGTTCAACGTCCCGTCACTTAATGTGACATGAATCTTGCTTGCTATGTGTGATCGATCTATTTATTACCCTATTTATGTAAAGCCAAGCAAAGTCTCCCGACGCTGGATATCTTCAGCCTGAAATATCAATGGCCATCACTCTCTTTTTATTGCTTTTTTCTTGTCCTTTCTGGTCTTGTGGCATTTGTTTTGTGGTGTATTGAGCAAAGGATATAAGATATGGAACAGCACCACAGAAAATCTACAGGTATATCTGCTTGCATATATATTAAAATCATGGCAGTTGCAGAAAGCAAAGAATAGAAGTCTCATAATTGGAGCAAATGTTAAAATCAGGTCAGCATAATGTTTTCAAACATTTCTATTTAACATTTTGTACATTTGGATATAAGCCACAAGGCAAGAATATACAAATGGCATTAATAATTTATCTGTACAACATCTTTCATCCAGAAAAGAAGCTAATTCTCTGGTTTGTCCAACATGTGGTCCTTGTACCCCAGATCATCTTCAGAGGTGTGCTGTGTGCTTTGGTCCAAACCGCCCTCCAGCCCTGCTATGTGCAACAGTCGTGTGAGCTCCAGGGCTTTTGCTATCGTGCAGATGCCAGGCCTTTCTAAGAGGGCTTCTCGGGGCAATCCCAGTTACAAGCTCTGGTGTTAACCCGCTGGAGGACTCTTATCAGCTACATGTCATGTTCGCATTTTCCCCGCAGTTCCGCCAACTCCCTCACCGTCATCTCAACACTCTCCTAAGCTCCACCCTTGAAGGCCACTTTTATCTGAAGCGCTAAAGTGGCAAACATATTTGTCCAGAGCTTTCCCACAGTCTCAGGAGTTGGAAAGTGGACAAAGCAACTGTATGTAACACAGAACAGGAGTCAGTGTGTCCACATGGAGCCCCAGGTTTCTAGTGTGTCCAGTAGTTTTGGGGCAGTGTCAGTGTTCCCCCAGTTTCTTTAGAGGACCAAATGGGTAGTTTTGCATGTTTAAGCACATTAAAGGACTGCATACTTTACAATTCTCCAGACTATTTCCCATTAGATACATTTTCAGATTAGATTTTGTCTACCTTCCAGACTGACATTGCTGTCTATTCACTTTAGAACAATGAAAGAGAAAAAACAAAACCAATCCATGACAATGAACATTGATTTAACTTTTATTTTGTGACAGTCATTTTATTGTTGCGCGGTTTCAGTTGCTTGTGGAAATGTGCAGTGAACATGCTTCTGAATTGGAACATAACTGGTTTCTTTGTCCTTTTAGACATTGAGATCAATACATATTAGTTTATAAAAGGAGAGAGTTTTATTCTCGGTTACACACAAGAAACAAATTGATTAATTTTAACAGCCTCTTTTGTCTGTATCATCTAGAAATCTACATATATATACATATATAATGCCTGATGGACACCGACGAAGTGGGCTTTTGACTCTTTTCCTCTGCTGTCAACTGCAAACCCAGACCCCCACCTACCACAGACCCCCCCCACACACACACTTTGAAACTGCTCATTACTGGGAACAATGAAAGAGAAGGAGAAAAAACCCAAGCGGGTAAAGTTTTATTGCTTGTGTTGTCATGTCCACTCACAACTTCTTGAAACTTTCGTTTTTGTTGATGGGGGGGAGTTGGCTTAGTTCGCCTCCCTTTGCCTTTGACTACTGTCAGGCCTTTTATGTTCTTCCTGTGGATTTTGGGTCACTGTCAGAGAGACTGAGAGAGGGTGTGAGGGAAATTTAAATGTGGCTCTCCAAAGGCTGGGAGAGAATATTGAGTGGCTGGTTTTCTTTTGGGAAAATACAGAATTTGTGTCCTAATTACTGGAGTTCAACCCAGCCTTTGATGCTTCAGGAAAACACGTGAGTATCTGTTTTTGATTTGCATGTTCACTTCATAATTTACTCTAAAAATATTTGTTTTTCCTCCAAGTTGTTAAATTGTAATTTCCTATCCTGGGAAAAGTAGGTTGTTTTATTGCTCTGATGAGATATTTTGACCAAAAATATGGAAATATCTAAAGTCATGAGGTGCAATAGTGTAATTTCCACCAATTTCTAATATTTCAAGTCATGGAAAACTCCTCTGGTTGCTCGCTATTGTAGGGACACCCATCTCTGCCTCATGTTGGCACCTTTTTCTCTCCTTGGGGATTAGGAGCTGTCAATGGGCCCCTCTGCTCCATGCACACACTCATACCCTGCACACACACTGCAGTAGCTTCTCAAATCTCTAGTTCTTAGGGTACTGTGTATGATAGTGACTGGGCGAGCTTGGGGCTTGATTAGCGCAGTTAGCCCTTCTAAGGCTCTGGCTGTTTACAGTGGATTACAGGGAGGGAGGCAGGGGTTAAGTCTACCCAGGCACCATTCCCCCCCCCCCACGGGAGCCACTGCAGCAGGGCTGGCTGTTGGTATGGGCTCCCCATCGCAAGGCCAGGCTGACAGGTAGCGGGATTTGGCAGAGCAGTTTGCATGAGAGCCAACAAGAAAAACTGAACATGGCGGATTAGTTCGGGATTATGTTGTCAGAGTTAGCCTTGATGGACAAACTGCAGAGGAATAAATTGCAATCTGTTTGAGGAGCACGCTGCCACACAAACAGGAGAGGCATCGGCTCGTCTCACAGCCTGTCCAAAATGACAGGGAGGGGAGAAAATCATTAATAATTTATAAACAAAGTCTACGGCCATTACTGACGTCTGCCCACTCTGGCTGGACGAGACGTCTGGTTGTCTAACCCCTAACATCAGGGGCTGGTTCATGTTAAATCTTAAAACCAAAAGTGACAGGGCATATATAGAGATAAGAGAAGGTTACACTGGGAAGGGTTTGTATAACGAACCGGCCATTCTTGTGATTTAAAATCGTATTTCTGATAAGGTAGTGAGTGAGGAGTAGGCAGGAAGGTCTAGATCTACTTGTGGCATTTTTGAACTGTCAAATTGATATTCATTAGCTTAGAGTTGTGACTTACTTTGACACCTGCCATCTTAGAATAAGGTCTAGTGAAGCACCGGAGATTGCTTAAGTGGCCAGGGGGACAAACAAACAAAGCGCAGTATTTAGGTTGTGGTTCTTGAATTGCAAAGAGTACCCTGTTTTGTGCAAATGTAGATCGAAGTTTCTAGCAGCTCATAGCTTCTCCGTAGAGCTGGTTTGTTTTCTATTTTACAGCATTTTGACTTCAAGTGCATTTGGTGTGTGGTCAAACACAGTCAAAGGTCAACTGTAGACTGTTACATTATGTATCGTTTCAAAACCAGGACACTTTTACCAATTGTTGCTTAATTTGTATTTATTTTCTGAATTCAGTGCCCTGTATAAAAATATATATCTATAATGAAACCAGAAGTATTTTCACCCCAATGCCCCAATGCCATCTTGAAAAAGTGCTTTCATTAAATTCCATAATGTCCTTGCAATTACATCAAACCTTCAACCTTGATTCATATGCTTAGGATTTAAAATAATTTAGGGCCTTAAAAAATGAAGAGGATTCGGCTCCCTGAATCCACAGAAAATATCAGGTTAGTTGGAAATGGGTGAAAGGCCAAAATGTTTGATTGTTAATGTCTGACGAGAAGAGTTAAGAAAAAAAACTTAAGGAGTTAAGGAAGTAATAGTTTTATAAATGAGAAACCTGGCCTACATCCAGAGGAAATAATAATTAAAAAGAAGAACAAATTTCCCACTGAAAGAGTAAACACACTGCAACAGCTACATTTCATTTCTTTCTGTTTTCATATCACATTTGAGTTGTTCTCTACTGGAGAATTGAATTAGCTCGATTCGACGCCGTACAGCAGTGTTCTTATGCCGAGGACTGACTGGCATGGTAAAATGTATTAATGAGCTTTACTGCATTCTATCCTCTCCTACATCATTAGGAATGCATGTCTGTATGTTAAACATATGAATATGCATCGGCATAGAGCATTTGCTCTCAGAGTTAGCAGTGAGCCAGCGTTGTGCCTTGAATAATAATCTAGCCGAGAAATGAGTTGCTTTTTCTTTGCCTTTGCCTTGTAATTGAAAAAAGATAATAGGAGCACATTTTGTTTTTTAATTTTATCACGAAACTGATTCTGAATGTCAAATTGTGTTCTGATTGAGGGAACTTGTAATTTTATATGAGGTGGTATTTGCTTATATGATAAAACATCTTCATTGTTGCATGTTTAGATTTATTTAGTTATGTGCATATTTTTGATCATGGTACTGTTTCTTGTAATACATAAATAGACAGAATCATGTGGTTTTAGTATGTTAATTAAAAATATAAGTTGGTGAGCGAAAATATTAGACTGAAATATATTTTATATATTTAAGTCTGTTTTCCTGAACAAATCCAGTCCAGTGTTCCCAGCCAAACTGTCAGACTGAGGGTGATCCTGAGGTCAGCAGAGGTCACTGGATAAAGGTTAACAAATTACCACAGGGCATCTCACACACCTGATTGATGTTGAGTGGGGGAGGGAAACGTATATAGGGGGTGAGGTCAAGATAAGGTAAGGTTGGCGATTTCTATAATAAAAATTGCTTTCCCGACAACAAAAGACAAAAATACAGAAAAAGACATAATGTGTGTAAGTGTGTGTAGTTGTATATGTGTGTATACTGCAGCAACGTCTACACAGCCTTCTGACCGATGCCCAGAGAAAATTCCATACTAAAAAGATGCTGACTTTTATAAATAAAAATAAAGTGCATTCAAACTCAAAAGGAGCGAAAGCTAGACAACTTCAAAAGCTGGAAGTGAAACCCTCCAAAACAAATAGGTTTAGTGTGTCTGAGAGCTAAATTGTAACTTCTTTTTTGTTAAAGACATATAAGTAGGTGTCATATATAAATGTAGTATAAATGAGAAATCCAGACCCACAAGTGGAAACTGGAGCACTGCGTAATTCCAAAGAAGCATTTTAATTGGTCCACTCAGAGTGCATTTTTTTTTCTCTGTTTTTCTTCAGTGTTCCAGTTCTCTTACCACCTGTGCCCTCACTGTACCCGCCGACTTTACGCCTGCTATTTATTCACCACACATAAGTCACCAACGAAAACAGCCTCCTCAAGAACAAAGACACAATCTGCACACATCGGGCAACATGTTATAAGAACGGGTGACATGGAACCGTGAAGAGAGGGAGGAACCGGGGCTACTGATTTACTGACAGGACAATTAGAGGGAGCAAATCTGCTATCTGAGCTAAATATTCCAGATAGGGTGGGCATGCAGCAGGGTGACGGACCTTCCAGGGGCTAGGAGAGGAAGTAACACTTGCCCAGTGGGGCGCCATTGGCGTGCTCCTGCTGACTGATTTATCTGGTTGAAGGTGAGAGACATAGATGGCTCGCCTGACTTCATACTATTACTCTGGTTTCTATGGAGCTGTTGCTGCTCATTATGATCCAAGAAATGACAACATATGAATATGAGTAAAGAGTTTCATTCCAAAGAAAGATATCTGCTGCTTTAAAATACGGGGAAAAAAAGATGACAAAATATATATATTCACAAGTCTTTGCTCCAAACAAAGCAACAATCCTGAGGGTCAACCCATCCATGTTTTTAAAATCTGGAAAGATAAATGCCGGAAACCAAATAGTAATCTGGATAGACATAAAGCATTTTGGTAGGGGACTAAAACCCAAGGAAGTTGAACATATTCCCTGCTCATCCTCTCAGTCCCCATTGCCAATAAATCAATTAGCTACACCTGTACATGCAACTTTTGACCTGTAGTGACTCACTCACTGGAAATTACAGTTTCCATTATCCCTTTGATTTCCAAACGGCATTATCTATGCTCTCCAGTGGAGGGAGGGTAAACAGTAGCAGTGGAGAGTCATATGTCTCTTTAAACAAACTGCATTGCCTGATGATGTTTTAATGGGCAAACCTCGATCCCCTGGGCAGTGACCCTTTTGAGGGTGCAACAGCTATGTACTCTGCACAGGGTGCTGAGATGTAATTGCTATGTACATACCAGGCTATTCTCTGATTTCTGCACTGCAAGAAATGTCCAACTGAATGACTTTACTGTAATGTATAGGGAATTTTAAGCATGTCTTCCTTCAAATTGTAATAATAATAATTAAGAGAAGAATTTTAAGTTTTCTGCTGGACAGCGCTACATTAGTGTAGCATGACGTTTGGGTTCTGAGTGACCATGTCGGTAGGCTACTGGTAATTTTATTGGTAAAATTTTTGTGCAAGTAGAAATAGACCATATCAGTTCAGTTCCAACAGCCACACAGGCAACCAGCTGGGAGGCTGGCGTTGTTAGCCTTGGTTTAATAGTCCCATCTGTCATTTGAGCACTCCCTACGTTTCTCCATGACTCCGTAGTTACTCCAGTGTCATGACTCGAATCACAGTGTAACGTACAGAGTGCTGGCGTAACTGGGCTACCTGTTGCTGCCTCACCATTTGGCTTCGTCACAACTGGACCCATGAAAGACAGACAGCTAACGCTAGCAAGACCCCCTCTGCTGTACAATGTGGGACAAACACAGCACTGAGAGCGAGCTGCCAATGACTCGGGTTTTAAAATAACTCGAACAAAAAGTTACGTCAAGCGGGAATCAGTGCTAACGTTAGCAATAAAGGCTAGCTTACACTGTCTGAGTGGAATACAAACTTAACAGCACAATGGCTCCTCTCATATGTTGAATGTTGTAAAGTGACAGATGCCTTAAATGGTACATATCCAATGCTATGCAGGCTTGTTGAAGGATTCAATGGTCATAGGATGTACAGACATGTTCGGGTCAGTTAGCGCAACGTGTGGCCACTGCGGCCCCTTAAATGTCAGTCAACCGTTGCCAAGGGAAATGCTCTTCCAAAGCCTTGAATCTTCTATGCTGTCGAGACATAAGGTATGTACAAAACGGCTTTGTTCTCTCTTGAAAAAAGGAAAATAATGCACGGTAGCTGCAGTATTATCTTTAGGTTAATATTAGTTGCGAGAATTCAGATTTCCGTTCGACTTTAATAATAATAATAATAACTTTTATTTGTAACGCACTTTTAGTTTTAATAAACAAAACCTCAAAGTGTTATATGTTACTTGTCAAAGTGGATATTTTTTGCAGTGGATGTGTGCCTATAATGTTCTTCCCACCTTATTCCCAGATGGGGGTCCATTTCCAGTCAAAACAGAGTGTCCACAGAACAGACAACACAGTGATTTCGTTTCACCAGAGACCCCCACACCCTGTGTTTCACTGATGTTTCCCTGGGAAGAATCAAAGACATGCAAAGGAATGAGGGGACCACAAAGAGGACAAGAAACTTTAGGGGAAAAAAAAACAGAGGATGTTATCAGATGGAACAGGAGAGAAAAAAATTAGACAAAGTAACTGAACTCAATATGTGCACGACTCCCACGTTTTCCTTTTCTAGCTGAAACTAATGAATTTTTGCGGGAAGAGGAAATGCTTTGGGAATAGGTAAAAATTTCATCAAACACCGGATGTGTGCACTTGATTAGTAATTCAGACCAAAGCTAACTTTGGTAAGACAATATTACAAGAGGGCTCAAGGAAATGGCTAATGAGCAGCTAAGCTAACTTTATCTTGCTCCAGAGCATACAGTCATCTGATTTTCTAGGCATTGAATCCTAATTGGATTGTGGAGAAGTGAAGAGGACAAAGAACATTTATCTTTCACAATTATCAGGAATTCATATCTTGGGCAAATTTGCTGGCTTGCATTACAATTTGATTGAATTAACTATTGATGAGCACCAGAAACCAATATCATTTCAATCTTCCGACCCTTAACACTCAATAGATTATTCTGATTTTGGATATTAGAGAAGAGGCTTTAAAAATCTTTTGTGAATTTTTTTACCATCCTTTTAGTCCTCTTTCATTTCTCAGTCTAGGTCTCTCTTTCCCTCTCAACACCTGTCTTTCATTAGGCTTTCGTGACCAGCTATTGTGGTGTGCAGTGCACAGGAAGTGATGCCGTGACGCACTCGACAGGCTCGAATCATTCGCGAGCTGACACTGAGGGCGCGGCCTGATGAAGATGTAAAGTAATATCCCAGCAGGCCATGAGGTCAGTCATCCCCTTTTTACAGGCAACATGAAAAGAGGTTTGAGTGCTGGTCACGAGACCGGGGTGGGTCCCTTTGTCTCAAGGGTTCACCAGTTCAGATAATGTAACAGGGCGAGGTGGCTGCTGCAGGACATTTCAAATATACTGATGTATTTGGTAATATTGCATGCATTCTTTGACATTTGCAGACACAACCAGCTTCCAGGAGTGCGCGATATGTCTTCGCTGCCATGTGAAATCTCGCATTTCCCTAAGGTCAGCTTTTCAGGAATTTAAGACTTGATTTTAAATTGGCCATCATGCATTTTTGAAATTGCCCTCGGGGCCATGAAAGGGTTTCCTAAGGCTAGAAGTTCAAAGAATTTTCTCAGCCTTGTAATCTGAAGTTTTTGACCTTATTGTATGAAACAAATGTTTAAAAATGCCACTACAATGTGTTTCTTTCACCGGTGATGTTCAGTGATCACCATGGTGTTTAGTCTTCCCTTCAGAGTAGAAACCAACAGTATAAATTGAGACCATTTTTGTCTGTTTTGATGTTGTACGCAGGTTAGGGTGCCAAAAAACCCCAGATGGATGGAGTTGCCTGCACGAGAGGTGACGTGAGGTGATTCACCATCACTTAGGTATTAGTCCCATAATGCAAGCTGACTTGGGGATTTCAGAAGCAGGGGACGAAAAGTAGGGGGTCCAGAGGGTTCGTGTTCAGGCCTCTTCTGTGAATCATGCAGCCTAGCGTGCGATCGGCACACTGCCCTCCTCTTGACTCCCTCATAAGCTCTGTTACAATAACACACTTGCCTTTCACTCCGGCCCTAACCCCGAACCTCCCCCGTTCAGAACTCCCCCTACCCACCACCACCAACACTCCACTTCTCTGAAAAACACACGAAGAAAAAAAGAAACAGCCCTGTACCTACAGTTTTCTGTAAGATAAAAGCTGGAGGGTATTTATTTCAGCCGCTGGCTCCCCTCAAAACTCCATTACTGTTGTTAGCATAACTGTGATGACAAAGATAATCTTTGTTAGTATTATTATTATTCATCCCCACTTTAATTAATTTCTCCCCGGGGCTCAAAGCGGTAATATGGAGCAGACGTTGACTGTCTCTACCCCACTGTACTTCCTCAACACTGAAGTCCCAACCAAGTGCAAGTTAAGGTTAACAGTGCCATCTACAGTAGAGAGCAAACTAGTCCATTGTGTGCTTTGATGATATTGATGACATGAGAGCTACAGACATAGACATATCTGAAGTATCAGACATCTTGTACTGATTGTTTTTTACCTTTACCTTGTTATTTAGGGTGGGTTCAGCAAAAGCCTATTTTTGGCAAATGCACCAGGGTACTACTACAACATATATTCAATTCACGCCAATCGTGTTTTTTTTTAATGGTACAACCCTTCTTATCTAACATAAAGATTCTGATTTTAAATGTTTACATCGTTCATTCTGATGACATAATCAGACTTACAACCTCTACATTACAACACAGCAGGTTAAAAGACATGAGCCACCTCATCATTCTTGTTCGATATGAAATTAAAATGCATACTATTGCAGGAATGCTGCATGAACCATGCTTTGAAAAGAGTCCCACACAAGTTTTGCTAACAGCTTAAGCAAACATGGGACAGTGCTAAAAAATTTTAAATAATATAATTCGGATTTTGAAAATTGATCAGTGACAACGTGGCTTCATTAAAATACATTGTTTGCAGCAAGTGGTCAGTTTATAGCATATTTACCCAAAGCCCTTATTTATCTCTTTGAATTTCAACCACACCACCCATGATGATGTTACAAAAATAAAAGTGATGGGTCAATGACAGGTAGTGTTATGGCAAGATTGTCCCACTGTTGCTAAAACCCACACCAAAATCAAGGAGTTACAGTTTAAACCCTGATGCTAGCTAATCTACGGTATATGAATCTCATTTGCCAAGACCTACAATAGATATTGAAGATTTGTATCCACAGGTCTCGCACTTCTAGAGTTATTCCATGACGGATATGATGTGAGAAGTACAGTGTGTTCAAGGGGCCTTCTTTCTGTCTGTAAGATCACAAATTTCAGTCCCAATGACAATCGGACTGACTCTCAGTCTAATTGCGAACACTCTTGAGCATAAATCTGATTCCCAAATTGTTTTGCAACCAAACTCCAAGTGTGCTCCAAATGCCTCATGGGACTATTCTTTATTGTGCTGTTTGAAATATAACAAACTATACAAAGAAATACATTCTCAACTCGTTTATCAGTATGACTCTTGTTAGAATATTCCTATCCCTCAATAATTTTTTATCCATTTAAGCAGGAATACGGCTAGGTGAGTGACATGAGCTAATTCACAGCTGACTAATTTAGCACATCAATGTCAGAGACTAAACACAAGGATTCAGAGGTTTAACCATTTGCCTTGACGAGGGAGAGAAAAAAAGGCTAGACCATTACTGTTTATCCTCAGCCTTATCACTACTGGCAATGGGCTTGTAAATATTCTCCTATTCTCCTTAATCCACTGCACAACGCCGTGCTCACCCACTTACCGGAAGCTCCGACATTTACCTCGGGATTTGCCGGGGCTTGGGCTGGAGTGGCTGCGAGTGGGAAAGTGCTAATCTACAAGGCAGATTCAGGATTAGTGTGGTGAGCCAGGTGACCCGAGGGCCTGAGATTTTATTGGCCGGAGGAGATGCAGGCCTGTGGTCCTTGGTGGGGGGGGCGACTGACAAGAGGAAACTAGCGAGGCGAAGGGGGAGTTCTCCCCAACTCCGTTTTTCTTTTTCTCTCTTTCTCCCCCTTTCTCTCATCCACACTCTTTCTCTCTCGCTCTCTCTGAAGGAGCCCTGATGAGAATTCCACTAATCATTTGAGGATTAACAGGGACTCAGACAACACTACATCTAATTCCCCCTTCACCGCCACTGGGGCAAAAAGAGGCCCCACGCAGCACTACAGCACACCAGCACTGAACAGATCACTATGCATGTGTATGCAACTATTTCTATTAGACTCAGATATGAGGTAAATATTCACTTGTTGATTTAGTCGGAACTGATCACTATGAGCCAAAACTACTCATTAAGTTGATCCATCACGCTAACCCTGCATAAACACTATTTTCATATACTGCTTATGTGTTTTGGCAAGTGCATTTTGAGGTAAATGTAATTGCTGCCTGGATTACGGTCAGTGGCAACGTTTTGTCAAATGAAAGAAGTGCTACGTTTTTGCATTGCTCAAAAGTCGTAGGGATGTGGTCAGGGTGTATAGTGCACGCAGGTGCATGATTTTGATACTGAAACCAGAGTGTTTTTCGGTTTAGGCAACAAAGCACTTTGGTCAAGTTTTGGGAAAACTTTGGGTTTCGGTTAAATGTTAATGAGGTTAAAACGTCCCATCTCTTGCTTGAAGTCACTGTTGACTTTTAAGTATTTACCAAGATGACAATCTTTCCCTAACCTCAACAACGCGCTGTGAGTGTCTAAACGTAACCATAGTGGAATTTCTTATTATTGTTATTAAATAACAGGGATGACCATGCATAATAAATAAAGAACTGTCATGGTTTTACCTATTAAAGGTATTGCACTTAATCTCTTCTTTGTGACAGCAGTTTTGAGGAAATGTTTTGGATGTCAAAAACGGGAAATTAAGAAATTACTACAAAGTGCTCCAGTGGAAGAGTACAGTGCTGAAATGATTAGTTGATTAATTAATTAGTCGATCAACATAATCAAAATATTGTGATAATCTATCATCATTTATAGAGCTGAAATGCCAAATATTTTTGATTTAGTTGTTTTTTGGCATTTAGACTTTATTGGGCAGTAGCGATAGAGACATGTGACGAGAGAGTGGGGGATATGACGTGTAACAAAACTTGGCGACTAGAAATGAACCCCGATGGCATTGTATAGACCAAATTCTTAATGTATCAAAAATAGCAATAATGAAAATAATCTTCAATTAGAGCTCTTTTAAGTGAGTAGTTCCTGGTGTGAATGTGTGAAGATGTATTATAATGCTGAGGCTGAAATGTGTACTAAAAAAACATTTGACAAAGAAAAAGTTAAAAACAAGACTCATTTTGGCTAAAACACTATATCAATTGGCTAAGAATGTGCCATTCAAACACAGCAGAGCTTAATGTTTTGGCCTCCGTGTTTTCTTTTATATTTTCCCCTTTTCTTATTTTTCTGTCGATGATGGGTGTGTAAGCCTACATGACTGCTCTGAGTGTAATCCTGTGTGCTCGGATAAGCACACGATGGGCAGCTTGTTTTTTTTCAAAGTGACACTGGCATCAGGAACTCATTCATTTTAATGCCGAGGCTCATTCACTTGCCAGGTCATGCCGGGCCACCCACAAAGCAAAACTACTTCTAAAAAAAAAATCTGAACATCAAGAGTGTGCAGTTTCACACCATGATATGTGATATTTTAAAGTCAGTATTTCAGCATCTGCTTAATATTATTGCTTCAAACCCCGCATTATGCCTGTGCACAATTCATGATAATATATTAGAGGCATCAAGGGTAAGTGGGTTACATTTTCAGTCTGGTTAAGTACATTTTGGCAGCAGTCCCGTGCTATCTCGCAGACAGGTTGGCTTCCCAGCCTCCCACAGTTTTGCAGTAATGAAGGAGCTGTCTTACCCAAACAAACAGCCTCTCTGGAGATGTACCTCAACTACCTCCTTAATCCAGGAAGTCTCTCTTATCTCCCCACAAATGGCCCCGTAGTGAGGCAGAGCACACTGCAGTGTCATTCATCAGTTAAACCCCAGAGCGATGAGCAGGTACGATTGCTTCGTGTTGGGAGAATGAAAAGTGACAGCACACACTCTGGTGGCGTAGATCAGGGCTCCGAGCTCGGTTTTGCCCATCAGACGTCAATCTATGTGTCACAGTGATGAATCCACACAGAATGATGTGCCTTTCTTTTTCATTGGCAGATATCAATACTTGTATTACTCAAGTCCCCCTTGGTGTGGTGGTGCTCTTATGTTGGTCATCGGGGATTCTGAGCTTATTCTACCGTGGCATTTGTCATAAATCTGCCAAGACAAGAACATGTTCAATACGGTTTAAATATTTTGCTGTTGTAAGACACTCTTAATAGGATTTTTATCTATCACCAAAAATCACATTTTTGGATACTTGTATTTCTCATCACAAGTTTTGGCAGGCCAAATTCAGTTCTGCGTCAAAATAATATTTTTTTCCTGCATGTTCCAGCTTCAGTTTTAGATTTATTTGTTTGTTTTTCCCCCACTTATTAATTATTTGATTTGGCTAAGAATCAGTTAAAAACTTAAGATCCCATGTTTGGAATAATTTCCTAATTGCCCTTTATGTCTTTTAAAGACTCAATTAAAAGCTGAAGATAAAATAAACTAAAACCAAAGTAAAACAACAGAATTTATAACATATTTACCAGTACTCTTTACCCACATTTTCTTAATGTTGCTTATATTTGGACCTCTTTGTCAGACGAGTGTAAAATAAAATGACCACCTCCACCACCACTGAGGTGGTCATATTATTACCCATCACCATATTTCTTCATCACGCAGCAATGACAGTTACACAATAAAAACTGTATGACATCTGATGAAAATGTACAGTTTGATAGCTTGTCCAAAGAGATGGCAGTGCCTGAAGGTGTTGACAAGAAGAAAATGGGAGCACAATAGCGGGGGAGTGAGGACTGGCAGCAGAGAAAAGTAATTTGTGGAGGAGTTGTGACACTCGGCGCCACTCATTAGACAGCTTCATAGAGAGCTAAAAGCTTCGCTTCTCCCACAGAACACACTCCCACACGACGCTGACTGGACCATGTCAGGCACAGTGCTGTCGATGGAAAACCAGGAATGAAAAATGAAATGAAATGCTTATATTGTGCACAAGTACAGTGATTAATTAAAAATAAAATAAGATTGTATTTAAGATTATGCTATTGGGTTTTAATAGGATTTTAAAGGAGCAAGAAACAGAGTTAGTTACAGCTTAGTAACACACACACACACACACACACACACACACACACACACACACACACACACACACACAAACACACACGCTCTAAATCAATTTCTGGCAAACGTTCTTTTTTTAATTGCTACAGAAGTTGCCAATTGTCAGTATTGTGGACCGGAAATTATGGTTTTGTGATTTATAATTTTTATCCTTTTCACAATATACAATGTCTGAATACTGCTACTGCTGCTAGCCTGTTAATACTAATAATTGTAATAATAATAATTTCAACAATAATAATAATATGATAGTATGAAAATGTCATACGGGCCATAAAACACACACACTTCTACAATGCAAAATTGTTAAGGAAAAACAACGACATAACTTTATGTTACATGTACCTGCAAAGACAAATATGTTATTTAGGTTTAGGTTCATATTCAAAACTTAGCTGTCTAATTAAGTAAATAATTTATAAAAGTAAAGTAATTCACTATTACTAAACTTTTTATACTATATATATCATTCTAGTAGCCTACATTACACATTTTATTCTGAGGATCGCAGTTTGCTTTATTATCTTGATGATTAAACATGGAATAATTTTTCTTTTGCTGCCACACGTATTTCCTGTGGGTAACAGTCCTCACTTATACTGTATGTCTAGAATGTTAATTCAATGTAAAAGGTTTAGGGTTTACATTACCGTGATACTTTGTGATTTACAAGCAAGAATAACAAATTTTATTTGTATAATCTGTCTTATATATTAATGCCAAAATAAAATAATCGTATTATTTGTCTACTCTAGATGTTTTCCATGTTTTAAAGTATTTTTTTCATTTATTTCTGTACTATAATTTGCTCATCTTAATAAAATGCCTTTTCTCCCTTAGTTCAGCTTTGACTGAATTGTTCTCCACCTTCCTGTGTTAATATGCTTGTGTGTTAAATAGCTGAGCAGTTTCCCATTACTATCAGTTACTCTGAAGCAGGTTTTGAGCCAGTTGCTAAGAGCTTTCGGCCAACAGTGTTGATCGTTAATACTGATCTGTAAATTTTTTCCAACTAAAGCTCTTATAAAGAGCTAAGACCATAAGACTGTGTTTGCGAGTTTAGTGACTACGCCAACAAGGCAACAAGGAGCTGGAAAGAATTGGAAACCGAGTGCGCAGCCGGTTCAGAAAGCTGAAAACAGCTGTGTTTTTACAATCACTGAAACACAACACTAGAATGGATTTTTTTTTTTTCCCATCGGCTACCCATACTGCACCTGCCATTTCCATCACAGCCATGTGGTCACAAAGGGAGCAGTATAGCTGTCACCAGGATCAAGTGCTCAATAGACCCCGCGAGCCACTCAATCCTTCAAGACACCCTCTCCACTGGCCTCAACAAAGCCCCAAAACCCCTCAACCTGGCCATCTCAGCCCCGCTGATTCAGGATATCCTTCCTTTCTTTAAGGAAGATACTTCCTTCATCTGTCCAAACTGTCTAAACTACCTGGGGAGCAGTGTGTTACCGACACAGAGGCCATTTAGTAGCTGTTCTCCAAAATTGGAGATGTAAGTCAGTTTTTGAACCTGACACAGACATTTATTTTAGAAAATTTCAAGATAAACGTCCTGCTGCATTGAGCTGTTGTGTCTGTGATAGACTGTCCCAGTCCGGTTTGTTTGCAGTTTCTGAGTAAATGTAAATGTCAAATTCAGCATCACCTGTCTTGACAACATAATTTACAAATGTATTTCACGGAGAAGGAACACGGCAAATAAAAATTCACTGCCCCTCGTAAAGAAACTTGTCATCGTGGCTCAGCTCTAAACTCAATGTGAGCATTAAATAGCCCGAGTCGTATGTAGTCCTCAGGTCCACATGAGTGTTAGTATGGGGTAGGCGCCCTCCGTGGTAAAAACCCAAAAGAACAGGGAAGGAAACAGAGAGACTGGCTCGACCCACTGGGGATTAAAGAGGGGTCACAGTGGATCAGCTGGGTCTTCCTCTCCCATAGAGGAGGGAAAACAAATATTAATCACCTCTAGCACTTCACACACAAAGGGCCTCAAGACGCGAGGGCAGGAGAGCCGACAGAGAAGACGACACAAGCCTCAATAACTAATGAAAAACCCCCACAGGCGGCCGTGCTGTGGTGGGGCCGACGCACTCAGGACACCTCAGTGTGTGAATGTATGTTTCCAGTGTTTGGAGGCAAATTCGGTTGCACTTATACATGCAGGCCATATTGAGTGGGCACAGGGGATCTCTTCTGATTAATGTAGTGTTGATAATTCTGCATTAAGGGCATGTTTGCATTTATGAAGTGTCTATGTTTATAAATGAAAGGAAAAGAGCGATCGAGACATACAAATGAGTGAAAAATGTGTGTGTGTGTAACAGCGAAGGTAACTGGAATGTGTGTTTGTTTATTCTCTTTCTAGTTGGCAACATGCTCCATCCATGCTCCTCTTCCTCCCAAGCCTCCCCCCATCCTTCATCCATGAGGCATCTCACGAGTGGCAACGACGAACCCCACCTGGCATACTGGTGACGGCGCCATCTGGTCGCGGCCAAGGCTCGCCATCGGGCCCGCAGTCAGTACCCACACTGCCAGTGTGGTGTTGTTTAATGAGTGCATATGAGCAAACATTTGACTGCCAGGTGGCGTTGCCGCCACGCCATGCCGACCAGGCAGGGATCTGCCATTGCTGTTCAAACCCGGGGGCATCAAAGGGGGGCCTTGGATTTCCAAAGTAACTAAGCCATAATCCACCCCCTTATTGGTCCCATTCATATTGAAATACATGATCAGAGGAGCTGAGGAGGCCCTAATCTTGCCAATGAGCGGTCCGGCACAGCTGCAGGGATAAAGTCAGAGTATGAGACCACCAGTATATTAGAAAAACTCAGGCCTTGCTGATTGGATTAGGGGAGACGGGGGGCAGTGGGGGGGTGGGTGTCTCGGGGGTGAGGAAATGTCATCTTCCAGTGTTGTGTGTGGCGTGGTGGTCTCAGTGTTGGCGTCCGAGGATCAGGAGGTTGGGTAGACACACTTTGTCCCAGGGTTTGGTGACCCGCAAAAGAGAGATTGAAGGGGGTGAGGCTAAGAATGGCGACAACAAAATGGAAAGCAAAGGCAAAGGCTGAGTGTGTGGAGTCAGGCCTTGATAGCACCTCCCAGCCGCTCAGCGTGAGCTTGTCTCGTATTAAGTTGTAGCATGGCAGTTTTGAGGAGGGAAAGAAAGAGAGAGAGAGAGAGGACTAAACTGGGCATTAGCTGTCGACTTAAAGGTTTGTGCTGGTTCCTCTGGTAGGAAGAGCCGCCCCGTTTAAGTGTGATTGAGCGTGGCTTAGATGGGGATCAATGGTTATCCTCTCAACTGTTTTGTTTTGAGGTTTCTTTTCTGTATTTACTGTGAGGAAAAGAAGAAGCCATTTTGTTTCACAAAGCAGGAGCCAAATATTTCCATAGTTGTATGTCTGGCACTGGCAATGTGATTTATTCATTTAAACCGACAAATACGTCTCAAACACAAACTTTACTATTTATTACTATAACACACTTGATTCCTACTCTACATTCACCTTTAACAATGATTGTAAAAACGCTCAAACTTAGAATACCATCAAATCTGACTGGATCATGTCATGTTGCTATTTTGGGAGTGCTTGAGTACCATAGGTATGAATAACAAAAGGAAATGATCAGTAAGAAAAGAACAGAATGTGTGTTGTCTCAAAGAACACAAAGATGTGTTAAACGGTGCTGTTAATTCATTTTATTAGAAATTAACAAGCGCTGGACTTGATTTATTTTTTTAGGTCATGTTTACATCAGCAGTCTGCTCACCAAAGGTCTCTGGGTTGTGGGTGGAGTTAGCATTTGACCCCATCCTATCTGCACTCTGCACTGAGGTATACTTGATGACAGCAATAAGTGACTTTTGCTGTCTTCACATCATATCAGATTTCCACAAATATATGTTGATGCATATTTTTTTTACTAATACAATCAATCACTCACAAACCTATGTCTGTTGTAGATTTAATGTTGTCATTAAAAATTATTGTGATTATGGTATTCCAACAAGTGGCAAGGAGATGTGATCCAATTTTCACACTTTTTTAAAAACTAATCAGAATCAATACAGTTGCTTATATTTTCTATTCTATTTCTCTGACCTCTCTGCCCTTTGCAGTTTTACCATCAAGAAAAAAATCCTTTTGTGCATATAAAAACATTAAATTAAATCAAATTTAAAGAAGAAGAATTCAATGCTGTATGTTGTAACATGTACAATTATGTGCCATGTGTATAAACACACAAAGGCTGATATATATATATTGTTTCAAATTGATATTGAAGGACACTTTTACATATTTAATGTTCTTATACAACACATTGTGTTTTGTGTATGGGGGTTAAGCAACATATCTAGTGTTAACCAAATGCATACATAATATATACCCAAATACAGAACAGTATATTGTACAGTATTTAGCCAAAACAAACAAACAAATACACAAATTACACAAACATATATTTGTGTATATCATCCATATCACACAACAATATGGTCATTTTATTCTCTGGGCATTTACTGCACTTTGTGATAGAGTGATTCTGCTTCCATTTCTCCTCTAGACTCTGCAGTTGAGCAGCAGCACAGAGCCCCACAGCCTCTGCTGAGCTGATGATGGATTTTTGGCTCTTGGTACACCTGCCCAAGATGTTTACTCTGGATTGACACTTAGCCTGCTGTTAGGATAGAGTTATAGAGACAGAAGTGAGTCTTTTTCATATTCCTTCATCCTAACAACCTGTTCACCTGTTCTTAGCTGAAGATATAAAATAAGTGTCCCAGCTATGAGACAATACAAAATATTAACATTATCAGTGTAAGTATATACATTTCAAATATTATAAACCAATGTGATCCTGTGCTATAAATTATAGCCATTTCTTTTAGGCAGGCCATTAAAAATGATTTAAAATTCATATATTATTATGTATGGACACGTGTGTATGCCTCCACAGACAGATTGCACAAAATGTGCGCATGTGCACATGCACTTACACACACACACACACACAAACACAGGTGGAACGTCTCATCTCAGTCATTCTTTGAGTTTGCAGACAGCAGACTTTCATGGAATCCATCTGTAAATTCATCCAGCCCGCACTGGAAAAACTTCACCACTTCTGTATTCAGCTATGAGTATAGTATGCCAAGCACATTTCTCTGTAACGTGTTAAAGATAAACTTTGGATCCAGGAAAACATTGTTTTAATCTGACAGACGCACCACAAATAGAAGCTTTTAGTCCAGTGGAATCAAGGTACATTGTATCTGTAGGATTTTGTTGTAAAGACTCATTTTGAGACCGTCTCTTAACTAGAGGGTCCAAAGTTTGAACTCCCATTTCCTCAAATTCCCCACTGGGTCCAAAGGGACTGTTGTGTAGCTTGACCTCTGATCTCTCTGTGAAAGTTGGCAGGTGACAATACTGACTTAATAATAATATAACAAACTTTATGTATGTAACACTTTTCTTAAAAATGTTAAAAAGTGCTTAAAAAAATAAATAAAACCAGACAATTCAGATAAAATGAGAATAAGACCAATAAACATGAGCAATGATTAAGTAAAAACAATCAATCATGAATAAGATCAAATAAATACGAATTAAACCGAAAAATACATATCAAACATTTCCAAAAGCTTTCACAAAGAGACAAAGAGTAGATTTTAAATCTAAGAATAGATTTAAAAGGGGCAAGAGACTTAGTGTGTCTGAGTTTAGAAGGCAGAGTTCCATAGTATGGGGCCCTAATAGCAAAAGCCTGATCAGCCTTTGTCACAAACCGTGACCTGTGAGTAACCAGCAGGACTCCAGCCGCGAAGTTCAATGGTCAAGAGGGCACATTCCAAGCCAGTTAGTCAGATATGTAATTAGGAGCAAACCATGGCCTTAAAAGTGAGCAATAACATGTTAAAATCAATTAAAAATATAACAGGGAGCCAGTATAGGGAGGCAAACACAGGGGTAATGTGATTGTGCCTCTTTGTCCCTGTAATTGAGTCGAGCAGCAGCCTTTTGTACCAGCTGGAGACGGTGGAGGGAGCCCTGGTTCATACCCAATTAAAGTGGATTGCAATAATCAAGCCGAGAATCGATACGAGCATGGACAACTTTTTGTAAATCAGCAATTGATAAAAATTCCCTAATTTTGGAGATAATCTTTAGCTGGAAGAAACATGACTGAACAACATTTTTGACTTGATGATCAAAACAGAGGTTAGCATCACATATTACCCCATGATTCCTTGCAGCTTGTTTAACATTTTTGGATAGACCGCCAAGATAAGCAGAAAAAGAGCTGATGAAATTTGGGGGACCGAAGAAAATGACTTCAGACTTACCATCGTTACATTTAAGGAAGTTTTGGGACATCCAGGATTTAATATCAGAGAGGCAGATTGTGAGATTAGCTAGGTTACTAGGATCTGTGGGTTTCAAAGGCATGTATAGCTGAATGTCATCTGCATAAAAAAGGTAATGTGCATCGTGATTTTTAATAACCGGGTCAAGTGGCAGCGTATACAGAGAGAACAGAAGGGAGCAATAACAGAGCCTTTAGAGGCACCACAACTCAAATCATCCATTGATGAAGTAGAGTTACCCAGAGTGACAGTTTACTACACTCATACCGCTCCAACAGAACTTTTTCTAAGAGCTGAGGCTTTGATTCCTACCCAAGTCTCGATGTAAAAGGATACCATGATGGACAGTATCAAAGGCAGCGCTTAAATCTAAAAGAACAAACATTTTGCACTCACCTCTGTCTGCAGTCAGTAGAAACCTTAAGTGCTGTCTCGGTGCTATGAAGTTCGCGAAAACCAGACTGGAAATATTTAAAAACACTATCATTATACAGAAAATATATGGGATTACTTTCTCCAGAACCTTAGATTAAAAAGGAAATTTGGAGATAGGTCTATAATTTCTTAAGGACAGGGGGTCTTGAATTAGGTTTCTAGCAATGGGTGCACAATGGCATGCTTAAAACATTCTGGAAAAGAACCAGAGGCCAGAGAACTGTTAACAATTTGCAAAATAACAGGTCTAACAGTGACTTGTCTAAAATGCATAACTACGGTTTACATAGCGCCATTATATATGCACACTAAAAAATAACAAAATGCATACATATCAATGACTTTTGAGTGTGGTGTAGCAACCCAGTATCACGGCAGTTCAAGAAATAGTCACGAAATTTAATCTATAGATTTCTGTACATAGACACAGATTTTTTTCGGGACACTCAGCACAACTAATAAGGATGAATGTAATATAAAGAGCAACAAAGTCTGCTTAGGGAGGAGAATGTGTTGGATGGATGGGTCAAATACAGGACTTTTACACTGGAGACTGGGTTTTTTTCCCTGTGTGAAACCCAACAGTCAATGTTGATTTTTTTTTAAGAAAGTATTTATTTAAAGCACTTCCTAAACCTAACCAAGTAGTTTTGATGCCGAAACCTAACTAAACTGAGACAGTCACCTAAAATGTTTCTTTTAAAGTAAATGCAAGCTTTACTTTGAAAGCCTAACCAGACCTCGCATATTTATTATTGCTAATTTGACCGCAAAAAAAAACGCGCTGCCAGGTACAAAAGAGACTTCCAACTGAAATACATTAGTTTGAAAGTCGTGCTGAGTGTCACGAAAAAAAATGGAAAATTCACAGGGGTGTCATTGTTATTCCTAAAAGACTAGTTAAATAGTTCCCGGTTACCAAAAACATAAATGCAAAATAAAATAAACTAAAAACTTTGGCATGTATTTGAATACAGGCCTTCATAAAGAACACCAGTAGAAGGCTACATACCTGCAGCATCCATCATGTCATATTATCTCTGTAAATGTGCTGTAAGGGTCACTTCAGTCCAAACCAAATGTCGAGTTTGGTCCCTTTGGGCTAAGAGAGCTAGCTCAACATTGCTATTGTCCCTCAGAGGGATCTACAGTTGATTAAGTACCTTGTTGAGAGAGTGAAGCAGTTGCCGAACAAATACTAAAACGTCCAGAGCAACAATGGTTGGTCAAGTGCCAGAGCTCATTATCCACTGTGCAGAGCATTTACAGGAAGCATTTTCAAATGTGTGCACTCCTAGAGTTACCTACAAGGCCTGCAGTGGTCCAAGCCGTGTGACACAGGTAACAGATGTAATGCAATAAATTCACCGTGAGCTGTTGCTCAGGGTCAGATCTCTTTTTCCTGCGTTCAAGAGGAAAATAACAGGACAGATTGAATGGTCTGTCTTTTTGTGAAGGAAGCTGCCAACTGCAATAATCAAATGATCAAGTTCTTGCTACTTATTGCATTTTGTGTGTCATCTTTTTATAAATTGTTCATATATAATTGAGCGGTAAAGTTTATTCTTGTTTAAAGTTCATTCTTTTTTCAAAGGTTCAGTGGTGAGAAAAGTCTAGAGTCGCAGACAATGAAAGTGTTATGTTTCACTCCACGGTCCCCCGAAAGGGGAAGATATAGGTCTGTTCATCAAAAGATACTAAACTGTGAAAAAAACTCAGCATGATGACAGAGCACCCCACAAGCACACTGATTCACATTGCTTACCGTGTAAAGAACCATTAATATTTTCTTGAGTTGACTTAATTCTCGCCACATAGATTTCTCTTCTCAGCATTGGAGAGGTTTTGGTAGGTGCCCTCCGTCTACTATTCAAGCTCACAGCCTGTGCCAATATGGCAGACTGCAAATCTCAGTGTGCCCTGGGATTTGGACGATAGTTTGTGTCAGCTGCGTCTTTTACCTGTCGTCGTTTTCCTCTTTCCTCTACTACTGCGGCAGGGGAGAAGGTTGGTCTTTTGGCTGCTTGTATCAGAAGGCTCCTCTATGGGGGACATTCCTCTGTAATGCTGAGGAGCCCGACAGCTATTCATCTCCATCTCTGCACCTTTTGGAATTGGCAGCATCTCGTTTCGCTAGTGATCCCTCAATCAACAGCTGAGTGCCTGGCTGCCTGGCTGTAGCTGTGACAGTTGTATATTCTTACATGCTGAAATAGCAGCGAGTGAGTGAGTAGGTGAGTGAGTGAGTGTTGAATTTGTCAGGGTACCACCATCTTTAGGCAGCGGTGAGGCCTTCAAGGGTTCAAAATGGCAAGCAGGAGTGTAATACCACAAATGTCACAAATCTCCAAACAGCTATGGGATCACTATGGAGTTTTAGAGCAGATGTATTCAGAATTGTTGCCCATGAGATACTGTAGATTTGGTGATAAGTGATGCCACCGTACTTAGGCCCAAATTCAAAACAATATGAACTGCAACTTGAGAACAATGAATTATAACAAACTTGCTTTTTTTGGCTTTGATAGGTAGCTAAATAAACAGCTGCCTGTTTTATCATGCTCCTATCATTGTTTTTAGGAAATTGTGCACATAAAATGTTTTCACAGTAAAAACTGTGATAGCATTAATAAGCTTCTGAAAGCTGAATCTAAATAAGTGGCAGAATTATTTTATTTTTTTTATCAGAAGCAGCACAGAAATGAGCCTCTAGTGAATCCTGTTGAGTAAGCCAAGTTGTATACAGTATGTACTGCAATAATTCAAACTGTTGCCCAAGAGCTGAAGACTCACAATATGGCTGGCAGAGGGTGCATTATGTCACCAAAAAGCTAATAGCCTTGTTAAGCTGGGTATTCAGCTAGCTCACACTACAATACAAGCGCACCCATGTTTTATCAGATGATGTCTGTTTAAAATGTTGAGATTTCAGTCAGCTTGCCATGTAAGTGCCACTTAGTGCAATTAAAAAAAGGCAGAATGCTTTCCTCTGCTCTGTATCGTACCCAAAAAATTACCTGAAACATACAGACAGCAGAGTAAACATTTAAAGCGTCTGTTTAAAAACAAAATATATCGAAAATCTTTAAATTGCTTTGTTTTATCACAGCAGCTTTAGATTCACTGGAAATGTAATTGGATGTTGTTGTCTGTTGACTCAGACGCCACCTCCATGAGACAACAAGAACACTGAAAAGGCTAAAAATGTAACTGTAACCCATCAGATTATCCTAATTATACACAGTAACAGGCTCAGTCCTTTGAAGGTTAATCCTCTCTTACCCCTCCATGTGACCACATGCACCAGCAAATGATCATTGGAAACCCCCTGGAATAGTGTCAACATGTACAAAATCTGCAGTATGTACAAAGAGTGAACACAAAAATGAGCCCTAACTTTAAGAAGTGCTGTGAAGTCCACGTGTCCAACCTAGTGAGTTTCTCAATCTATTAACCAGGTCCATCCAGAAGCGCGTTAAACTCAGCTTTATCAGTATCCTTGATATTTTGAGCATTCAGTGCACAATACAATTAGTATGATTTAAAAAAAAAAAAAGCAAACTAAATAAAGATTTGTGTATATTTTGTTTATCCAAGATCTATTCAGATTTGTCAACTGCCGGCTTGTTGTTGCTTGCTGAGGACTCAGCAATTTTCAGCTCAGTGCTTATGTGATTTTGACTGCAATTTTGTTAGGCCTTTCTTTTAAATGAGAAAGACAATAAGGTAATCTCCCTGGGTTTACCTGAAATAAAGTTGAAACACACTCTCTCACTCACATGCACACACTCTCTTAAATGCGTCTGCTGCTTCACTACTGCTGTGAAATACTTTTAAAAAAACGGGACTCGAAAACTTTCCTCAATGGTGCCTGTCATTAATGTTTATGGTGCCCTTTAAAACTTAATTGTTTAATACAGAGCTTAGTGTAGATTAACACACATTTTTTTATGGTGTACCTGAACACCTGCTGTGAGTTCAGAAGACTTTATTGAGACCTCCTCCAGCTGACAGAAGAATTCCATGGTGAGCGAATGGATCCTGAGAAGGAGATCGAAGATTTATGGTGCTTTCCTTGCGCCCATGCCTTGATGTCATAAAATCTTATGATGTTTTTTCCACTGACTACTTTTTAAGCACATCTTTACCAGTCAGCAGAGACATAATTCACTCGTGGTCATAACTTAGTCAGGACAGCTTTTCTAAGCCTGGTATGAACCTGCTTTGAATTGGAACTAAGGAACATGTACATGAGCTGGTCTTCAACGTTTTGTTTTGGCTTCTGTGTTTGAAGGCACAGCCACATTACATTTTTCTGTGGGTCAACTGGACAGCAGAACAATGTATACAGATTGGGGTTAAAGTGCCTTTACATCAGATATTGGCCAGTCTGTGTAATGCGCTCCCAATGTGATGGGGGTTCATTGTTGACCGCTATATCACAGCCACATTAGTTTAAGTCTGTGAAACCTGCAATTAAATGTTGATTTTCTTTCCATTATTCATTTATGAAGAAAAATTACGTTTTCACTAACGCTAGGTCTTATTTTTTCTATTTTATCTTTTAGGCCTGTAAGGTATGTTAATAGTTTGTTCACCAGCTTAATTGTTGACAGATATAGACACCAGACTTAAACAATGAAGCATCTAAAACAATCAGACAGGTTTTTAAAAGTTAATCTATGCTGTCTAAATCACTCTTTTGGAGTTGAAAACAAAGATGAATATTAAAATGATTTCCCAAATTCAACGTTTTATGCAGCCATTATGCAGGAAGGTCCACCTTCCTGTTCAACTTTAGCCTAACATATGCTGTGTGCACAGGCAGAATTACTATTCGCTGGAGTGTTCAAATGCACATTTCGATCGAGAGATGTAAAGCCGTGATGTGTGGGAAATGACCATACATCAAGGCAAACTGGGCTGGAGAATAAAAGGTTTTCATGACTGAATTGGAATGGTAGCCAAAACTATGTATATTATTTACAATATATAAAGTAAAATATAACATAAAAGTAAAAGTATAGAAAAACAGTAACATAGTTATTCAAAGAAATTATTCGTAAAAGGTACCCCATATTAAAACCAGCTTCGATACAAAACAGGAGTATCGGTCAAAGCATAAACATAATACAGTAATCCGCGCTCATATGACATCGGAATAATACCCTTACCATATATGGTCAGAACATACACACGTCTGATGCAGAAGCACACGTGCGTGCAGTATTCAGTTTTCAAAAATGTTACAGCATAAAGAGTTTTGGCAGTACGGGCATTTTAATTAAGCTTATATGTTTTGGTTCCCAGTTTAAACTTAATCATTTTCATTTGGATCTGGAGAGCTCTAAGGGTTCAAACTTGTCCTCTGAGTGATACGATTGGAGGACACTAAATCCTCATTCTGTTAATTAAGGCTCAAAGAAATATTGTGGATGAGAGAAAATATCTTGGCAAAAAGCATCCGTGAGGGATGCTCATGGGAAATTATTGTTTTTAAGTTAATAAGTTGTTTTACTCTTAGCAGAGTGAGAAGGGATTTTAGGGATTCAAATCAAAACAAACAAAATGTCCAAATGAACTAAAGATCAAGGGAAGAATCTTTGAAAGGAAACCAATTTCACACATGGTTTGAACAAAACAAAGTTCAGACGTAGTCAGCTGAAATTCTACTTCAGCAGTGTGTATGCACATGCGTTGCCTCGCACAAACACACACACACACACACACACACACACACACACACACGCAAAAAGGCCTTTCAAAGATAAAACATTATGAAGGAGCCCACAATCTCGTCATGCTAATCAAGATGAATAGCTTCTACTGTAGCAAATTGAACAGGCTCCATTTAATGCTGCTCTAATTTTCATTTCTTATCTGAGCATAGGCACGCCAGTCAAACAAATTGTGAACATGAAGGTTTGGATAATATTTAAAAGCTTCAATGCAGCCACATGATTAATGTGGTTACAGTTGGCAGATAAGAGAAAGACTAATGGCTCGGAGAGGCTGCCAATTTTATAGCACCCTGAGTGTCCAGGTTAACCCCGTGGTTTTCTACCCTTCTCTCTGCACTGTTTGAAACAAATTGGAATTTTTAGATAACAAAAGAAAGTAATTTATCAAATGCAAACTGCAAATTCTAAACCTTTTTTTTTTTTCGTGCAAATCGGATTTTAAAACATCAACTACAAACAGATCAAACAAAGCAAAAACCAAGAACAAAGTTCCATTTTGTATTGAGCAAACACCTTTAATCAGTGTTAGTGAAGTATGATTATACATGACAATGAGTCAATAATAAGGAACTGTGAAGAGAAAAAAAGGACATAAACATGTTAATGCTTTTCTCAAAAGACCTATAGAGATCTCCGTTAATTTTCCCACGACCAGATCTAATCCAGGTTTTGAACTAAAAAGATATCTTTTCCACAGTGACGGTTTTGCATGGTGCATGCCGGTGCAATGGTGTAAACTGTTTAAATCTCTACCATCTAACATTGATATTAATAGTACTTTTTGAAATGCATTTTGAATGGTGCGTTCTGCACATGGGAGAAACCCATCCAGCTAAATACTTTAATAAATTGTGTTTGTACAGCACGTAGTTGTTTAATATTCAGCAACACACTGATGATGCTCAGTGCCCGCAATTGTACTGATTACGTTAATGCTTTATTCCACACACATCTATAAGTAACATTCACGAAATGCATAACAGTAGTAACGTGGTCACACACGTAATAGCATTTTTTTTTCTTTGTCAGTTAAAATTATGGAGCGTGCATATAGGTTTCATTAATGACACTTAATTTGGAGGACTTTTTGGTTGCAAGACTGAAGCTAAAATTTGAAAATCTAAATAAAAATCCATGACGGATCATCCAGTAGGCGTAATATGGTCCCATTTTTCTTACATAATTTATACTAATGTGTGGTAATGTAATTTATCTACCATAAAAGCAAAAGATAGCTGATCTATAATACAAGCAGCAAGTGGGGCAAAAGCACTCATAGTAAAAGATAACATAATAGCAAAATAAATCTAAAATTATCCCTGCATATTAATTTGACACTTGAAAATTAAAAGGCTTCTTTGAATGATCTGTCTCAGTCAGTGGATGTACTTTTCAGGTACCTGATTCGTTGTCTTTAAAGCTCACGCAGTGACCCGTGATTTTGTGCAACACTACTCCCCCCAGTGGAGCTACACAACCACTGCCTTTACAAGAAAACAAGACACACAACTCCTCACGAGATAAATTGTAAACTTTAGAGTTTGCACAACCAGTCCTGGCTGTTTCTTGATATTCCCCGTTGTTGGATTTGAAGAACACAAACGCGTTGGGATGATGCGACGATGTGATGATGAACAAGTCTGCAGAGCTGAAGATTTCAACTAAGGCAACAAAACGAACCAGATCGGGCAAATCTTTCCCTTTATGTCTCCGAACATCAGCCGTGTTTCAACGGGCAATGCTGCAACTGATCATTAGGCAACATTTTCCAGTTCAAGCTCTCCTTGAAACAGCCCAATTAGTGGTTAGTGCTGATCCCTCTGCCACTGGGCTCTGCAGCCGTTAAACCCGCTTTCTTAATGAGCCAAGAGGTGAGGCCTTGCCTGAACACACAGAGGCAATAAAATCAATTGGCTCCCCATCTCTTCACTCAATCATATTTCTCTTTCACATACAGCCATGCCAGCCACAAATTAATGATATATTTGCTAACATGCTTACCCCAAAATGTGACTTTTTTTCCAGTCCAGTCCAGTAACTGAGTACATGCACTCTGAGTACATGTACTTAAGTTCAATTTATTTTGAGGTACTTTTACCAAGAGAGGGAAATATTCTATTCCATTACATTTATTATTTAACAGCTGTAACAAGTTACATTTCAGATTCAGAATTTCCATATAAAACATATAATCAGTTTATAAAATATGATGATTAAACTACCTAAAAGTGTAAAAAGTAGTTAAAATTAGCTCCACCTTGATCAACTACAACATTAAATCAATAATAATGAACTATATAACATTATATAACACTGACTGGGGTTATTCTGAGTAACGTAGTAATACTTTTCAAACTCAAAGACCATTTTGTTGCCAATACTTCTGTAGTTTTACTTAAGTATAATTGTGAATAATGATTGTAATTAGGTATTTTTATAGTGTGGTATTGCTATTTTACTTGCAGTAAGTCAGGGATCTGGATACTTCCTCTACTCATTGATTTTTCCATTATCAAGCTACTGTGCTTTTTCCCCCGGCAGGCATTGCAGTTTATTGTTTATTACTATGCTTCCATTTTAGGTTTATTCTCTCTTTGTGAACTTCTAAAGTCACTTTGGGTAAGCTAAATGCCGTAGAGGGGTGGCTGTGGGTGTTCCGAGGGCCCCTGCAGTACACTAACTTGTCAGGGCAGGACAGTGCTCTGGGGTGGGTAAATCTGCCTCCAGCGCCTTGGGGATAAGGGATTACCCTGGGCTATTTGGCTTCTTCCAAACAGGTGAGGAGCCTGGTTAGACATGACAGACTTTGTTGGGGTGTCCAGGGCTTAGGGACAATACTTTAAAAGCAACTTGGTGGGTGTTCCCGGTGCGCTTTCCCTGTCTTCTCTTGGTTGTTTGTTTGTCAGTATTTAGAGATCAGGCATTTTGTGTGGGTAGTAGTTCTTAATCTGAGTGGTAGTGATTATAGGGGCGGTCAATAGAAGCAAATTGTGTGCACTGTGGAGTTAATAACATAAACATAATCAGTCGGCTTTAAACGATGAAGTCATCTCGTATTGTGTTGCAGGGCTTTCTTGGCTTGTTTCTCATGAAGGAAAACACAGCACAAGAATGTCACTGAAACAGCCTTCTGATAAAAGAGTTCTTTTTTGGGAAGAATATAATCATTTTTGACCAGTGAGGGTGATGAAAGTACTCAAGTGGCATTGACACTAGGCCCACTCCTCAAACATAAACCCTATCAAGGCTGGGGACTTTGTGTGCCTTAATAAAGTCCTAATCACTGGGAAGCATTGTTTATTTTCTGTTACACTGGCCCTGGGGCCACACAAATTTAAACCCTCTGGCACTGTGGCTTTCCCTCAAAGCCTCACATATCCGCTAAATACCATCAGAGATCTGAGACTTTTCCTCGACCGTCCCCTTTCATTAATGTTTGTGTAGGTGACCTGACTCGGCTTCTCTGGCACCAGTTTCATTCACCAACGGTGAATCAGCCATGCTTTTGCTATGCAAAAATTACGGTTTATTCCACAAGGACAGGAATTATTTGTTATTGTCAAGACGCTGTGGCTCTGACGCTTGCACTCTTTGCGTTTAGTGTTAGGATAGAATTTAGAATTTAGGATTTGTAGCTTGTTTTGCTGTTACTCAAACTAGTCTGGTTAAGAGCAGTTATTTAATGCTAAAAAATACAGAGGAATAAAGAGGAATATCTGGAAAATGGCAATGTAAAGCTAGAGTTCTGTTGAAATACAGAGTACATAAGCACTTGAATAACAGACAAAGTATAGTTTTGATTAACAATCTAAATTCAAGTAAACAAGGCAATCTGGTCTTTTTTGTTGTACTAACTCTTTAAAAAGTTCTGTGTGTTTGCAGTGGCAAACAAATGTTTTAAAAAGATTTGATAGTATTAGCTTGGAGTATTTATGATGTGGGTGTGTGGATCTTGGTCATTGTGAGTATCACAACACCACCTAGTGGCTCTTGTTGTCTTCACAGTACAGCCACAGCAGATTTTCTACCCTAAATAAAGAGCAGTCAACCGGGTGCTTTAACAAAAGTAAATACCAAATTATTAAAAAATACTATAAGGCCATGTATGTCACTTTATAAGGTCTCTGTACACTGTACATCTCAATAAGGAGCAAAAACATCCCATCGCAATTATCGACTGTCACTGATATTCATATCAAGGCCAGATTTCCCCCGTTTGCTCAGGGAACATCCAATTCAAGCAAATGTGTTTGCTCATACTCTCAAGACATGTGGGCTGAGGAATGAAATATCAAACAGGACAACTGTTTAATGGGATGCATGCACACTCACACAGGCACACGTGTGCGCACACACACACACACACACACACACACACACACACACACACACACACAGTTATGCATGCATTCAAATACACGCACATGCTGCATTTCTCAAACACAAGCAAGTGAATATGTGAGCACATACTTACTGACACTCCATACCTCAGTCTCCTAAATGATAATTAGTCCCCTATCATGCCTGCTGAATGATCAATGACAGCACTGTAGGTTTTACATTAATAATTTGTGAAGGAGAGAGAGTGACAAAGAGAGTGAGAGAAGCGGGAGATGTGTCCTGTTGTGTTCTGGGACAGGGAAGGGCTAGATTACCCATGTGCCAGGGGAATCTAATGCAATTACGAGTGTTTGCTTACACCATGTGTCCCCTTCCGTCTGCGCAGCGGCATCGGGACTGCAACCGCCACCATCCTCCCATTCAGCTCTGTTGTTTGTTTTCAGTATTTACGCCCCCCCACCCCCCATCTTCATCACCACCACCCTGCCTCATTTGCCCCTTCCTTCAATATCACTAATTAAAGTAAACCAATAAGGTTGGAGGAGGGACCAGATTGAACTCTGGCAACTCAGAAGTCAAAAGAGACATTGAGGAGGAGTGTTGTCTGTGTTGTGTGTGTGTGTGTGTGTGTTTCTGTGTTTGGTGTGGGGGGGGGGATTTGCTGGCAAAATATACATTATTTATAATACAAGAAAGAAGGCCACATAGGGAGTGAGGAGGTTTGTTTAAGAGATTAGCGAA
>CM022490.1:23155714-23167786 GCA_011952105.1 Coreoperca whiteheadi | reverse complement strand
AATTGGAATGATGCCATTTGCACTGTATCTAGCAGGGCAGCCCTGGTTTGACTTTCTTATTTTGAGTCTACCCTGGGACATGGATGACATTTAAATTTTTGTGTATTTAATGCCAAGGATGATATTAAGCTAATCTGCCCATGCTCCTGTTTGCTCTTAGGGATTTGGGAAGTATAGGCAAACACGCAACACACAGAGAGACTCCAGCAAAGATGAGGGGCGACGGAGAGACTTTTGGTAAAGCGACGTGGCTGAGGTGGCGGCAGCAAACTGTTGGCTTTCTCAGTGTGAGGTTGTGGGAATATTGTCCATGTCCAAACCTCCCTGGTTAGGATTACATATTTGATGTTGAATCTTTCGCTAAAGTTTAAATCTGTGTGTTTTGCTGGCAGCAAAGTTGACCTTCCAATGAGAACATTCTTAAAAACTAACTTCCCAGAGGCATTCAGGATTTCTGAAGCTCTGCTAATATAAGTCATGATCAGTAAGAGGGGGTCATATTTTTGGGACCTAAACATTTGGATTACAAAATGACAAATAACAGAATAACTACAAGTACGTGTTAGAGAAACACCGTGATGTACCATTTTTAATGGCAGCTAGGTGTCTTATTTTGTTTAGTAATTGTGTGAATTCAATAACTTAAAGGCAGTAGATAGTTGTCTTTTGGTCAGAAAAAGACATCGTGCAACAACTACTATAATGTGCCCTTGAACCCCACATTTACCTATACAAATTATTACCAAGTCACTATAGATCCTATGACTTTGCACATTAGGTCACTACAAACAACATGACTGCCCCTTACTGTACTGCATTACACTATATTATATTACAACATCTATCATTTACTATATTATTTAATGTGTGCTAAATTTCACATTTCTAAACATACTATATATAGTGTATAGTATACAATACAACATATATAACACTGCTGTTTCTTTGTAAGATCTTGTATTAATTATTATACCTATACAACTATAACTGTCTATTTATATTATGTGTACTACTACAGATATCCCATCTTCAGTATGACTCGCATCAAGTCACAGTTCTACTTCAATGAGGCCGGTGGAGCTGCATTACCCATTACGTCTGCAGATATACAGTATATTTACGAATATGAGAGAATGAGTAATGGGCCCAGGCACCTATGATAGATCATTTCAGGTTTCATTTCTTTTTACCCCAATTACCAGCCAAAGAAAATTGTTTCAACTGTGTTCAGTTAGAAGTGTATTTTTTGGGATCGGCCCAATCCTTTCGTGGCCTGGCAGCCGGCCGAGGAACAGTGATTTGGGAGCCTCATCATGGACAACAGTGAGTTCTCGGGAGGAGAAGGAGAAAAACAGAATGATGTACTTTACTGTGGCGGTATAAAAAGGTAACTATGACTCACCACACACTCATTTCGATTTTTCTTGTCCTACCACAACCTTGAGACTCATTTGAAGCAACGCTGGAAAATATATCAAGCAAGGCAGAAATGTGACGAAG
Source organism: Coreoperca whiteheadi (assembly GCA_011952105.1). Taxonomy (NCBI): domain Eukaryota; kingdom Metazoa; phylum Chordata; class Actinopteri; order Centrarchiformes; family Sinipercidae; genus Coreoperca; species Coreoperca whiteheadi. The sequence goes on along the minus strand of CM022490.1, from coordinate 23,166,286 downwards.
CACGAGTCTTTTTCAGGGCCGAGCACAAGTGCAAAAACATTTTTCGCAGTGGTTCAAGGAGACGTTTGCCATTATTTATTATTCTAAGAAACATTTTTAGACTACATATGCATCTTAAAACCACTTCGGTGTCACTCTCATCCAAAGCAATTTAAAATGGGATGAGAATGGAATGGAGCAGTAGAATATATTACAAGACCAGACACGCACCACAAAAATGCTTTATTGGTTGTTATGGCATCATTTGGTAATGGTAACACTATGGTAATCTATCCTGTTTGTATTTATTACTATCATTATTAATAGTATCATCGTTGTTGCTGTTGGTAGTAGTAGTATAAAATAAAACCATTTCTGTCTGTCGCTGACATAGAGAAAGTTTTTTGTCTTCATTTAAGGAAGCCCTTGATCAGCTGCTAACTGTAAAGGCTGTTAACTGAAAGTAAGAGAAGGGACCACGTTATCTCAATTTTAGTGTCACCTTTTTGGCTTGCTACCGTTCTAAATTTTCTATTTATCACTTAAAAGGTGTGACATTGGATTGGCCACAAGTTGTATTGATGACTTAATAAGCTCATATGTACAAGGCTCGTCTCGTAGTTTCTAAAGTTTAAATTTGCTGTTACTGCACTTAAACTGTAGAATAAGTTACCTTTCACAATCTGCACTGCTACTTCTGTATTTGCTTTTAAACATCATTTTAGCTATGTTACTGTGTTGTAGTGCTATACAAATCATGTTATTATTATTATATAGAAGAAACAACTCAATTGACAGTTTTATAGCACATAGTAACAACAGTAGTAGAAGAAATTCTTCATGACCAGCATCACTGAACATGCAGACATTCTTTTTGTATAGTGTATAGACTTTTGTAGATTGTTCCATATTGGAAAACATAGGGCAATTTCATAAGTTATAGTCTTACAACCACGCACGCACGCACGCACGCACGCACGCACGCACGCACGCACGCACGCACGCACGCACGCACGCACGCACACCCCTTCCCAAATATTTCCAGGAATTACCCGAGCCCCATGTGGCTGTGGAAAACAGGGGAGCGGTAAACTGAGCAGGTTTGGGAGGTAGCTAAATCTCCCAGTACTTTCCTCACGCTTGTGAACTTCTTCTCAGGGATTAGGGGGTAAACACACAGGGTCTGAGAGAAATATCTCCCGCTACCTCTAGCCCATGACCACATGAAATGACTATGTTGACTCAATATTGGCCCATTGAAAAAAGCATTGTGGCAGAGGGGATAAGGCCAGGTCCAAGTCTCTCATGGATGAGTTCTGTCAAGCCCACTTGGTCAAATTTTTTAAGATATGGTTATTGTACCTTTTGTTAGGGTACTATATTCAATCTTTTATGACAATAATGATTAAAGACAGGGATCTGAACATATTTATACACACACTCAATCTGATTCTTCAATCCTGCCATTTGATAATCAAGTTATGAAATTTACCTGCAATCAAAATATAATATTGTACATTGTCTTTGTTATGGATGCCATTTTTGGAGGCATTTTGAAGTACACTAACTATCTCAGTGTATGACTCCTTCCCATGCATGATAGTAATGTTCTGTCTGTGTGACCCATAAGGGAAACACCAAACAAAGGAGTGCCATGATGGCACCTTAGAGCTAATCTCTCAATTACTACTTTACTGCTGCTGTCAGACAAAGCACAACAAAAGCTTAGAGCTGTCACGCATGTAGCCCTTTATGTGTGTGTGTGTGTGTGTGTGTTTGTGTGTCACTTTGGTAATAGTCATGTGTGGTCTGTCTAATCCTGTTCTTTGTTGTCTATTTCTGTTGCAACTTTACTATAAAACACTGACACAATATGACTGACAGGTTACAAAATACAAAACACATGATGTTGCATGGCTCAATGAGAAGAGCACGATACATTCATTATCAGGGTTATGGGTTTTGTATTACAGTAAGGCCTCTGAAGTGTGGGACTATAGACTATTTTATTGTATGTATGAGGAATGCCAACAAAATGTCTTATTTGTAGCTATTTGTGTTTTTTCTCTTGCACAAGTATGATCTTTGCACTTCTGCATGGATGACATTTGAAGCAGGATACCTGTACATTATTGTAAAAGAAGACCACTGTCCAGTAAAAAAAAAAGAACTTCAATACTGGCAATTTAAAAACCTAAATTCTACTTGGTTTCAAATGCTTGAAACCCATTTAAGCCCCTTTACAACGTCAAAAAGCTTTGATATCAAGCCTAGAACATGGCAGCTTGTCTTAATTTCTAAAAGTGTTAATATGTTTGAGATAAAATAGGCTTTGACTTGATAACAGTGCCTTGCGGTGTCAGATTTGTTACAACACATTGCACGTATGCAGCCGAAAACTAGTTGCCCCTCCAAAACACTAAGTACTGTATTGTGTTATCCTCTAGTGAAGCTGGGTATATTCCACTGACACAGAAGCTAAAGCTAACCGTGTCAGAGAAAGACTGGGGATGTCACAGGCAATGCCTGGCATTAGCCGTATAATGGCCAGGATTTGCTGATAAAACAGGGGCCTCACATTGGCAGTCTTTAGTGACTTAAGTGGGCCGTTCTTCCATAGCCGTTGGGGCTATACAGTATATCCATCCCTCTATCTCTGTCTAACTGGCTATGTCTCTTTCAGATGTGCTTTCCCTTCTAGCTTATTTCTGAGAGATGTTAATACAGTAGTTTCTTTTGACTGATTAATGTGATTTCATGTTTTATGAACGTTCACAATATGGCAGACATTTACACCAATAGGTGTACAGGTGTAAAGTGCGTGACAGCGCAGTGATGTCATTTTACACATTTTTAGAACACAAGCCCTGTAATGGGCTTGAACTGGGAAGGAAAATAAATTTAAAACCTAATTAAAATAGCCAACGTTCCTATGTAATAGGCTTTCTTCACAGCAGACATTTTGACTTGTCATAGAAAAAGTGCAGGTGGAACTAATGTGACAAATGTCCCAATAAGCCGTGACAGTGAGCCAGCATGCACAATACCAGGACCCTGAAACAGAAGCCGCTAAATGCAATTCAGCCATCATTCATTTTATTATTTACCCCCGTACTTTTCCTACTGTGACGTGTCAAAATGTCCCCCGTGAAAAAGGCTTATTATGTAGAATGTTAGAGTTTCTATAGGTTAACCAAAAGTGTAGCATATCAACAACTATTAACAGTACAAGGCATGTAAGGTTGACATGAAATTAGAGCAAATTAACATTTAGGTCCCCAGATAGAAACAAAAATTGTACTTGCTCAAGGTGTGTCAGCTTAACATCTTCTCGGGTCAGAAACATTGGCCAAAAAAAACACGATTACACGATTACTCTCCAGCAAATAAGCCAGTCTCTCTTCATGCTTGCTCTGGATTCGCACCACATAACACTTGTTTTCACGGAGAGAAACAGCCAGAATGTGAGGGTGAGCATGACTAACATACAAAATAACGGGCATCCAGTACTGGAGAACATTTACTACTCGTTCTTGCTTGTGCGGAAGCAAATCTTTTTTCTATATGTACTGACATAACTAACATTCAACCATACAATACAAGAAGACATAAAACCCGGAATTGAGCTAGACATACCAAATATGATTTGTAGTTTCTGGTGGATTTACTGTATATATTTGCCAATTAAATCAGAGCAAAACCAATTCTCATGTACAGTGTGTGTAAATGGATAATGGTTTATTGTATTTTGTGTTGTTTTTAAAAAATTAAATCCATCTTTGTTCAAATAGGGTGTGTCCCACCTATTTTTATGTTCTCATCATATTTAATGCGCCATCATCTGTCTGTCACACAGGAATAAAGTTTAATAAATAAGAGGAAATCTCTTGAGCCCAATGTAAATATTGTGAAAGGCAAGGCAGTACTTTTTGACATTTTTCCCCCTCAGACATTTGTGTGATGGCATTTACCTCATCTGGCATTTCTGTTGTTTGTCATTTACCTTCATGAAGACTCATGTCTGAAAGAGTTGTCGCAGTGAAGGGATGACAGCAAGAGGTAGAAAAATGTTAAAAAATAACGTGGAAATACAAATTTAAACGTGATTTCCCTGTTTGCAAACGTTAGCTGTCTCTATCACTATCCGACCCCGTGCCACAAAACATATATCTGCAGAAAAGTTGCACAGATAGATGTGAAACGTGACAAGAAGGACAGTTAAGGCTTTCGAAGATGTGTACAATGCTGTGGTTGTAATTCAGAGACCATGTCCTCCCTGTATCAGTTGCACAATGCTGTGACCATTCCAGGGGTCGTAGAGTTCAAACCAAAAAGAGAAAAAAAAATAAATAAATAAAAGGTAGGAGACTTATGGTTGTCACTTTGGATAGTTTTCCCATAGAGGAGGCAGACATTCAGACACATGTCCCCAAGAAAGCCTTATAAATCTGCGAGCATGTCCAACATTTATAGATGAGGGTGCCCAGTCACATAACCACCTGTCAAAACTTGTCTTCCCTGTTCTTTGATCTTCCTCTCTTATCTCCCTCCACTGCTCCCTTCTCTGCATTATCCTGCTTTCTATTTCTCGAAAAACTTTATTTACTTTGAGATTCTTTGGGAGGATGGGGGGGGTGGGGAGATCTATGCTCTATAATCTTTGATTGATAGCAGAGACCAACGTAAGAGGAGGAGGAGCACCAATTTAGTTTCCATTTTAAATAAAGATGGAAAAGCCGGGGAAACTGCCAAGGGTATTCATTTGATCTGAATGGAACTTCAATAAAACAAATTCCTTCGACAGCTATTTCAGTTCTTCACCGAGAGGCACTCCCCAAACAACCTTTTGTCTTCTGTCCTGACAGCCCACCACTGTCATGTTAGCCCTACACGTCGGCTCCCTATTAAATCAATATATAATATTACCAAGGACGAAATTTGGTAAGCCTGACCACATGAAGCAAATACCTCTCCACGGCTGATGACAGATTCAGCCAATGGGTTCCTGTGTCTTTTACCCCATCTTCTATACAAGGGTATTTAATTCCAACTATCACTTCACATTGATATCAGAACCAGAATCACTGTAGCTGTCAAGTATGACAGATGCAGGGAGAATTTGTCTTTATGTTACTGCAGATGCTGTATGTATCTATGAATTACATTCGGTATCTTTTTACACAAGTGAACTGAACAATCTGTGGTGTTTCTCCCTTTTGATCAAGTCCGTGATAAGCACGAAAAAACATGAGAGTTTAATCTGAATAAAAATACAAAATCCTTTGCAGATGGAAAGGCAATGTCTTTATAAAGTTAGATGGCATTCGCAGACACAAACAGAAGCTTTTACATGACATGCGACTGCCATCTAGTGGCCAATGAGGTCATTTGCTACAAAGTCAAGCAGGGGAAACATTTGAATTGTCAATATCTTTTGAGAAAAGAGCATACCATTTTCAAAAATACACTTCAGAGTTGGACGCTGTATGCAAAATATCATTACAATCACACTGAATGTCCAGCCATCACATTTTAAAGGTAGCCACTTCAGGTTTAGCCTCCTCTTGCCACAAACTGATTACGGTACGGATGCTAAAAAAAAAACAAAAAAAGGAAAAAGAAAAATATTAGGATAAATTAAGTCAGAGTTCCCAGCAGAACTATTATATAATATAGGCAATAGAACTATAACGATTAGACAATTAATCAATTACTTGATGAACAGAAAATTACTCAACTAAATAATCAACTATTTTGATAGTTGATTAATCATTTTGAGTCTATTTAATAAAACAAAACAAAAAAAAAAGAATTTGGTTTCAGCTCCTCCACTGTGAATATTTGCTGGTTTCCAATTGTTAAGTGAATCTTTTGGTTATGGACTGTTGGTTGAACAAGACATTTGAAGATGTCACCTTGGCAAAGTGCAATGGACATTTATCACGGTTTTAAAATTTTAATGAATGAGTGGTTGATCAAGAAAATAATCTGCAGATTAAATCAATAATGAAAATAGTTGCAGCCCTAATAGAAAGAGACAATATATAATACACAGTACATTTATATCACGGCAAAATTAGCACTTTGTAAAATTGATATTTTTCTAACAATTAATCAAATTCCAAGACTTTCCCTGTTTGGAGTACCACAATAAAATGTCCTTGATGTGTGGGAATACTCTTTAAATGTGAAAAGGAGCAAGGGTATTTTGCAAAGATGGCCACTGCAGCAGTCTGACAAACCACTGCAAGGTCAATGTATTTAGGAAAATGCTGTATAGGAGTTCTACAGGATGCTTTTATCATTTTATGAGAAATCTGTTGGTGCTTGTGTGTCTTATTGAACAGCCCATTTAGACGTTTGTCCTAAGAATTAAACCAGTCCATGCGTAACCCCAACCTTAGCCCTAATCTTAACCTAACACTAACCTTAACCATAAACCAAGTCTTAAATGTAACGTTATTTTTGTGGGGGCCAGCTTTTTCTTCCCAAATAGGAGTCCCAATAATGTGACTCTGTGAACTGAGTTTTGCTCCCTCAATGTCGGTCATAAAAAGGAGACATACACACACATAAGAAAAAACAAAACAAAACAACTAGCAGCCACAAATAAATTAAGGTCTTACCTTGTCCCACTTTTCAAATGTTTAAAGGCCACATTGATTTGATCCAGCGGGAGGTTGTGGGTGATAAACTCATCCAGCTTCAGCTTGTTGCTCATGTAGTCGTCCACCAATTTAGGCACATCCTGCACACTGTTCCAGCCTTTAGAAAAGGATAATGAAACTGAGTCCACAACATGTGACTGAAAGGAATTACCCTCATTTGTATACTCTTATGACGTTAGACATTTTAGATATATTTGATATTCTGTGCATATCAGATGTTAGTTTGCGATTAAGTGTTTTTGTGCTGGTGGACCCACATTCCCCCCCACCTGTTCATAGCCTGCCTCATATTCTACTTCATTTAGAGATTTCCTGTGTTTCATTTCATGTGTTTCGCAATCCAGATAGCGGACACAGATGATGATGATAACGATGATCTCACACTTTATGATATAAATATTATGACCAAGGCCTCTTGCCTTACTTAAAATGTAACGTGTGTGGCTGCATTGCATCCTGGTCAGGGAGTAACCCCTAACCCTAGAACACATGACCCTTTGTCATGTTCCCATTATGTGCCATATAAATCTGGGGAACATGGGACCCTGGGAACATAGGAATGACCCCATTCTGGTCTAACTAAGCTGAAGCTACAATTAGCTGCCTGCCTCTTCTCAGTGAATTTGTCCTTGTATGCCTTTTAAAGAGTAACTTTAAAAAAAAAAAAAAAACTTTACTCATTTATAGTTGACTTTCATCAAAACTCCTGCTGAAAACATTAACATTAACAAAAATATAGATGAGGAATTAATTGTTTATCACTAATCAAGCAAAACTATAAAACATTCACTGGTTCTTGCTTTTCTCTGGTTTATACAACTGTAAATTGAATACTTTTTGATTTGGGACTGTTGATCACCTTAGGCTCTGGAAACTTGTGATAGCCATATTTACTATCTTTTAACTATCATTATTCTAATCAATAATGTGCACAAATCATTACTTGAATCGTTAATCAAAACAGGTTTGCCAGTGATGTTTTAGTCAACATTTTAACGTCAAACATCAAATTGGGCTCAGAAATTCAACATCTGACTTTACACAGGGTTTCATATTTTATCGTGGATCTTTACTTGGACAATGAATGACACAAAGTATCACTTATCACGCAATTTCTTTATCATGCCAATTACCATAAATTGTTGCCGACTCATTATGGAAGGCCTTTTTGTTGTTGTTGCAAGAACCAATAGACCTGCTAACTTGCGTTAAGTTCACCTCCAAAATAAGTCCCCTTCAACGTGCATCCCATCAGGATCTTTTCAACAACGACACTCATTGATTCTGTCTCCGTCCATCCAGCAATGACACAGACGCCCCAGGCATCTGTTGTAGATTCAAGTGCAGCGCTCTAGGACAACACAGCACAAGTTGTCATAATTAGTACTCCTCTTTAAATACATTTACAGAGTCACAGACTGATGAACTACTACTAGAGGATTCCTACTGTACCTGTAAGACTGAATTTTCATAGACATGCAATACTCAAATGTCTAAAATAAACCCACCATGACAACTGGACTTCCAACACATTCCAGAGCGTAGTCTACCCCTCCGCACGTCATCTCCACCAGAACCTCCTGGATGGGCTTGCTATGATCTTTGGGGTTGACACATTCAGTGGCTCCAAACATTTTGGCTGTCTTAAACTTGTCAGGGTTGATGTCAACCCCGATGATCCTTTTCGCCTCAGCGGCCTTGCAACCCATGACGGCGGCCAGTCCGACAGCTCCAAGCCCAAAGACGGCACACAAGGAATTTCTCTCAACCTGGATGCAAACAATTTGGGAGTCAGCCAACCAAAAGCTAGACGTCTCATGAGATCACTTCATCATGTTTACAGGTAACTTTTATACAGTACATTTTGACTTAATTCTTCTAAACATATCCATTATACACACACACTCTTTTCTCTTTAACTTGAATTCTTATGCAAGTGTGATTTTAATTAATCAGGTTTTTAAGCCTTATTGGCTTTTATTCATTGTTTGTCACAGATTTTGCAAGTCTTATTTAAAAGAGTGCTTTTTAAATAAAACATACAATCTATAATGTACAGCTCAAAAAAAAAAAAATTTACTTCACTTTACACTCACCTCCCCTAAATGTAACATTAACAGATTCTTATCAGGCATGCCGGAAAGGCTCTGTCATTAATTTAGTTTTATTCACAGTTTCACTTTTTTTCTAGTTAAGAATTAACCCTTGCATACTGACATCTAGTGGGGGAAATAAATAACTACGGTCCTGCCGTATACTTGTAATATCACTGGGCAGTGACTCAGGAAAATGTTAAATACAAATTAAAGAAGCAGCGACGAATGGGCCCTCGCACCTGACCGTACGTCGGGGCAGATTGGAAATGTTACACTCAAGTTACAACAACTTCCTGTTTCACAGCTAAAAATGTGTTTCCATGACAACGGTGTGTGATGGAAACGCAATGAATCATCATGAGGGCCTTAAGAGTTTGGTGAACAAATGTGAGGTGGATCTGCTCAACCTGCTAGAAGGAGTACTTTTAAAGTATAAAACGTGTCATTACCTGTTGCCAGTAGGTGGCACAATTACTATGATTAAATATTGGCTTGTAAATGTCTTCGGGGGAGACTGTTACCAAACGTGAAGTGTGGGGCAGTTTGGACCACACTTTGTAAACTGAAGTAATAGCAACTTCCTGTGTCATGGCGAAACATCGTCATTCGACGCCAAGCACTCGCCATTCAATGAAAACTGACAAGCTTCACAATATAGCATCATCATCATCTTATGGCTTTTCTGTATGTCTTGGGGTGATACATATACCTCCTAAATTTCGTACATGTAGGTGAAGCGTAGGCCGGGGGCGCTATGGAGCCATTTTGCCACGCCCATGACCCCTAAAATACGTACATTTCTTGCACCTTCTGACAAGTGTCCAAAATGTAGTTTTTGAGCCGTTTTAGGCCCTCAAAACTGCGATTAATTTGGGAGAAAAATAATAATAATAATTCCTTGCAGGATTGCAATTCCGGCATTCTCTTACCTTGGCTGTATTGATAGCAGCACCATAACCAGTGGACACACCACAGCCTAGCAGACACACTTTGTCCAGCGGTGCATCACTTCTTATCTTTGCAAGTGAGGTATCGGGAACCACAGTGTACTGGGAGAAAGAACTGACGCCAAGGAACTGGTATACCTGCTGCCCCTTGAAAGATATCCTGCTTGTGCCATCAGCCAATACACCCGCTTGTGTATTTGTCCTAAAAGCCACAAAAAAAGAAAGAAACAATGAGTAGTTTAACACCATGAAAGCAATAGTGTAATGGTGAGCGTGCGTGTGCGTGTGTGTGTGTGTGTAACGTAGTAATGAAATCACCAGTTCCTCCTGCACTGATTTGTTTTAGGACTCTGACATCGTTCACATTCCTCACACTGTGGCAGAAAAAGAGGAATAACTTTATCACCTGTGAAAACAACAAAAAGCAGAAAAACTACTACATATATATATATATATACACACACTCAGACATATACAGTATGTATATACACATACATACAGTACATTATATATACACACATGTTTGTTTCACTATCCCCGTGAGTCATTGACATAATGCTTTCCCTAGCCCCTTACCCTAAACCTAACCATCACAACTAAATGCCTAAACCTAACCCCTAACCTTAACCTAATTGAAGCATTTACCCCAAAACCAGTCTCTACCCATGGGGACCTCAACTTTTGTCCCCACAGTGACACAAGTCCCCATGGGTCCGTGTTCATTCAAGTTTAAGTCCCCACGAACATGAAACACACAGACACACACATATATTGGGGGGGGGGGGGGGAAGCCCAACAAAGGGGAAAAAAAATCAAAACCAAACCCCAGCTTATTTATTGGGGAGTGGTAATTTTCTTTTTTTTTCACAATAGAAAATATGT
>CM022490.1:23101646-23155689 GCA_011952105.1 Coreoperca whiteheadi | reverse complement strand
GGGACTCAAAAAAGGGAGGAATTAATCAAAACCAAACACCAGCTTGTTTATTGTGTGCAGTGTAATTTACCCGGTGAGAATTTGGTGACTTCTGGACCAATACTCTCCACTACCCCTGCTGCTTCGTGGCCGAGAACTAGCGGGAACTGTCTAAGCTTCATCCCTTTTCCAGTTCCATACAGGTATTCCCAGTCTGTGTGACACACACCAGTGGCAACAATCTGTAAAAAATAAAAATAAAAAATAGGTAGGGCGCCGATTCACAGGGACAGTTTAAGGAAGTGGATGTAGTTGGCCTGCAAAATCATTCTAACAGGGAACAAACTGAGACACGGAAGTGTATTCAAATACTTTTTGTCAGCATTTATTGACTGTATGATCAAAGTACAAACTGAAACTAAAGTCCACTCTAATTCTTAGTCTTGGTTAATTTGTCACTGAGGGAAATCCAATCCAATCCATTATACCATTTTTCTTAATAGTTCATTTCACTCTAATATAATTTAACACCATCCCCCCCATATGATTACCCCTGAAACATCAACAGCTGTCAACACTAGAGGGTTTGCTGTGTCGCTTCAATGCCCGAACATACGGCCAAAGGTGGAAATAATATGCTCATATTTTCTTGCATTACTACAGACAGAAGTTTGGATGAGCAGCCGACCTTGATGCGGACTTCATGGACCTTAGGTGGAGCCACCTCAACATCCTCAATGGACGGAGGTTTCCCAGGCTCCCATGCAACAGCCGCCCTGCATTTGATCACCTGCCAGAGAAAAATACGTGTGTTCGGGGGGTCAGTGTTGCCACAGTTACTCTGAAAAAGTGATGTTAGTTTACAAGTTACTTTATTAGTTACATCCAGCCTCGACATTAAAATGGCAGCTGGTTTTGCCAACACTCACTTTATTGGAAGTGCATTTTTAACAGTAATGTCAACAATGTATCGCCAAACATTTTAAGTTGAACTTAAAAACTATTTCCAGAAAAATAAAATAGTGCAGCTTTTGTTGTTTGGGTGGCGGGGGGCCTCCTGCTCTCTGCTGGGACTCCAAATGTTTCTTTACATTTGACGTAGTGTTTTTGTAGCTAGATAACACTTTGTCTCCACCGGCACCGAGTGTACAACGGACCTTAATATTGCCATCTTTAGCTGACACTTAAACTCAAAATAGCGTCTGTATTTCCAGCTAGAAAACGCGCATCTCCCTCCTCCATCAGCTGTTGTTTCCGTTTGTGTCGCTGCGTGACATGTAGTTATCGTTGCACGTGACGTGAACTTGCCTCACGCGGAGAACGTGACTTGTCGCATACGAGACTTTACTCCCCGAGATGCGAGTAGAAAGCAAAAATATGTTTTTATTAAGGAAAATGAAAAAAGATATTAACGGACAGTGACATGGATAAGTCACTTTAATCTGATTACTGGCTTTGAAATAGTAACGCGTTAGATTACTCGTTACTGAAAACAGTGGTCGGATTAGAGTAACGCGTTACTAAGTAACGTTACTAAGTAACGCCTTGCCGGCATCGCTGGTTCGGGTGCTCGGCGTGTTTTCATGCCCGTTCCAAATGAGAATACACTTAACTGGGGAAAGTAGGACGCTGTTTGTGTAACGACAGCCTGGGCCTTATATATGGGAGGCACACAATGGGGACAAACTGGGCGTTGGACATCACAGTCAACAAGCAACAATAACCTCAGTGTATGCTATTTATAAAACAAACACTGAATATATCGTAGATGAGGTTTTCATTCTTACCTGTCCTGCTGTTGACATTGTTGACTGATGTTTCCAAATTAAGTTGCCTGCATTTGTATAAAAAAAACCCAATTATATTATCAGAATATTTAACACGTACGTACATCAACATGTCACACGGAGATAACTTTGTGGCAATTTCTAACAACAATGGAGTCTGTAAAGTCTTACTGGCCGAGTCTCTACGGTTTGTCTTGACGAATCGATACGCTGCTCGTCAAACAGCCACGGCTCCTTTAAGTGTGACGCGTGCGCAGTGGCGATTAGGAGTTTACGACACTTCCCGACACTGGCGAGTGCCCGTACGGCAGTCTCTGGTCACACGTGTTGTCGTTGCATGGCAGTCCCTCGGAGTAAATAGCCGCTGCCAGCCGGTCGGAGTTGTGAGAAGCGTTAATTTGCCTTAACGGTGTGTGTAGGTAGTGTTGCAGACCGTTCAGCGTTTGGTGTTTTGAAGCGAATACGTGATTACGTGTTGGTTTGTGTTAGAAAGTGCGGGTGGAGTTTATAGTTTTCATTGCTGAGTCGAGCTAGCTAACTTAGAGCTTCTGTAGTGCTGCCGAGTCCACCGCGTTAGCCCGGCGGATGCAGCGAATTCACTTCCAACTCGCGTGTTTTGCACCGTTTTTTGTTTGGTTCTGACTGATTTCCCTTCTCTCTCTCTGTGTGTTTTTGTTTTCTTCGTGTTTCTCACGTAGGATTTGAAGAGACATGTCTTTCCGAGGAGGTGGACGAGGTGGTGGGAGAGGTGGAGGATTTAACCGCGGCGGAGGAGGAGGGGGATATGGAGGCGGCAGAGGTGGTGGAGGATTTGGACGGGGCGGTGGCAGAGGGGGTTTTAACAGACAAGACTACGGTCCTCCAGAATACGTTGTTGGTAAGAGCGTCACATCGCACGCCAGTAATGATTGAAAAGATGTCGCTGACGCGGACACTGGTGCCAGTGAGCCATTCGAGCATCCCGAGTAAGGTTACGGCTTGAGGAACACAGTGCCAATACTTCCTTAGTGGCCTTTTTGTTTTGTTTATGGGGCAGAGGGGGGCGTTGATGCAATCAGTAGGGGGAGAGACTTGTAAATGCCCGAAACAGCTGGGCCCAGTTCCAGTGTCGACCCTTAACAAGCCCTCACACACTTTAAATATGTCACCTGTATGTTGAGTGTGGACGTTGCCATAAGCAACAGGTTCACGTCAACGTCCAAGCTGTAATCGGCTAGGAAACAAAGCACAGAATCTGAACGCTCTGATATATATATATATATAACAGACTTTGGGCTGAATAATATGGAAGTTCCTGATAAGCAAACGAGACAAATTCTGTAATTAAACCTACACTTAATAGATAAAGTACTATGTTGTCAATACGATATATTTTTTTTAATGCCCACACAAGTGACTCTGCAGCTGTATGTTGTCTTGGGTTTTCGTTTTGCCAACTCCTTTCATTGTTTCATTGTTTCTTTTGTTTGAACGCTTCAGCACTGACCTGTCCGTTTTTCGTGTCCCAGTGGCGTGAATTGTGGGTTACTTCCGTGAGCGAAGTCTGCTGAGTTGCAGCCTTGTGGAAACAGTGTGTAAAGGACTCATAAAGTCCACGAGAAAGCCCTCAGCCAGAAGCAAGTAATTGGCGGATGTTGGCGCTGGCTTCTGCCGTGATGGCTAGACGGCCTTGGACGCTACTAACTTGTCGTTTCGTTGCGTTTCCACTCTGCAGCACTGGGAGAGTTCATGCATCCGTGTGAAGATGACATTGTGTGTAAGTGTACGACAGAAGAAAACAAAGTTCCCTACTTCAACGCCCCAGTGTACTTGGAAAACAAGGAGCAGATCGGGAAGGTGGATGAGATATTCGGACAGCTCCGGGACTTTGTATCTTTCTGTTGTCTCTGGACCTCTAAAACAACATGTGGTGACCAAAAATAAAGGGCAACTTCTGGGGATTGCTGCTCAAAATCCTGTTTGTTCCTTAACCTGTCCTCGCAGTATTTTTCAGTCAAACTTTCTGAAAATATGAAGGCGTCTTCATTTAAGAAGCTGCAGAAGGTATAAAAGATGTCTTAACAACTTAAAAGCATTGCTGTGCCTCTGCGTACTACACCGTGTGTAATTTGCAATGTCTCTTTTAGTTTTATATCGATCCAATGAAGCTCCTGCCGCTGCAAAGATTCCTCCCCAGGCCGCCGGGAGAGAAGGGTCCGCCAAGAGGGGGCCGAGGTGGGGGAAGAGGTGGTGGTCGTGGAGGTGAGGCATCCCAACTTTGTCTCATTTGAATTAATCTTGTCTCCTATTGGTGATGACTGGGGGGTTTCATCAGTCAGTCTTGGTTGCTGTGGATTTAAAGTGGAACACTTCCTGGTTCCTTTCTGCCTATTTAGAGCACTAATTCTGCTTTGCTGCTGTTTTTTTTTTTCTTTCAGGTGGTTTTCGCGGTGGCAGGGGTGGAGGCGGCCGCGGTGGAGGATTTGGAGGGGGCCGCGGTGGAGGTTTTGGAGGCGGCCGCGGTGGAGGATTTGGAGGCGGGCGCGGCGGGGGAGGCTTCAGAGGAAGAGGCGGACGTGGATTCAGAGGTTGGTCCTTTTTTTTTTTTTTGTTTGTTTGTTTTTTTTTCCCAATGTTTTTTCCGAATTTTTAATCGTCTTTCCTGGCGTGAAGATACCAATTTTTTTGTTGTGTACTTGTAGGTGGGAAGTGATCTGACAGTGATGGTCCGGTGTGACTGCTTCATCCTGCTCTTCTGCCAAACCAGCAAAGAGGCAGATGTTCTATGCCAGTAATGGCCTGCTGGACTCAGAATATGGACATTGCCTCTATTTGTTTTATTTTTCTACCAGTTTGAATGCGTGATGGATCTTCATGATTTTTATTTAAAAGGTTCATATGTATGCGTGTGTGTGGAACATAGCAAGGACCTTTTCAGCCTGCTAGGGAGGATTATCGGGTCCCTTTGTGAACGGGCATGTCTTTATTCTGTACTGACTGTGTTAAAATGTTAGGCCATGACAGATGTTCGTACTTCAAGATTTCAAGAGATACATTGACCAACCTCCATGTACTAATTTCCTCAGATGTGGGAAAATGTTTGGGGAAATCAGACTTTATATGCTGTTAACTGAAAACATTTTAATACCCATAATGTAAAATCTTGAGCAGAATATAGTCACATTTTTGTTAAAGTCCTTGATTAAAAAGTACTTTGTACGTTTGTGTTTATTTTAAATTCAAAGTCTTACTAGTGGAATGTCAAATGCCATCCTAAGGTGGTAATAGGTTTTCCCCAAGGGTATTACCCAGAATAGAAAAAAACACAATATATACATCAAATGTCCAAATATAGCTAGATTATATTCTTGAAGTCCACTCCAAAATGTGTTTAGCTTATTGCTAGTTTAACATTGAGGCTTGACCTGAGGTTTGCAGAATGATGAGACAAGGCTTCACATTCATCTACTGAAGGGGTACGTTGTCATCTGAAGTCTGACCTTTAAGATGTGGACATATGAGCATCATTTTGTGATGTCACAAAGTTTGGAAGCCTGTCACACAAGCAAAGATGTGTTGTGAAAACTTGAAACCTACAGTGCACGCATGTACGCTGATGGACTTTTCAGTGAAGTGCGAGCCATCTTGTGTCCAGAAGTTAGTCTTTTGAGATGACAAATATTTGCATATTCATAAATTCTAGAAATTTCAAAGAGGGAGAAGGAATAGATATAATTTCCCGACTTTTTAACAAAGTTGTTGAACTTATTTGTAAAATACAATTATCAAATATTCATTATTGTGATCTCTGCACTGAAATCTAAAAAAAATAAGCAGATTTTACTTTTGCCTATACAAATCAATACTCTGAGGGGGGGGGGGCTACGTCATGCTTACCCTGCGCGTTCTCTTTGCTGATTGGCCCGGACGTTAGCTCCTTTACGGCCGCGCACCGCCCCATCCTGTTGTGCAGACGGACCGAACATGGAGACTGCTGGAGAAGTAAGCACAATTCGCACAAACTGTGCAAGACATATTTCGAAACGCATTCTCTCCCTATGCGTGTGTCTTGATAAGTTTGGCCTCGGTTTCACTCGTGGCATTTAAAACAAAACACGGTTATGCCAACTGACGTGCACTCATTCACGTCCGTTGAACGACCAAAGGACAAAGAATCACTGTTCCATTGATTAACTAACAGGGATCTTTGGTCAGCCAGTCGCAACTGCATGTGTAAGTTTCTGCAGTGCGTGGCCCGGGAGATATATTTCGCTCATTTAGCATCAGGAATCTGAGGCAACTGCAATATTGGGTTAATGTTAAAGCACAACGTTAAGTCACTCCCGCCTGTGAACTAAGTTGCTGGAACTCTCGATTGGCTTTGCATAAACTTGGATACAGTTGAAAGGACTTCTGCACTGTGCAACTAGCTCGACCTGCCACAGTAAAGCCCTAGTCAACCCTTGGCTGCAGTCACTCTATATAAATGATTGATGAAGCAGTAGTTAAAAAAAACAAAACACCAAACGCATTGTACTTTGCTTTCAGGTTATCAAGTGCAAGGCAGCGGTCGCCTGGGAACCTGGCAAGCCTCTTTCCATTGAAGAGGTGGAGGTGGCCCCACCTAAGGCCCATGAAGTTCGCATCAAGGTAAAACCATTACATGCCACTTTTCCACGCAGTGCCATGAGATGAATGCAACTGACAACAGGGTCCTGCCTAAACCATTTAGAAGAGCAGCTCAGCGAGGAGGCTCTTTTCTTCCCCATCGAGCTCTTGTATTCTTTTTATGGAGCTGTGTTTTCAGCATGAGGATCAGAAAAACGACTTTACAATCTGCCCAGGAAGAATCACACGTGGCCCAAAGTTTTTACGTTTCGCAGATAGACTTGTATGATTTTGATGTGCCATAACAGGGGAATGCCTCAGTTAGACATTAGGTAATTAAAATAATGTTAATATCAGGCCTCACCTCTTTAATATTCCACTCTTGCATCCAGCAGCTGTGTCTGACACGAACTGTAAATGACACTGTGCCACCCAGATCTTTGCTACAGGGGTGTGTCACACAGATGCCTACACTCTGAGTGGCAGTGACCCTGAGGGACTTTTCCCTGTCATCTTGGGCCACGAGGGTGCCGGAACCGTAGAGAGCGTTGGTGAGGGTGTCACCAGATTCAAGCCAGGTATGGCGCTGCCAGACAAAGCCAATGGCTGTCATGAATAAGTAGCCTATGTCTTGTATGATTTCAAATTATTTACAATTATTTTTCTCCAAGGTGATACTGTCGTGCCGTTGTATGTGCCCCAGTGTGGTGAATGCAAATTCTGCAAAAGTCCCAAGACCAACCTTTGCCAGAAAATTAGGTAATGCTGTCCGACTAATTTATGCAACCTTGAGTCGGTTGAAGTCTGCCATTTTTTAGCGATATTTTTTATTTTTTTTCAAACTGAAATAAAAAATGTATTTCTTTGTGGCAGAACTTGCAACCTCAATAGTTGAACTCAGCCTCAGGTGCCCCACCCCAGGGCAACCACATCAAAGCTCAGTCATCATCAGTTTGAGCTTGCATCTGCCCTGCACTGAAGTACACTGTAATTGAGTTTCATCATACATACATGAAAAGATATCATGTTTTCCCTCTGCTTCCACCCTGCAGAGTAACCCAGGGCCAGGGCCTACTCCCTGACAAGACCTCACGCTTCACTTGCAAGGGAAAGCAAGTGTTTCACTTCATGGGGACCAGCACCTTCTCGGAGTACACGGTAGTGGCCGACATCTCTCTGGCCAAGGTGAACGAGAAAGCGCCACTGGATAAAGTGTGCCTTCTTGGATGTGGCATTTCTACAGGCTACGGTGCTGCTCTTAACACTGCCAAGGTGGGTGTCACCGGCTGTAGCCCATGCTACAGTATGAGACTGTGTTCTTACAAAAAAAAGAAGCATTTGTACATGAGTTTTGGTCCAAAGTGAGGTAACTGCCGTTGGAAAATTGAGACACATTTTATTATTTAAAGCTTGTTATGCAGAACACGTTTGCCCAAAGGACACTGAAAAGAGATTACAATTTTGTCATTGTTTGCAGTTTTCACTCTGAAGTGGGTCACCCTTATTAATCATGCAGATTTGATGTGAAAGTGAATTGTTGCCAAGGGGGGCCTGTTTCCAAGTAGTTGTTTTTTCATGTTTTCATAATGACATTATTTCGACCCAAAAAAAGTCTTGTGTTTTTGACACGTTCACAATTTATTAGAACATTAAAAACCATTTATTGGTATCTTTACAGAAAGCATGACATGGGACCCCACAGTTATGATGTATGTTTACAAGTTACTCTCACCTCCTTTGATCCCTGGTACTCGCATACATTAAAAATAGAGAAACTGCAATATAGCAAAATATAAAATGCAAGAAAATCCAGCTCTGATGTTTGTATAATTAAATGTGATTAGGCTACATCAGCAAAAACAACTTTACATAGATTTGCAATATGGAAAATTATTCAGTTATACTTGAATTCTCATACTGCTGTTCTTCCCCATGCGCACTCAGGTTGAGCCTGGTTCCACGTGTGCTGTATTTGGCCTTGGAGCTGTTGGCTTGGCTGTTATTATGGGCTGCAAGGTTGCCGGGGCAACCAGGATCATCGGCGTGGACATCAACCCTGCAAAGTTCGAGAAGGCCAAGGAGTTCGGAGCGACTGAGTTTGTGAACCCCAAGGAACAGAGCAAGCCCATCCAGGAGGTTCTGGTGGAGATGACTGACGGGGGTGTGGACTATTCTTTTGAGTGCATTGGAAATGTGCAAATCATGGTGAGGCTTACTTTGTGTTCAAATTGTATTATGAACCATCATACAGAAATGGAAGTAAGCAACATATAATACATTGTCATATATTACCTATGTTCAGTTATCATCCTGGTTGGTTGGTAGATGTACATAGTAGAGCAACTGTAGATATACATAGTATTCACTGTACTCAACAAGGAGCACAAGAACCATATAAAACAGTTTTCATGAGTTAGAAATTCATAGAAACCAAGAAAATGGCCATGTTATTATTTCAGAGAGCTGCCCTGGAGGCGTGCCATAAAGGGTGGGGTGAAAGTGTCATCATCGGTGTAGCCGGAGCTGGACAGGAGATCTCGACCAGACCATTCCAGCTGGTAACAGGCCGAGTGTGGAGGGGCACAGCCTTTGGAGGTGACTGACCGTTAGACAATTACTTTTGTTACCAAGGGCGTAATGTGATCTGGCTGCAGTTCCAACCTTCTGCGAGTTCAAACCTTTTGCATATTTTAATTATGGGTAGTTAGGCTTTTTTTAGAATCCACTTTATTAGGGTAAAGTTTTTGAATTAAGGTGGGTTTCAACTGGAGCTAAAACCTTTTATTTTAACATTTGGACCCAAAGATAGCAAAAAACTTTCCAATGAAAGTGTATGTATTTGTATTGGTATTTATTATTTTTTTCATTTTTTTTTTTTAGCCTTCAGCTGGTCATGGAACAACTGTAGAAGGCATATTCTGTTTTTAAATCTCTAAGTTGAGCATGTAAAATACTGTAGTTTGTCATCATTTCTGGTCTTTTAGTGGTTCTACCAAGTAAAGCTTGAGCAGCTATTTAAGTCTTTTGTTTGGCGAATAAGTGCCTTGCCCAAAGGCTTTTGGTGAAACATTAGTGCTATTCAAACAGTTTGGTTCTGGTTAAATGGAAAACTCCAATTAAACTGGTCTTGATATTAACCCCCAGGGTGGAAGAGTGTGGAGAGTGTTCCTAAACTGGTGGAAGACTACATGAATAAGAAGCTGAAGGTGGATGAGTTTGTGACCCACACCCTGCCCTTTGAGAAGATCAATGAGGGATTTGACCTCATGCATGCTGGAAAGAGGTGAGAAGAACAGTTCATTTACGCAGTCAGTTCATAAAAATGGTTTTGCTCATGTTTTCGTAGCATGTAAAGCCCTTTCACTCTTTTGTATTCGGCTGTCGGTGTTGACTTCTGTTTTTTCTAATTGCAGTATCCGCACAGTGCTGACCTTCTGAAGTGCCTGAAACGTTGACATCCTTCACATCCGGCCTTTAAATAATCTCCTTCCATAGTTGCAGCACTTCATGTATTTCTCTGCACTTGTTTTGATGGCATAACTTTCAGAATTAGAAGATCATGTTTAACAGCAGAATACCTGTATCAAACAAAAAGTGTCATAAATTCTTTTTGAAAATGCATTTATTCTCTGCTTTCCTTTTGTTGCTCATTTACTGACTGATGTGATGTTTTATGAGAAAACATTACATTTCTACATAAAGGCATTTGGCTCCTGCTCGTATTAAGAACAGTCAACAGTGAGTCTATTTCAGCCCTATTTAGTCTCTTGCAATAAACTACCACATTTATACTTAATACTCATATTATTTAACACAATTTAAGCAGAAAACACGTGCCAGACATTGACTTTTGGTAAGCTCATCTCCGACTGAGAGCATACTAAAGCCTGATAGGATCACAAGCTTAATCTTGAGTAACAGTTAACAGTAATCACACGATCTGAAGTATTTGCTGTTCTTGTTTTAACTTCATGATGTTTTAGTGCAGCTTTCTGCTAAGCCTGTACATTGTAGAATATATGTGTAATATTTACAAGGTATAATATTCTAAGCTTATAAACTTCATCACGGGTGGTAAGCATTCTGAGAATGACCCATGGGTTTTCTATATGTTGTTGCAATATTACCCCAAAAGTGCAGTACAGTAATCATCGAGCTCTCATCTGTAAACACTTCTTTATGCTGCCTGCACTCCAAACTAGTCTCCTACATACATATATAGTATATGTGTGATCCAAGACAAACAGTTACACAAAATATTCATGTATTTTGCCCAGATATACTGCCACAGGTTGTGTGGTATGTCTTGGACTTTTTAATCTGTATTAGTTCACATTTGTGCTTATTAAGTTTTACCATTTAAAATACAATTGACTTGGCTGTTTGAGGGGATGTCCTCATTTCGTGTCTCCTGTGATGGCCTTTGAGACTGATTTTAAATAACGGCTACATAAAAAAACCTGATCACCATGGCTCTGGCTCACCCTGAGATGCAGACAAGGTTGACATTTATTTTGACAGTAATGCATTGACATCAATATCAGCAATATTGCTAAACGCAATTAGACTGCAAAAAGCCCATATTTCTCGAATTGAACAGGTTCTGGAAACCCCTGCCTGACCACCACATCCTGAAAAATTCACTTAGTTTTATTGTTCTGTTTACATGGCGTCATCTCTTGCCTTATGTGAGTTTGTAAAAACTTCTGTAAACCACAGAAGAAAGTTCAGGATGACGGTCACAAGTATTATACTATTACTTGAAGTACATATGTTGCACAATTCTCCACTAATACAGTTTAATTTATCCGACCTATTCTTAATTCAAGGGCAGTTGATTACTACTACATTAGATACAGTCAAGGTGTTTTATAATCCGGCCGTGATGCATATTCTCAATAATTGAAGGAGGATGACGTTGTGTCCCAAACCCTGGATCACTGTGTACTTTTTGGCCATCTTCTTGCGCATGCGTTGTGCAGAGCACCAGATGGCCCAATCAGCTATTTTAACACGCTAAAAACCTGAACGGGACTTCCAGAAGATGGCGACCGCGCTGGTGGTGAGTGCACTGCAACACTGGTGGCGAAGTCACTCAGCTCGTGGCTTCAACTCCACGAGCTGTGTTTTTAATCCCCTGTTAAAACACCAACGGGAAAAGACAACCAGCCTCAGTAACGTTAATTCTTCCAACGTCCTGTTTAACGGGGAACAGAACTCGCTAGCCAAACTAACGTTTTATTAAGTTAGCAGCGCTGTGGATCAACACTGACGTTAGTCCCTTTTCACTAAAGGTGTCCCTTAACATTGACGCACGTAAGGACGTTTGTATTAATCATAACAACTGCCGGCGAAGTGTAACGTTATTCAACGCGGGACGGTGACGCCGAGCGGACGCGTCAGTCGGAACCGCGAGATGAACTTTGACGTTTGGATGAATGAGAGGACGCCCGCGTCGCTAACGTTAACGTTATCGCGCAGCCGTTTCACTGTCGCGTTACGTTCAGACAGCTAGCTAAGCGGCAGTACCGGGCGTTAGGAGCCAAATAATGTTCGACTTGGAATGGACTTTTTCTAAATGATTGTTATCCAACCGTTAAGCGGTTGGGGAAAATCACCGCAACGCCTCTTATGCAATATGAAACCGTGACCTCGCAGTAAATGCTAGCTTTGGCGAAGAAGTCTTCCACCCTACAAGTCACCCACCAGTTGGTGTTAACGTGGATGAATGTAATCATGAACGCAGGTCTGAGCAGTTACATTTCCAGGACCGAAAGTGGGTGGCACATTTGGTGAAATACATATATAACGTTAATGTGTGTGCAAGACGAGGTAAAGTGGTTCCTCTCTCACACACTCCCTCCCAAGTTGTGTGTGTGTGTGTATAACTAACTGAAGACACGTTAGATCATTACAAACAGCATAACCGTGCCAGTTGCCGTCATCACAAATGGCACATGAGAAACATGACAATTTAAAAACCCACAAAATTGTTTGCCGTTTCTCTGAAAGTGTTCTTTAAGGCATCTTTGTGCTTTTTTTACATTTATTTTTATGTTTATTTACGGTCTCCTAGGTTTCAAATTCGGTTCCTGCAAATCCTGAAAAGGAAAAATGCGAAACAACTATTCCAAAGGCTGTAAGTCCTGAAGCATACATCAAGCATCCCTTACAAAACAAGTAAGACCCCCCAGCTCAATTCCCTTCTAGCCCCTTCCTCCCCGGCGGAGTCAGGGAGTTAGAGTTGCGTCTGCAGGACACTTTGTGAACAAGTGCATCGATACAGTTTAGATTTTAATATGATGAGATAGTTTGCTTGTTGGTCATGTGGCATTGCTCTAATCAGTTTAGACACTTGAAGGTGTCTTGGATTTGAGCAGGTATATCGCATCCCAATATTTTGGACAACAGTTTTTGTGTCAGAAATGTGTGCATCTCTTCCAGGGGAACAAGTTGTTAAAGAGCAACAGGACAAATGAAGGAAGGCATGCAGTTTGTCCATTCTTTCGGTTTGCAGGTGGGCTCTGTGGTTTTTCAAGAATGACAAAAGCAAAACATGGCAAGCCAATCTTCGTCTCATCTCCAAATTTGACACTGTGGAGGACTTCTGGGCGTAAGTATATTTTGGCTGTATACTGTACGTAAACCGCATCGAAAGCTGTAGAATTATACAACATCAGAACTATTCATAATAAAACCGTTTGGCCAAACATGAAATTACAGTTCACGTTGCACCGTGTTTCTCTTGTATGTTGTTGAACATAAAATATATCCTCCTTCCTTCCCAGATTATACAATCACATTCAGCTGTCAAGTAACTTGATGTCTGGCTGTGACTACTCGCTGTTTAAGGTAACCGCTCTTTAATCAGTCTTTCGACATATCACGCGTAACGCTAGTTGTCCAGCAGACAAAAATCTAAATGGCCAAAATGTCCAGTGGGAAATATGCCAAATAAGTACAGGGGTTGGATGACTTTTATGCCATGACGTCGTGCCGCAAATAAACAGACATTTGAAGGAAGGAGTGTCTGTCTGTCTCAGCCTATTTAATGTTATCGATCTAATTGCTTCTTCATTTAGCTTATTTTCAAGCTATTTAATATAATAATGCAAAGAGACATACATTTAATGTAGACTGATGTCTGTTTAATTAACAATAGCATTATTCAATTAACCAATTTTAGCACATAACTGTTGTATTTACAGTGTACAAGAACATACCTTTTTGTTCTGACATTTAAACTTTGTAGCACAAAATCTCATGCTTTTTTTCGTTTTTTTAAAAAGCACTACCTTCCTTTTTAAGAGCATATTGAACTGTTTTTTATTCTTAAATATATATATATATATTTTTTCTTTTGTGGAAATTATTTCTCAAAACAGACTGCAATTGCTGTTTGCTTCTTGTTTTCAGATAAAGAATGGATGTTGTAATGTATCCTCTGTGCGGTAGTTGACCATTTGAATCTAAAATGAGATTTGTTTTACTTATCTAATGGGAACCATGTTATGAACGGTTTATATCGGATGGTAATGTTCTTCAGGTTTGACTGGACTAGATGTTCTCTTCCTTTTTTAATTTTTATTTTTTTATCAGGTCCATGTTCTGTCTGGATTGTAGCCATTCAAATGCTTTCTGGCTGAAAATTGAGACTGTGGCCAAACCAGACAGGATTACATATCAAGATATCAATGCTGCCCACTCAAAGTGAATGCAGAGCCTGTCTCTCTTATCAAGTGGAATAGTTTTATCAGTATGTACAGTTAACATGTTAATTTTTTGTTTAAGTTTTTTGTAAACAATGATTTTAGAGGAACAACGATGAGATTTAAGAACTTAGCTACTTTCGTTACTTTCAGTTCGATCTACTTTAGTGGTGATGCTACGTTTGCTCCTACCCTGAGCTGAAGGGAAACTGATAAATTAAAGCCTTTTGTTCATTATCAATTATATTATTATTAAATAGCCCAACATTATTTATAATGTTGTGAGCTTTGTCCTGTGTTTGGGTACAGGATGGAATCGAGCCCATGTGGGAGGATGAACGGAATCGACGAGGTGGCCGCTGGCTGATAACTCTGTCCAAGCAGCAGCGTAAATCAGACCTGGATCGGTTCTGGTTGGAGACGGTATGTTCAGTCCTGTCAAGTGTTGGTTACTTTTACCATTATTAGTCTTTTCTTTTTTTTTTTTTCCGGGAAGGCGTTTGGTCACATCACAGCAGGAAAAGCACAGGTTTACACCTGCTTTAGTATTAATGATGGCTGAATTCCATTTAGCTGCTTTGGTTTCAGGGTCCTGGCGTTGTGCATGATGGCTCACTGTCATAACTTAATGGGACCCTTGACTAGAACAGAGCCACCATTAATGTTTTTAGTAACATCTGTGCCTTTCCTACTATGAAACTCCAAATGTCTGCTTTGGGGAAAAAAAAAAAGCTAGTAACTGCCATTGACAAGGAGCTGCTCCCCAATAACAAGGCATTTGGAAATGTCTGTGTTTTTCCTTCAGCTCTTGTGTCTTGTGGGTGAAGCTTTTGATGACCACAGTGACGATGTGTGTGGAGCCGTCATTAACGTCCGAGCCAAAGGAGATAAAATAGCAATATGGACCACAGACTACGAAAACAAAGAGGCCATCACACACATAGGGTGACCTGAAGACGCCACAATTGTTGATGACGAATCTTAAGATGTCAAAAAGAAAATCAGCAATACATTAAGTCATAGTAAAGGGAATATTTTTCTTACTGAATTAATAACACCTGTAAACCTCAAATGTGTGGGTTTTTTTATATACGTAAAGAATGTTATGTTTTGTAAGGTGTTAGTATTTAAATCCCAATAGCTGAAAAGAGCTACATAGGGTTGACTCACTAGTACAGTGGTAGAGACCCATTTAGTGCAACAGCTGGAAAGAAAATGTCAGTTTTTCAGACTTGTGGGGAAGTATGTTGAAGATATAGCTCCAAGAGCAGGATACAGTAATGGAGATAACATTGGCGAGGATTCTGTATGTTACAGACCTGTGTTGGTATGACTTTAATATCTCATTTATTGGCACATATGACGGTTTAGAAATGTTTCCCGTATGTATTTGCTAATATGCAATACGTGTTTGATCTTTTTGCCTTTTTTTTTTTTTTTTTTTTAGGCGTGTGTATAAAGAGCGATTAGGCGTGCCGCCAAAAGTGATCATCGGATACCAGTCCCAAGAGACAAGTTTGTTGCCTGAGGACCGTTAACAAGAATCAACAACAACGTTTTCTTTTGTTGCCGAGCACAGATTTTCTGTAATCAACAACAACGTTTTCTTTTGTTGCCGACACAGATTTTCTGTAATTTCTCCACGAATGTAGCTGCCATGTTTATCCACTAAGAAACATTTTTGAAGTGGAGATGAAATTGCTTCCTTTTTGTTTCCCTATTTGTTGCCACTTTACCAAAGCTTTTGTTTTATGGTGAGTATGTGCAGTTAAAAATGTAGCACTATTGTTTGAGAACTTTAATTTTTTTGTGGTGGTGGGCTGAAGATGAGTAAAATATGTTTTGATGCCCTGATTTCATTTTCAAATGCAGCCGTGTGTTTTGTGGAGAATTTATTTAATTTATCCAGTCCTAAGTATAAATCAATTTTTTTTTTTTTCTTAAAGTACTTAACATTAAAGGCAAAAAACAAAGTCAAATATTTCCTACTTTGATATAAACCGTAGCTTTTTGTTAGCGCCGTCCACGCAGCCAGTTCACAGAATACATGTATGGATTTATTGCACGTTAAGGTGCACGGTGGTGCATTGTGATTAAACCCACATCTTCGCAGACGTGAGCAGAACTGAACTAACAAATAAGCAACTTTTGAATTCAACCTGTTTTCATAGTCAGAGAGTGTTTTGACGTCTTTGTGCAGTTTTTCAGTTTGGAAAATTGTTTAAAAGTCACTTTATTGCCGGTGTTGCAAATAGGTCTCAGTTTGAACTGTTTAGTTTCTTGTCAAGCAGCTTGTGCAATACGTGAAGCGTTAAAAAAATATATTTAAAGATACTTATGGTGCTTTACAATGAGTATCTAAATATTGTGAAATTGACTTCTGTCCCACCAAAATGGACCAAGAAGCGTAGTTAATCCTATGTGGTCCCTCAAATGTATCACTTGAGCAAATGCTGTATATAAATGCTAGCCATTCATACCTGAGCAGTTAGTATACTTTTACTCTTACACATAAATCTCTGAGTTTTGAGTTTCAGGGCATAGAAAGATGTCAGTGATGAACAGCGTTTTGTATTACAGTATGCGTTTTAGGATGAGATTTTCCAAATGTATATATTGTTAGGTATCTCTATTTTATTTTCCTTGCACAAGCCATATTACAGGGCACAGTGTTCAGTTAAAACCTCATTTGTTACGAGTTTTGTTGATCCAGTGCTTTAAGTTTACACAGTATGGTTATTTGCATTCCAGATTTAGTTTTGTATGTGGCATAAGCAAAAATTGCATTGTTTGGAGGAATTGGTCTGTACCCTGAATGTAACACCCTGCTCCATATTTCTCAGCAGTCGATTGTTCAAAGGGATGTAAATAAACATGTACAGTGAAGTGTGTTCTCTTAAAACATGGTGTTTTAATTATGAACTGATTATTTTGACCGTTAAATGATAATGGCATGCCATGTGTTTGTTTTGGAAAAAGTCCATCCTGGTGTCGGTTTAGGGACAGAAAAGTCCTTTTAATGTAATTTTGGGAACCTAATTTGGAAGACTACTTTTATTTGTATGTACAAAGCTGAGGAAAATGATCTTAAGCAATCTGCAGCTGATATAATTATTGTAAGATGCATATTGTTTGGGGGGGAAATCAGGATATTTCAGCCATTGGCATGGCATTTACTACAAGCAGGATATACTTTCTTTGAAAGCTGAACACAGGAGACGCACCTGTTAAAATGCTACGTAACCTTACGTTGAATAGTTTCATGAAAACTATATTCATGCCATTAATAAATGATGCAGCAATTTATCTCACAACATCTGTAAGTATACGCTCTGTCACTCGCACAACACTCACTTTTAACTCATGTCGACTAATGCAAGGTTGGCGTGTTCTTCATTAATCATGTTTTCTTGAGGCTGTTTGAAAAAAATTGGCATCATAAAGTCATCCTTACACTATTGTTTCTCCTTGTTACATTGACATTGCGAGTTAGGTTGGTATTCAGCCTATATTGTTTGCTTCTTGATTATTTAAGGTAGATCAAGAGATTTCTGTTGTAGCTATAGCGACAGCAATTTATGTCCCTGTTGGTCTTCACCTTTAGTAGGCTAAACACATTGCAGTTGGACTTAAAGGGGCTTTAGGGAATCTATGACATCCATTGACTGCCACTTCAGAACACAGCCCCTCCCTTCCCTTTGAAATACACTTCCCTTTAATTGACAGGATCAATTAAGGCCCATTTTCACACTAGAGACAACAGAGGTCCACAGGCATGTCTCAAGAGGTTGCAAGGTGAGGGGTTC
Organism: Coreoperca whiteheadi; assembly: GCA_011952105.1. Classification (NCBI taxonomy): domain Eukaryota; kingdom Metazoa; phylum Chordata; class Actinopteri; order Centrarchiformes; family Sinipercidae; genus Coreoperca; species Coreoperca whiteheadi. The sequence continues at coordinate 23,137,821 of CM022490.1, read as the reverse complement.
ACCTCATGATGCAATACACAACAAGCAGCCTTTGTTGAAAGCCTTGGGGCCTTTTTAGTTGTTTTGCTGTTGGTAACACAAACCGCTATTTGCCACTGTTGAACAGCTAAAGACGATCGAACATTTTGTCTGCTTCTGACCCTCCAGACCTCTGGAATAATCTACGGTTGATGGAAACACAAGACAGAGTTAAATTGTAGATCTTATTTGACACCTTCCTAAAATTAAGACTCTCAAGCCCAGATGGTCGACCAGCTGAAGTTTGCAACGCTTTTCGTCACTCAAGATGGCTGACGATGAGATTCAAAATGTCTGACCAGAATCTTAGCTACAAGGTCGAGGTTCGCCCTTGGTTCAACCCGGCCAGGGTGGCTTTATTCATCAAAGTAACTCGGCTGATAATGTCCCATTTGTTTTGACTCAGTTTGAAAGAAAGTCCCAAGTGGTGGAGATGGCTTCCAGGCACTCCCCATGTGTTAAAGAGTTTTTTTCTTCTCCTTTCAATTCATGATTGTCTCAAGAGGTTCGACGGTGTACTATATCCATACTCCTGTAAATTTGATTATATTTGTTATGTGGTTCAGCCACACTCAGGTTGGACGGCTGGATTCAGGCAGCACTGTGGTCAGCCAGAGGCAGCCCTGCAGAGATGTGACTAAAAGTTCTCAATCATGGCAACAAGCTCAGACTCTTAAAGGTTTTATTTCTTTTGATTTATTTGACATTTTTCAGTAATGAACTTGATACGAGTACATATTTATGTGCACGTAATACCACCCTTTTCTTAAAATTAGTAATATCTCACTCTTCTGTGTGTCTATAGGCTACTGTGTATGTAAAGATGAATTGGTACTGGGCATTTCGTTAACAAATGGTCACCCATAAAAACAATCCAACATAGTGTGGATATTTGAAGAACACGAGACCTTGTCTGGTGGATTTATTTTTGCTGATATTTTTGTTGTTCTTTTTTCCGCTGTAACACAAGCTCAAGTAAATGAACTAACTGCAGGTACAGTAAATCCTTCAGGCCTCAGCTGTTTTCAGATGTCCTCCTGCTACAGGTCAGTAAGATTATTTGTCCACTTATTGTGTGGATTGGATGTGTGTGTGTGTGTGTGTTACATAATGCAATTATGTGTCACATTCATACATCCCTCTAGATGTGATAAAATATGTTAATGTAATTTGCTGCCTGATAATGTAATAACATCGTCTGATGGATTAATAAATTATTTTCCTCCATGACAATACAGCACATACAGTACAAGCATATTCAGTTATCACATCATGGAGATGTAAAAACAGATGCAAATCTTATGACATTCTGACTAATTATTACACTACCTTGTAGTCCTTGTTTTTCACGACTCACAAGCCTGCCTTTTCTTTGCTTCTGCCTGCCATTTCAAAGTCTTTAATAAGACGATGACGCAGCCTGATCACAATCGTCTATTGGCAGCGCGATTGAGTATCAATTTTTGCAAAACTACTTTCCTTTCATGGCTGTTTCTCACTGATTAGTACCTTTCAGCAACAGCTGACATCTGAGGTGTGTGGATTTGAGGACCCTGAAGTCGGAAGTGCTAATCAGAGCTGACACCTGTAAATGTGCTCTTTCTCTTAAGGCCGCAAAAACATAAGCAGCAGGTGCCAATGCACTCTCTAGCTTTAGCTTATAAATCCATTAATATGTACTTGTTGCCGCTGGTCCAGGTGGGTATAAGTCGAAAGGCATGAAAAAGTGTAATACCGAGGTCCCAGGTACATACACCCATATGGGCATTAGTAAACTCATATATCAGCCTCCCCTCTTCTGGTTTCAGGCTTTCCACAAGGTTTTGGAACTTGACTTGACTGCAGGAATTTGCTCCCGTTCCGCCACAAGAACATTACTAAAGTCGGGAACTGATGTTGGCTTGCAGTCTGCATTTTGAATTCATCCCACAGGTGTTAGATGGTTGAGGTCAAGGCTCTCTGCGGACCATTCTGTTTCGTTCACAACAAATTCGGAAAACCATTTCTTTTCGTAGTGCGCTCTGTGCATGGGGAAAGGGCCTTCCCAAACTTGGCTCACTTGCCACAAACTTGGAAGCATTTTATCATTAAAATAAAAAACTGCACCAGACCTTAGATACACTGAACTAGGCCTGTTTGGATAGGTCCGTATTCTTTTATCCATCCATCCATCCATCCATCCATGCATCCATGCATCCATGCATCCATGCATCCATGCATCCATGCATCCATCCATCCATCCATCCATGCATCCATTCTCACCTTTGTTGCTATGGATAATAATTCATGAAGCAGTGTACAAAGTGTGATTGTGACAGTGCTGATTTTATTTTCTTAAACTGTCCACAGGGAGGCAGTATAGCTTCACACTTAACTTCGGCCTCCAATCTGTCAATCCTCCCCAAACGTTTTGTGGAAATTGGGATTCCACTGAGTGTGTCTGCTGCACACACTAGGAAAAGAGGATAGGCAGCTGGGTGTCTTATTTATTTATATACCCACCCACCACCAAAAAAAAAAATCAAAATTCCACATTACAATTTACCCCCCCAATCGCCTTAGGCAACTGTGAACCTCCTGCTCACCAGCCCCTGTACGGCACACAAAAGGGGACAGGGAGAGTCGAGCCGTACACCCTCCACTTGACTGATGTTTTTGAACCACCTCCTATGCACAAGTGCAGGAGTTATAAACCCAGTGACATTACACCACTCTGGATGAGGCTGCAGCATAAGAGGTTGCAGATAGTTCCTTGCATCTGCAGGAGGTGCCGACTCCCTCTGTGTTTCATGACAGACATGTCACTTAACTATTCCATTGTTCGCAGTACGTCACCGCTGGTTGCCTCTGAGGACTCTAAGCTAGGCTCAGTAAGTAGGCTCTTATCCATGGTGCTGCTGACCGTATCCTAGAGTCAATGCTAATCTTGTCATCTTTCTGTCTAAACCAGAGAGAGGAATCCACTTATTTGCCAAGTAGTACACAGGGGACTTCATATCACCCAGACACATACATGTGTGCACAAACACACACACACATACACAAGTTTTGGAGTTCACACTGCATGTGACACTGCTTTCAGATGAGTGTTAACAACCAAAAAGCTGTATGAAGTTCCATTTTTCCCCCTGTTAGAAGTAGAACATGGACATTTGTATTTATATTATATATTTGTATATGTTTAATTTATAACAGATTACTGATGTTAATCAGTGTCAATCAAAATTTTGATTACATCTTTGTATTCAGTTACTCTCATAAACACGTTTACATACTGTATTGTATGATAATCAGTCTCTATGGTCCACTGCACCAGATCTGGTTTATGACATCTGGTGACCTTTGACATGTGAGTCTAAAAATCCAAAGAAAGTCTGAATGAAATGCCAATAAAATGAAATTGTTCGGAATCATGATTTAAACTATTCAAATAACTATTTAAATATTCAGGATTTTGATTGGGAAAAGGTTCAGTTTATTAATGTGCAAGTCATGATACTGTGACTTTGATTTAGGGATAAAAACAGACCATTTAGAACAGTGTATAAAAGCCTGTGAAACTTGCCTGAAATGTGTGTTTTGCTTATTCTTCACTGTGTTTGTCTCCTGTTTTAACATGTGCTTTGTTCTGCAAACCACTTTGTGACAAACTTGTTTGACAGAAAAGGCTTTGCAAATAAATTTAACTTTTCTTTACTGCCAACAATGAGATGTGAAGCTCATATTTACACTCATAATTGCTTCAAACAGAGCCATGTTCAAGTATGCAGAAGGCATTTTACTACCCAAACAAGGCTAAACTTCTGGCACTGCTGTCAGCATCGTCCACGATTAATGCCAAGATCCCAATTCTTTCAAGTACTTATCACTTTCACACTTCATTGTTACTTGTGCCAACGAGGTTATTACTAGCAGTTTATCACAAAAATATAAGACTGGATTTCCATGAAATTTGATGGAGTTTTAAGTTAAGGAAACGCTGATTACTTTTGATGTTGATTCATCAGTTATGGCTTTAGAATATTAGCCAAAACAGCGATAGAGAATCTGACAATTCTTGATCACAAACTCTGGACATTTTGGAATCGCAAATAAACCCAATGTGTTTAAACAGGGTAAAATATGCCACGTCCAATCACAGATTTCTCAGCCTCCTCTGTGAACAGACTGCACAATGGCAAACACTTATATGTCTGAAATCCAGAGACTGGCAGCAGTGCTAGCAAGCTGCCTGTACCCTGCACCAAAAAATGGACCATGTGTATCAGTGCTTGCTAAATGACATTGCTCAATGAAGTGAATAACCACTGTAAGCTAATTTATTTAGCAGCTCACTAAGTTGTAGTGTGAGAGTGCAGTATGCTTGTCCTCGATGGCCAACCTCTACTATGGTGATGCAATCAACACGAGGACAGCTGCTTCTGCGCCTACACCGCTGTCATGGACAAAAAAAAACGCTGCAAGAGTGTGTTTTTTGTCTTTCTGGAACTTAGATTTGATAATCATAAACATAAATCGGTACTGAAATGAACACTTGCTGAAAACATGAAACATGGGGCGGGCTGGCAAACCAATGAGAGATAGAATATAATAGATTTTTATTGAGCTAATTTCCTCCGCGTGTTTCATCACAGGAATGGAATTCTGTATCCAACCTGATTCAAAATAAATCCGGCACTGCTGTATGTCTATGAGGTTTAAGATGACTTACCTGTCCTGTGCATATATTTGAAATTATAGCTCAACAAATCATTGCTGGTTGGAGAACTGGTTTATTTATTTTTTTATTATGTGCCACTGCTTGCCCAGGCAGTTGCATCGATTTAAAAATGCATTTGTCCAGAGAGCCGTCCAAGAAAGCAACATCATAATCAGCAGGCTGCAGACAAACACCAGGCTACGAGCTACATGACGAAAGAAAAATCATTATCTAGTGAAGTGCAAAGTGAAAAATACTATGTGTCAGCCTTCAAAACGTCAGCAGTCCAAAAGCAGCCCAGGGACAAGCATTCATGTACCTTGGCTAAATAAAGCATATAAAGAGCTTCTTTATTAAGGCCTGCCTCTAACGTAAATCCTCTTTTTTTTATTATGTATATTATTATTTTAAACATCTTAAATACGAGAAATCTACTTTCATTTGCTTTGCAGCTCACAGATTTGTTTACATATACCACTTAAACAACTACGACTTGATGTTTTTGTCAGTTGTGTTCTTAGTTTTGCATTTTGTCTATGTCATATGAATTATGGACTGTAATGAAGTGTGAAAGCACTGATTTTGGTTTGACTGCCGAAAAAGAGGCATTAGCATTAGGAAGCCTCCCTCCATACAACAGCCAGTAATCAACGCTAACGCAATCTGATGAGAGTCTCTGAGGGAAGGAATGAGACTATGTTAAACGGGGAAAAAATTGTTAGATAACAAACATCCTCAGGTCTTTATTATACAGGAAAAATAAACAGAGATTCTTCCACATTCCAAGCAATGTTTCCATCCATGCTGATTTGTCCTTGAGCAAGACAATGAACTCCTACCTGCTCCTGGCAGCTTTGTGCTCTGACCCATCTGGTGAAACGGCAATGAGTATGTGTGTGACATAGTAAGTTGCTTTAAAAAAACACTCATTCCCCTCCATCAGTTTTAGTACCCATGTTCAGTTTGGGAAGGAAAGAAGATCCCCTGGCAGTTACTTAGTTAAATTAGCTTTCCCTCCTGTCGGTTCAGCAGTAATCACTGGTGTCACAGCTCCAGAATCCAGGCTATGTTAAATCTATTCCCCAAAGCTCTGGGTATCATCCATCTCTGAGCCTGCTTCGCTGGACAAGTTGGGTTTCCTGAACCGGTTTTTATCAGGTAATGCTGGGGCAGGATGAGCCACTGAAATATGCTTCATTTGCAGAGTTTGATCTTGACTCTGAGGTCAGCTCATCATGCGTAAATGGTGTTTCCCTGGCAACATATTCCATATGAGAAATATTATGAACGCGGTGGAGTGGAGTGGATCTAAAATCATTCACTGGCTACAAGAGCTTATGATGATGATGATCTCAGAGGACTAATATTTTAGAATTTAGGACAAATGAAGTACCATATTCAAGGCGCACACGGTGAATACATAGGAGCAACATATAGGGAGTCACCAAAAATAGAGACAAAACAGAATCAAACATCCACTGGTTGCCCCTGATCCAGTTTATGAAGCAGACAAAGATTCATTCTCCTGAAAGGAAAGGACACTGACAATTGAAAGGAACAAACCTCTGAACTTTTTTGTACAGAAAGGTCTCTCAGACACCAACCTACCCTGCTGCCAGTGTAACAAATGCAAAGAGTCCCTGAAGAATGTGTTTAATCTAGAGTACACACGGTCACACCACAGTGACTTCACGTTCTGCTCTAAATATTCAGGCCACATCAGATATTGATATGGCATTACACTTTTGCAATTGCATTTTTGTGATGGATAACAGAGGCAAAACATTGTTTGTAAAACATGCACACGACTTGCTCGGCCATCCTGTTCTTCGGGACGGAGGTTAATGCAACACAATCCTGCATGTTCGACATTTGTAACTATACAAAACTGCCTCTAATCCAAGTCTCCAGTGGTTAGGGGAGCGTGTGTGTTTTCTGTGTCTGTGTGTGCATCGATTTGTTAGCTCTGTAATCCGCGATTGTGACAATGGTCAGTGAGATTAGGGGCTAGAGCCACAGCGTCGGCCCTTTTAGGCGGGTAATGGGCAAAAAAGCGTGTTAATTGCCCTTGACTGTTGAAAGTAAATTAATTATTGATCGCTCTCTCGACTCCTCTTCTGTACTTACATACCCTTACAAATCCTTTTATCTTCGGCTCGGCGTAAGAACATTTCCTCTTTTCCCATCATTATGCAGGCTGTCGAGGAGGACCACTAGCCAACCTCTTCAACCAATGCCTTCCTGTTTTGTTTTTTTATTCCTGCTTAAAGCTGTGTAGTGTCTTCAGGTCTGTCAGAAAATCTCACCTCAAAAGACGCTTTTCCTTCTTCTGTGATCTCTCGCTACCTCTCTCTTTGGTCTCCCTCCATAATTTTCTACTTCTTCTTCATGTTCTTACCACTTCCTGGCTTCTCCCCCTCATAGACACACACACACACACACAGACACAGACACATGCACGCACACGTGTTCTCTCGCCCCCACACCCGCAGCTGTTACAAATAAATAAGAGAGCAGATGAATAAAAACCGAGGTTGAGTTCCAAAGGCTGTGTTGTAAATTGATGACAGTGAATGTAAAGGCGTGGAAGCAGCACAGACAACAGCATCATTATTCTGCCTATTGATTTTCTCCCTCTGCTGCTAAAAGGAAAAAGCCACCTTGTATTTGAAATGAGATATAAACAAAGTCCAACATGATGTAACTGCATATATTTTTTTCTGCAGCCGCAGATGTCAAAACCCTTTGGATTAAAGCTTCACCTTGAAAAGAGGCTTGTGTGTGGTATCTGTATACACATCTGTGTGCACATAATATTATAGTGTATATGTGTTTGAAAGACAGTGGCAGGTGGCCTATATTGGTGACTTTGTATTTGATGCTGTATTCACTGTCACAAACATTACAGTCCTATTTTATCTCATTGCATCACAAGTCAAAACCAGAGGTGTTCTGATCTACCTGTGGTTAGACAGTCAGTGACAGTACAACACTGTCAAAACAAAGCCATGTTAGATTGTAATACATCTTGCACACCAGAAAACCACGTTGTTGGTTGGATTAAAATTGCACAGAAAACTTTGCTGTTTTTGGATCCATGCCACTATAGGAGGAGAAAAGTCAGGTTAGGATTAAAGGCCACCTCTTATTGCTAAATGCCTTTTTCACAGTGCTTAATTTGTAAATCAGGACGTCCTGGAACACAGAGAGGGTGCTGTTCCGGCGAGTCAGGGGGAGAGAAAATGTCCAGGAACACATAAAAAAATCCACAGTGCCTGGAGCAACATTGAACAACACCTAGGTGCTAGCTGAACAACACACAAAGTATTATTAATTTACATTTATTAATCAGAGCATTCACAATAATCCCTCAAAATCAGCAGGGGGAGGCACATAGAAACAGTTGTTTATGGTTAGCATCTCTCTCTCGTTGGATTGCTGCTACAATGGGGGGGAAATGGAATTAGGTTCTATTTACAACCATGAAACGCAAGCAGGCTAACCGACATAAGTGACGTGTTCTGTCTGTTTGTCCATCTGTCTGTCTGTCTGTTGATCTCCTCCGCTCTGTTTCAGTCCTATGGACAGCGCCGCACCTACACACACAGCCCCTAATATACCCAGACTCATTTCACCATTTCACAGCACAAACACCCACTTGCTTAGCCGTGGGGCTCACAGTAATCATATGCCAACAGATTTAGACACCAAAAAGCAAAAACCACTTGCCAGCATACAGTGCTATTATCGCCACCCTGTTGATCTGCCAAAATGACTCTGGCCTGCTTAGGGTCCGACTGATCTTAAAGAAATTTAACAATGTCTTTTTGACATGTTACCAGTTTCCAGCTTTCGTGGCTAGTTAGTATTGTGCAGTGACTTCCTGGAGTCTCCACTGGTTACACTTAAGTCCCTAAATCCGCAACTTGTCGTTATTACACTTTGAATTTAAAAAACACCACAAAAATTCGTTAAGTAGTGAGGTGCTGGTAGGTGTATTTTCTAGCTTTGGACAGAGCCAGGCTAGCTGTTTCCCCCTGCTTCCAGTCTTTATGCTAAGCCAGGCTAATCATCTCCTAGCTCTAACTACTTAATTAGCACACAGACATGAGAGTGGCCTCGTGGTTCTCATCTAACTCTCGGCAAGAAAGGGAAAAAGAGCTTTTCCCAAAATGTCGAACTATTCCTTTAAATGTTCATTGTACCCATTTTAGACATTCTTCTCTGTTAAAAACCATGCACACCCACATTGGTTAATTAGACCTCTGCTCAGGTTGCAGCTATATTTGCCTGGAATTATATGATGTCAGCAAACTTCATAAACATAAAAAAGAATAAATGATGCAGGTTTGGCTGGGCTAATAGAAGAATGAGGCAGATGTCAGTCAAGCACAGTACAGGGCCACACAGTCCTGGTACAAGGTCTAATCAAGTGCAATAATTGAACATCTGTGGGTGGGGTTTGTAGGGTCTTTAAAGTTTCTAGCATTATTAATATGATTTTTAACAGCTGAATATTACAATGCTGCCATTTTAACATGTTAAGATACTAATAACAGGGTAATTAACAATAATTGTATATTAACATTCTGATGTTTAGCACAAAATCCTTTATGTAACTTTCCATTTTGATTTTTGCATTACTTATTTTATTGATGGCACTCGAAAATCCCGTACATTGGCGCCATCTGGTGGTAGTATCAAGAATGACATTGTGGCAGAAAGCTGAATGCAGCTATATTTGCTCAGTGAAAAATGTTTTATATACACCCCAATGCCTGCTGTTGTTGCTACGCAAGAAATAGCTCAAATGTTGATGATGCTGATGTTGTGATTTGTTTCTGGCAACAGGAAAAACACACCCCAAACAATAAATGGGCCCCAGAAATGCAGCAGCTGTTGCTTTATGTGTGGCACTGTCCTCTTGCCTTATAACTGAGGTTGTGTAGTACTTGAAGTTGTACCTGCCTTTGTGTAGCCTACTTACGTGACTTTGATAGCCGTTTACTGAGTGTTCCTGCACCAATGTCATGAATAAAATTCAATTCACATTCATTGGTCTTGGTGACTTGAGCTATTATTATTCTGACATCTTTATCATCGAAGGACCTTGAATCCTCCTGTAGCATTTCGGCTATGATCATTGAGAGAGTGATTTAGACAGATCTCGGGATTTTCGGTGTCCTCGGTGTTCATCTCTTTGAGGCTGGGATCTTTATGGTGATCTAATCTCTTGCATTTAGGTTTTTGGTCAGTTGAATTATATCCTTTCACTTTCTGAACAAGAAAGCAATTTCGTTTTGGCTGAGGTTTTTATGCACTGAACCATTTCACTGACTTGCCTTGAAGAAAGTTAGAGGGAGAAAGTTATCTATGTAATGACCACATTACTTCTACTTCACTTTTTCCATATCAAATTATATTTTAATAGGTTTCAGAAAATAGGTGTGATCAAAGGATAGAAAATTGATTAGATGAAGAGAATATAAGAAGATATTTTAAAAAAAAGGCACAAAATCATAAATAGACATTATAATAGGCTATAAGGGAGAGGCTTATTTGTCTTAGAAGTTTACTGACATGTGTAAAATGCTCAAATGACAGAAGAAGGCACACATATTACAGCAATGTAGTAATCATGCAGTCACCTCTTGGCTTCAAGAGACTGATTCATGAGTCTATGGTGTTTGTGTGTGCCTGTGTAGATGTTCATCTGCAGTGTAGATATCATACAGCAGGACCTTGAGGAGTGACAGTACAAATCCCACATGTATTAAATGTACACATAGAAAGGCACAATGAACATGAACACCATGTTTAGCCATCATAATGATGTACATTTTCATTTTTTTCTATCCCATTTGGAGGCCATTGTCAATGAGTATTGCCTGTACAGGAAACACTGATATTTTCAAACTTTAGCTTGTGCTCTTGATAAAGGCAACTCACAGTGGGTGACGACAAATACAGTAGGTCCAGTGTTGATGAAGGACATTTCTTATTGGATACATGCCTGATAGTCTCTCCCATTGAGCCAGCCCTACCAATGTACTAAAGATACAACATACTATTGAAATAAACATGTTGGTCAGAGGCCTTGCTGAGATTCAATGACATCTGTCCCCTGAATCTTGTTGTTGCATGGAAGTTTGTCTAGGTAAAGGGTTTCCTCTGTCATTCGTTCCTTCATGCTTTTCCATCACATGAACCATGAATGATTTAGGAGCCACTGTGTTTGTTGCAAATAGTCTTTCATTTTTTATAGCAGCTTTATCTTGGAAACCCTCTCCTGTCCTGAACCATCCTGCTGGATCAGGGTTGGATTTTCATCACTGGTGGATGAAGTGCCACGCTGGCATTTTTTCCCCGAGCTGCCCAGATGCATGAATTCATAAATTGTGGATGTGGACTGATGGACTCCCTTGTTTTCTCTGATGACATTTCCATACATGGCTCACTGTGAAAAATGTAATTTTGGCTCATGAGCATCACACCATCGCCTCTTATGATAAATATGATACTGTAAATGTTTTGTTTTTTTGTAATACATTTTCACTGTTTTGCATATATTCTGCACCAAACCCACATGGTTTATTTTGTCCCGACCAAACAGCAAATGCTTTTCAGTGGGAAGGCAAATGCATGCGCATCACTAATTGACTGTGCGTGGTTATATGCTCTTAGGTGTCTGTTGAGTCAGCCTCATTTGAAGCCACTTCCTGTATAGCTGCTCTGGATAAGTAGCTATTTACTGAATGACCAAAATATCAAAAAATATAAATGCCTTATATAACAAGTACTCTGTTAGACAGAGAGAAAAAAACAGCTAGGTTGATCCTCAGACCCCAAGCTATTAGTCAAGGTATAGTACAACCACACATCAAGTTTTCATGGCGGTGGCTTATCACAAAATAAGCACTATACTGAATTGAGACATTTATACTGGGATCTAATTGAATTTTGACCTCAAGAATAAATGTAAAGCAACAATGTGGCAATGACCCAACTGAGATGTGGGATTGGGTGCAATGGGGCCATCCAAAATCTCTCTTGGGGCAGAAAATAAAAAAGAGCTAGTCATGCTTCTGTTGGTGTGTGTGATTGTATCTGAGACAGAGCACCGGAGTACATATGTGTGTCCCTGGCTGCAATGATTTTCTTCCAGCCTCGAGGGGACAGTCATCTCCTTGACTTTTCTTTACCTCAAGCTAGTGGCAGACTCTACCCCCACCCACCTAAATCTGCAGCTGTCCCAGGTGAGAGTGGCAACCTCATTTAGCTAAATGTTTTTCCTTTTTTTTCCAGGAGCTTCAGCTTGTAAAAGGAGTTCAAAGGGAAGTTATCTTGTCCTTTCCTCACACCATGTTCCCCTCTCTCAATTCAATTCTCTCTACCCTTCCCTTTCTTTTCTCTCTCTTCCTTTCCCTCCACATCTCAAGATTAATAATGCAGCATAACTGATCCCCCCCCTTATTTTATCTTTACCAGATAGTGCTCAGCCAGCACAAGCTAATTTTAGAGGATGACACTGCTGAGTGCTTGCGATAAGCAGCTCAAAATGAGCAGGACATTATTTTCTTTCTCTCTCAGGTTCCAGTTCTTCTCAGGTTTGAAATCACTGTAAACACAGCGTGTCCCAGATCTTGTAGATAGCAGAAATTCCAGAGCATAATTTGCATCATTACTAAGTTTTGTCTTAGTGCTTTTCTGGTGCAGATGTAAAGGTACAGTGTCTTACAAAATTACTTCTTAAGTCTGTGATGTCCGCACGCATTCAGAACAAATGAAAGAAAAGACTGTAATAGTGGGGTACATTTAAAAATCTTTGTTCCAAAATGAGAATTATATAAATGATGAAAAAAAGCACTGTCTCTGTAAAAAATCATTGATATTGCAAATTCGAAGCACATATAGCCCCCTTTTCTAGGTATAAGTGCCTTAAGGGACATATTTCAGCAATTGACAAATAGGTTGAGTCGATAACGACAGGGAGCCCCAGATCCTTGCTTGGCACAGCAACCCAACTGCTTAGCATTCCATGCTTGGAGCCAACGGTGCAAGTGTTTATCATACAAAATGTATTATTAATTTCCAAGCCTTCAAAAATATTGACCTCAGTATTTGTCTAACCTAATCATGTTTATTTTATCTTGCCCATAGCGTGTAAATGATGCTAAATCAGCTTTAATTACACTGGAGTGGAGTTGGTCTACAGTTGAGGTAGTAGAGATTAGATTCAAGGACAGGATTATTTTATTGCTATCACTGAATTTCTGTTGCCCCCTGCTTTGTGTGTGTGTTGCTGTGCTGACATGTGGGCGTATGTCCTTGTGTGATCTTATCTGACGAGGGAGATAATTGGAATTTATAGGAGGTAATAGATAACATGGCTGTACATCCAGCCAAACTGACAACAGCGGGAGCAGCAATATATATCCTATCATGGCTGTTCATTTTCCACAAGTGGTTTAAAATGGGAAGCCAGTGGCTGGATGATACAGTGGAATCTGCCCGACACAGACGCGGCTGCACCTAGGATGCTGAAACCACATGCACCAAGTGCAGTTAGTACTTGTTGGAATTTTACTGTATGGAGCAACACATTATCTTTTATAATGTCGTCCAAGCCGGTCTCAGAGGACATTTTAGCAGCTGTTCTCTCATGTCTCCAGTTTGTGCATCTGTAACCTTCTTCCAAACTCTCACCCACTGTGCTGATTGCAGAATAGAAAATGTTCAATTATTGTAAGAAGCACTTTAGAACGCAGAGCCAAAAGAGAAAGAAGAGAGAAAGTATAATAAAGGCCAGGTCGCACCAGCATTTGAAACGTTTAAATGCTGCAGTGAAATCACTGCTGTGATCAGTGGATTCGCATGCAGGGGCAAATAAATCAGTGCAAATCTTTCATGTTGAATTGAACCTTGGCGAACTGTTGACCAATGGCAAGCTGTCTTGACAGTGCTGACGTTTGATGGACAAAATGGAGGAGTGCTATCATAGCCTTTCAGTTTTGAGGCACCTTCCACTTTTTTTTAACCTCCTCTGCTGGAGTATATTCTCCTTCACATAAGAGGCATGGTTTTAAGACAATTAAGAGACAGAAGTCAATACAAAATCGTGAACTACGGTCCCATTAGCAACCAAGCTAACATCAACATCTAACATCAGCTCGCTCTGAGAGCTGTTTCTTCTCTCTTCAATAACTCTTTTCAGCTCAGAAAGAAGCTTTAAATATCAGGGCTAGAACCAGCGTAATTACAGCTTGCTAGCATATTAGCCGTTAGCCAGCTACACCAACTAGCCCTGCAAAAAGTCCCTATATCACCTTTAGTACCGCCTATTTTGTGTAAACTTAGCTGTGTCCATTTCTGGTGTGAACGGGCCTCAAGACAGCAATGTAATATAAGTAGAACACATTTTAAAAACTGCTCTTTTACAGATATATAACACTGTGTCATGATTCATAACCATACGTTTGCTCAACTTAGAATCCAAAAGAAGTTGTATGGTCAGTATTCTTCATGGTGCTCAACGTGTTAATGTGTTCAAACCACCATACATTTAATTTAAGGAGTACAGAATCAAGGTGTCCTTTCAGAAACACGTGAATAAAGAATCTCTTCATTCTTTACACCAGGAGATGTAGTTTTGGAAGTAATCTCTGTTGCTGCAAAAGGTTAGAGGAGTATATTTAGATGACATTCTTGTTGTATTCAAATAAATGTTTGGCAAATGAGTTTCCCTTGAAGACATATGATACATTATTAGCATTTTGTTATAACTAATGATGTGGGTGATCAGGATTATGTAGAGAATATAAATCATTTCCCTTCCTTTCATTTAGAGAATGACAATGCTTCATGGTTCTTTGCTGGGCATTAGTAAACCTGGGTCAGAAATTGTTTCTTTAGTCGATACTTAAGCAATACTTTCAACTTGGGCTTTTTTTTTCAAAGTTTATGCTATCATGACAAATGATCATGTTGAAAATTTCATCACTTACTGTACTTCTCAGTGGAGCTTCATTGTAACTCTGTGCTGATAGGGCCAACGCAATTTCCAACAGCTACAACCAAAAGGCGAACGAATCCTGCATATGTGCTTAATTACCTCTATAGTGGCATGCAACCATGATTCAAATCCTCTACCCTGCATGCAAAGTTCATTAATACTCTACTGGTAACCAAGGTAGAGGGCCCAGCTCCTTCCCCTATATTGCATTTACTGTATGTGATAAGTCCCCCTCCCGAAATCTATAACGCATTAATACTGTAATGATAGTAAAGGTAAAGGTCCCTCACAATGCATCTATCTTACATTAGTCTTGCAGGAGCCGCTGCAACCTATTCTTTTACAAATGTGATAAAGTGGAGTCGAAGACCTGCAGTATATTGCGACAGTGACCTCATATCGCAAACAACTGGGTGCTCAGCTATTGCTTTTGCCGCCTGACAGCTGAAAAGAGAGCACATTTTAATTTTTTTGGCCATTATTCTGAGGGCAGAGCAACACTATAAAAGTGGTGCTGTGGTGTGGGGTGAAAAATGGTTTGTATGACAGAGAGGGCCTTGGCCAGTTTTATAAGGCTGGCTTTGAGACAGACTAATAAACATATAATACTAGTGAGAGAGACAGTGTGAATACACACACCACTCTATCATTCTCAGCTCTTGGCAATGTGTGCAATCCAGGCTGTCTTAAGACTTCATCCTGGGAGTTGTCTATGCAGGACTAACGTCCTCCAAACTGTACAGAGAGACAGACAATTCAGGTTAAGAGTCTTGGCTGCAGAGGTACAGGGCAGCCTCTGTTTGGGGATTTCAGTCTGCATTCAAGACTCTGCCTCCCTTCCTCAAACATTTCCTTCTGTCCTGCAGCCACCAAAAGACAGAGTAAGTTTTAATTAGCATGTGTTAAAGTATTTGTTTCCAAAATGTTTGTGACTTGGCATTCACTGATAACGCTAGTGCTGGTGCATCCTTGAATTGCCTCTATTCTATAAGCACACGGTGAGCACCTTTTGCAAGATGTTCTTGATGATATTTCTTAATATAAAAAATGAAACCACATCAAACTATGGCAGTGAGCATGCATAATGTGTACTTGCATGTATGTATTCATGTAAGACTGTGAGCAATTGGCATAGAGCTAACGTGGTGGGAAAAATGTGGGGGATTTTGCAGCCTAGTTTTTACCAACTGGTATTTAAATTCCAAGTACCACACTCTTGAGCCCTCAAAACTGGTTAACAACTCACTGTTTAATTTCAAATATCCATGGTCAATAAAAAGTAAACAATTCTTCTGTCTCTTTTTGTTTGCTTTGAAGTGGATATCCCACACTGCCGTTCATGCAGGAGTTGGAGTCACATTAATTTCGTGGAATGGATAGTTTGCTTCATGAGACATTTCATGAATCCTCTGATGAATTTTGTTCTGCTTTGTACGTTTATCTCAAGGTATGTTGCTCAAATGCACTTCAGGACCCTCCCTGCCCCCCTCAGCAGCTGCACACCAACTACGTGCCATGCTGCTTTAATGGAATCCTAAAAAATTAACATGTATTTGAGTGTTATATGTACACCCTATGTATTTTATGTTGGTTTGAGGTGTTTATAAAGATCTGTTGTCTCTGTAAAATGTGTACCTACTTGTGTGTTATTTATCCACAATACGTACATTTTATTTGTGTTATGATGCAATTTTACAATTTACCCTTTTGATGTACCTGCTGAATACCTGATAAATTTGTCTGCTTCAGTGAAGGATTCTCAACATTTCCCTGAGAGCATGTGTGAACTTGGGTTTCACACACAGGTGAAGAGAGCAGTAGTCAGAGTATTGTTTTTCCAAAGCAAAGGTCGGGATCCTGAATCCAAACATCTCATTGAACACTGTGATTTGCATTATTTAAACAGTATTATAATGATTTAGGCAGGCTTTTTGCTCAAATACGAGCTCAGCGCCAATGACGCCAAGATTTCTTTAAATTTATTTCATGTGGTTAATCATTTTTTTCTCTATCTTTCTGGACAGAATGCAGCATCAGAGACCAGTGATGGATGGAAAAGGTCATGCCAGCTCTCTTTTCAACACTGATAGACAGCCTGCTCTCTAGACCTCTGGAGCTGGTTGAATGCAGCTAAGCCTCAGAGCAGATCATGCCAGCTGCTAAAATTCAGAGCCACACAGCAGTCAAAACAAAGGTGCCCTGTACCTGAACTAAAACACATCTTTAATTATTTATTTCCTCCGAATACAGGGGTTGTTATCTGATTTTTGCAAGACACTGACTACTGTATATAAACCTATCTATCCAGAAAGAAGAGAGGAAGGTTTCTGCTAAATGAGAGACATATTACATGCCTTCACAGTCCTAATGATAAAATGCTGCCTTGGCTGAGGATTTCGATGGAGCGGAGCAGGCTTTTGATTGAGAGATAAATTGAGAGTGCTGACTGCTCATTTGTTCCACTAACTATGGTCTAATAATACCCTCAAGCCCTTCATTTTGTCACACAGTGTTTTCTTAAAAATATTGTTTGCAAAGAGGTCAAAAGAACAAAAGATGAAATCAATATAGGCCTACAATGAGTGAACTGGCTCAATAGTGTGGGTTTAATATCACCACCATCTTCCAATAATATTGGCCTTTTGACTGGATGGACACCAGTTGGTCCTTGTAATCTGGTTCCAGATTCAGAGTTGGCATTAAAAGATTTTATGGTGCGGCTTCATCAGCAATCCTATCACAACTCGATAAAGCATTATGTCTGGCTGCCACACAATCAAAAACTGCAGACACCGTAGTTTCCTGGATTGATGTCGAAAACCATTGCTTGTGGGGTTAAAGCGTACTGCCATTCCATCATGGTGACACCTAGACATATAATCCACATGGGACCTTTTAATTGAGCACCATCGATTAAAAGACCACAAACTCGACAGGTCTCTGAAGTGCTGAGGTGGGTTTTTCTGCTGCTTGTTGCATGCTACAATCTTGTACAACAATTGCCTGACATGGAGTTGAATTTCAGGTTTCCTTCAGTGACGGGATCAACTAGAAGTAATTGCCTGATTACATGCTTTTTCGTCTAACAAGCTAAACATCAGGCTAAACATAGCTGTTTGGTTTCTTCATAACTAGCAAAATAGCCATGTACACAGTTTCATCAACAAGAAGTTAAATCAAAAACACATGAAAATCCAAATGGAGAATTACACTGCAAAAAAGGAGGTCTGGAGGACAGCAGTTGATGCATCATATTTCTTTTGCTGTCTTGTACCATGTTTTCCAAATGCGCAACAGAATTTACAACCCCTACCTCCAATGTCCCAAATGGTCTGTCATTGTAGCGGTCAAGCTATTTAATAATATGTCACTGACAAAATAACTCTCTATTCAAGAGCTGAGCAGTTGTGAGAACGCTGATGTAGTTAATCTTTTAGCTATTTATTTTTAACAGCATGTCTCAGTCTTGTGACTGTTAGTGGAGAGTTTTTCATGTATTCCTGTACCACCTTTGATGTCCATCAGATGTTCCTAGTGGGTTCCCTTTTCTCTTCAGTGCGGTACCTTTTTAGTCTCCTTTCTTTCTTAATAACCACATTATCCCTGGCCTAAAAGTGTAGAGCATACCCATATTTGGCAGGTAAAGGCACATTTTGCAATCAGATCACAGGTGGGTGAGATGTTTCCAAACAGGAGGCTTAAAAAAAGGTTGGTCGTAGAGTACGACTGAAAGCTGGAATCAAGTCTGAACTTACTATGTAGTTCTATGGTTTCACTCCAAGCCTTCTCCTTTTTTGTTCTGTCTCTGCACAGTAAAGACGTTGAATCTTAGAGCTCTGGGTGCCCACAGATGGTGACAATAAGTTTGTCCTCCATTTCTGATTTCCGTGATGTCAGAAGAATCTCATCACGGATAGGCTTCTGCGACACAGAGTCACACAAATTTTGTTGAATCACTTTCAAATCGCGTCGGCGGTAATCGCACCGCTTTTGGTCTGAACACACACCTAAGGATTAGAACTTTAAACAGTAACTGCCATAGAACTGTGTCAGGAGTGGTTGCTACTGACAACAAAGGTTCAACTGTAACCAGATGCTGGTGGCAGAATACACACAGCAGCGAAAAAAGGGGAAAACAAATATAAATTATTGACCATTATGTATTTTTGAGAACTTTGTCATCCCTACGTATGTAGAACTTCTGTATCAGCACTATGTGGCACATAAGAATGAACAAGGACAGGCATTAAGAAATACATTGTATTAATTATTAGGTCTTAATAGAAAATGGTACTTCCTAGATCTTGAAGGTCTCACAGGTGCTACTAATTAAACCTGATGAGAGTGTGTGGGACCTGATTAGTGTGTGTGGTATTTCTTTGAATAAACGCCTGTGTGAAACACATGCCCTAGCAAAAACCTGATAATCTCCACATTTACTGCAAAAGGTTCAGCAGTGTGTGTGTTCTGGTGTTCCATTGCAACAGGTCAGTCTAGTAATTAGCCTTGAAACACTTTTTTCCTTTTAAGAAGTTAACACTCCCTCTGTGAGGTGGTACAGCCTCATTTGTTTCTTCTCTGAAGCACCTTGTGTTGAGAATTTTCATAAATTGAGTGACATTATCTTTGATAGCGAGACTGAGTGATCTGCCTTATTACTAGACACTGCCACTTGTTCTGAGACAAACTGCATCGGGAGGAAATAAAATCACCTCACTCTACTGTTAGAATTTTTCACTTGTTTTAAGGGAAATAAAATTTGTAAAGATCATTACTGGAGGAAATGACTTGTTACGATGGATATTGTTTGCAATGAGGTGCTGCCGGGGCCATCGCCTGTAACGTAATAGGGAACAGTGTTGTGATGGACTGCGACAAGGGCAGCTACTGACGTTCACCTTGAGATAAGGGTCACACTCCTGCCTCATAATCCATAAAGGAGCCATAATAGCCTCTCCTTCTGCCAGACACGACCCCTTTTTACACCAAAGTAGAACAACACTGTCTGTCAGTACAAAACTTTTATACTCTCACAACCTAATTGAACACATACTGGCATGCAGGGCAACACAGACACGTGAGCAGCGTACAGTAAATAGAAGCGTGCAAACACACATAGACACATTAAAGATGTAAATTCTTTTATCACCTTTACACACTAACAATGGTCTTAGTCTTCCCCTGTAGTGACATGGCATTTTATTAGAATAGTACACGAGGTGTGGCCAACTGATTTGAACAAGCCGAGGCGACAAACAGGTTTTTATTGGAACTTGAGTCTGCTGTTTTTAGAGCAATCATCCTGGAAGCAAATCAGGATACCAAATGAATTGATTAAGTGAATCGCCAAGGTCTGGTCAGTGATCACGAAGATAGAGACACACACCGACACACAGATAAACACACTCTCATATTCACTCACTGTCATATTTAGAGCCATACAGAGGAGTCCTTAGGTTACATCATGTACATACATACACATTCTGATGCAAATGTTGCCATAAATAAATCCTTTTTTTAAGTGCAATTGATGCCTATACTATTTATTCATGAAAAAAATAAGGCTCCAAATAAAATATTAATAAAATTCCCTTTTTACTACTTTATAGAACATTGCAAAACCGCACAGGTGGCCCCTGGCATAAGCTTGTGCTTGTGAGAGTCAATAAATATATGTTGTATGTTTTTTGAGGGTTTCACATGAATTAGAGAGCCTCATAATCCAGTGTTTAGTAACCCATTTCCTCACACTTCTACAAGGAGGGACTGATTTTTATTGACCAAATACATTTCATTTGCATTGCATTTGGTTATTTTTATACCTTCATTGAGTACTGCTGAAAATATTGCTCAGCTTTTTACACCACCGATGCTCTTTCAACGGGGAATTGAGAAGAAGAGAGACAGATAGAAACTGGGTGAGGCGGACAGATTTGTTGACAGGTAATGCTGTTTTGCTCTTCTCTGAGAGGGTTCAGGTCCTTGACAGAAGTAATTATGGCTGCTTCTTAGCTGCTAGTTCTTCTTAGTGCTAAAACACTGTCATTCTGACTGAAAATGGATTCACTTTGATTCAGAGCACGGTTTTATTCCATGCTTTGCAGTATGAGGATTATTAAACTGAATATAAAAAAGAGATGTAGTATGTTAACATCTGTTAATCGAATTAATTTTCCAATAACTATTATGATGTAACAAATGGATGCTAATTAATGGATCCCTATAATACAGACAGTCCATCCTGTAACAGAGCTATTTCTATGTCAACCATGTGATCAACTCACCTTGAAAAGGGCTTTTTTTCATTGTGTTTTTCCTGTCACTCACTTTGCAAAAGCAGGTGTTTTTCAGAATTGTGGATACATCAAATTCATCTACATTTGTTCAAATTTTTTTTCTGTCAATCATTCTCTGAGAGTAGGTGTCATGATTCTCAAATGACCGATATAGTGTCTCACTGACACCAAACTTTTTGAGCTACAGGCTTTAAGGAAACTTTCCCTAATTTATGACCTCTAAAATCTCCCATTGCCTGCAGCTATTCTGTGACCGTTAATGAATTGTAATGTTGTTTTTGTCATTATTATGAGTTCTGCTCGGCCACTAAAATCTATAGCCGGGCCCGTATATAGTAGCGATGGACACTACAGGTCTGACAAAGACAGCTATTAGAGACAGAGAGAGTGAGAAAGAGGGGGATACAGGGAGAAAAAGAGAGCAAAATTGGACTAAAGTGAGCAGCCTAATGCCTTCACCAGCAGCTGTCAAGCCATCTCATGGCCCCAGTGCTAAATGAACTCCACGGCCCTACTGTTCACACTCCGCCCACCTCCTCCACCCACCTCCGTCTTCCTCGCCATCCCTCTCCCTGTTCCCCATCTCCTCTCTCTCAGGAAATGGGCACTGAGAATCTTCTGGCCAACAAATCAAATCATATTATATTGTCATTTTCCATCTCCACATTGTCTCTCCCTCCCTCTACGTCCGCCTCACTCTATCCTTCACCCATTTCTCCCCCTTATCCTTCCTTTCCCTGATTCTCCCTCGCTCTCTCCCTGCCCCCCTCAGAAAAGGGCATCTGATGTGATGAAAGATGTAATTCAAGGGGTGGGGAATTGTCCCATTCCTAGGGTGCAGTCCCTTTATATCAGCTGGAGACACTGGGCTCAAAAGACACATGCTTGCTTCTCAGTCTGATTTGAACATTGCGGTACCTTTTGTAGCTGGAGCCATGCGCAGGAGCAAAGCTCATTTAATAATGGCAACATTTGGTATTGTTGAGCACAGTTCTTCCTACCCATGTGGAGTGACATTTCAATGTCATCAAAGTGGAAAAGTTTAACCACTCTGGCTCACGGTGACCTCCTTCCATTTGTGATGTGTCATGTTCACCACCAAACATAATGCCTTCCATGTTTTAAAGGGAACTCAAAGGCACACAAAGGAACGGTGGCGTATGCACACACAAGCATCAGTGTAGACACACAAAAACACAGGACCACATCTTTCTTCCTGGGTGAGTGATCATCTTCCAAGGAAGTCAGAGAGGCCATTTCAGATGCTTTAGGGCAGCATGCTGTGGTCAGTCTATTTAATAGAGGAGCTCTAAATGAAAATCTAGACTTTAACGGGGGGAATCGGTATCCTCATCAGAAATACCTGCCTTTGACCTTGGGGAGATTAGAGCTTTAACATCCGTGGCCAATACTATGAAATAACTATCCAGTCCCTCTCACCAATCCACCTCTCCACTCCACCTCTGGGTTCTTTACGAGTGGAATATCAAGAAGGCCTCTCTGAATGCCTCCCCCCCAGGGCACAGCTATGCACATATATCAGGGAGTCCAAACAGAGGAAAACAAGTGAATAAAGCAGGTCCCTGAGGGAATCATGACCACAGCCTGATTGTATTAGATCCTGTGTCCATCACCGACTCGTGTCCTCGCCTCACTGGGGAAGACCTGTGGACTGCCTCAATGTAAAAGATTGTGAGGTGAGGATTAAATTGTGCAGCTTTGAACAAGTCGCACCGACTTTCATTACATGAGGGACAGATGGCTCCCCCAGGTAAAGAATGAATCAGATCACAACCCAAAACCAGCACTACAATAATGGAGAAGAAATGGGTGGTTTCATTCTGAAATAAAATATTAACATCATTTAAAAAAAAATAGGCAACACAATGACGGACACACTGTAATTAAATCTAAGCGTGGTTCTTTTAAAATGATGGCAATTGATGTATGAAAATCCTTTAACAATCTTGATATAGGCATACTGTGATCTTCATTTAATGGCGGGAGAAAAGAGAAAAAAGTACAAAAAATAAAGTGCTAATAAACAAAGCCTATAAGTAAGTAATTAATTCAGACATGAGTTTTATGAGGATTAAAAGGGAATAAAGCAGACAAACATGATACGAATAAAAACAATTACATAAAAGCCTGTCTTCAAAAAACTGTTTTAAGAGGCAGTTTTAAGGATTACATTGGTTTTAGAAGCTGTTACTCCTCAGATGGGATGTGCGAGGTAGCTCTGGCCCTACAGCCTCTGGCCTTAAGTCTAGACCTTGCAATTGCCAATTAGTCCCTGCTATTTAAATGCCCTCATCCCCCATGGGAGAAATTAGTCAATCTCCATAACGAGGTCAAAGCACATGGTCAGCAGCAAAATGCCCCTTGCAGCAGGGATGGATCCAATATCTTCACCAGATCAGATCCTTGCATTATGGTGGGCCTTGAACCCAAGCTTATATATTCAAGGATGGACTCTCCAATCACTTCATTTGCTAACCTATATCACAAGAAACATAAAATAATTTTAGCTTCCTTCGACGTCACAACTCTATTTGAGTCAAATCATCAATGGCACCATCACTGAAGTATTTGAATTAAAAATAAAAGCAGACAGTGGATTAGAATACTATGTCTTTATTTCCAAGCTATCTGAGCCACTGAACCTGAAGAGACCAAAGCATCCATATATTCTCCATCCACCCATCTGGTAGAGACGGCCTCATGGCAACAGGCACAACCAAACATGGGGCGCTGTTGGCGGGCGTCGAAGCTTTAAAACAGGTCGCTTTGTTTTGTAAAGCAGAGATAATGTTAGACAATCAACGTGAACACCCCGCTATGTTGACGTCCTATCTGTGGTCAGTGCGTTAGCTTTTAGATGTTTAGAGTACCATTAAGAGTAAACCTCAACAGTGAAACAGCAGAGGTTTTCTCTCAATGCGTCATGGTTGTGGGTCATGTACTTCATCATGATTCACAACATCAGCACTCAGCTACCTTAAATTGAAATTACGTCTAGATTATGTCAGAGGGTCAGGTAAAGACAAAGGTTTAAAAAGCATTTGAAACAAGTTAGAAAGTTCAGAGCACATGCTCTGTCAAAACTATGCCTACAATCTTAAACCAAATGTAATTGGATAGCATAGCAATAGTGCTGTGCCTCATTGGTAAAGAGGTTACTGTTATTGATTATAATGCTGTTAAAAACAGGTGACAATGAAGTCAGGAAGGCAGTGATTTGATTTGAGTAAAAGTTGGTTAAAAGTTACTTTGAATTTTCTGCTATTTTATTGATTGATTTTGATGCTGTTACCTGTAGTTGCTGCCAGTTACACCAAAAACCTCACAGATTTTAATGATCAGTTGGATTACAGTTTTGTAATGAGCTGTCATATTTGACACAAGATTTGTTCTGCCTGAACGCAAACTCAACATTTACAGTATATAATTCAGTAAAAATCTCAACTGTTTAAATAAAATATTTCTTCATTTTCACCAGCCCGCTGGTTTTCTTGAAAAAGAAAGAAGATAGATTATCAACCCCAATGTACTGTCTCCACCAGACATTTTATGCTTTTGAGGTTTTGCCATTATGACTGTGTACAAATACGCCCCAGGAATGCACAAACAGTGAAGAACGCCTTCGTTTATGCTTGAATTGTGAGGTATATATAGTACTTAATATGGAAATTTGAATTCTGCGAAATTATTTTGGGATTATAAAGATTGTTTCCTGTTGCTTTGGGATATATGAAATCCTTTTTGGCATGATATGCTTTTTGCAATTCACTTGGTGTCAAAGGAGCGGCATTAAGTCAGCTGCATCATAGCAACCAATAATATCATTTCAGCATGCAAATATCCTCATGAGAGGAGTTTTTCTTTCTTTTGCAATGGCCAGGAGCCAAGGGCCAGCCGCAGTTCACTCTGCACACAGAAGAAGCACATAGGTAAAAACAACAAACATACCAAGCAAATCTTATTAACTTCACCAACAGCTAACAACTGGGAGGAGTGGGAGGCAAGATGGTTTGATTTGATCTCCTTTCTCCTGAACTTACAGTAAAACTCTTCATGGGTCAAAGATTTTGACTATGTGTGGAGAAACAAATGAAAAAGATAGAAATTCATGTCATGTCTGTGATTATGAATGAGTTAATGGTCATGGTATATCAGTCGTATATATCCATTTGTCAAGAGCTGATAAAAATTTACGTCTATCAAGTTTTCAAGAGAGTTTCTAAAGTCACAGGTCCATATGCTAGTGATGTTAACAGTGACACCAAAGCTCTGAAGCGTGTGTCAAAAAAATTAAACGATTTTCAGAGAAGCTTTGCTCTATCAAAACCAAGTGATCAATGACGTCCGAAGCTTCGTTTCACACACACCCACGTGACTGATTCAGAAAGGTTTGAAAATGCGCCACGCAGGGCGCGCCCTTGTGGGTTGCTAAGGTGTTTTGCGTTGCATTGAACGGTTTTGTTGTGTTGGATGAGTTTAGGAGAGTTTATTGTTGAGAGACTTTGTCATGGAACCTGCTGCAAAGAGAGGGTGTACTGAAATGTGGGAACACTTTCATTTGACTTTGCCCAATAAGGTTGATAATATAGGCTACTTGGCTTTTGTTCTGCAGCCTAATAAATTTATTTATTTATTAATTTACAAGCATCCATGCACTAGCCTATGACTTCATTCATTAGAAACATATAGGCCTATCCTTAATTTTCTTTTTTCATTTTTACAAAATCATATCTTTATTGGTTTAAGTTACTAGGAGTATACAATGGAACAGATTGTATTATATATTTAATATATTGATTAATTCATTAATTTATTCATCCATCCATCAATTCATTTTTGCTTCTAATATAATGTGTTGGTTGCAAAACATTTTGCGACACAGTGCTTTCCCTCACTCTCACCAGCACAGGTCCTCGTCAAGCTCTGATTTGAAAAGCTTTGAGTAATTAACCTTTTTCTGATACAGTTGTGCTGAAAGCTTTACTGGTTCAGAAAGCTTCACTTCGCCATCACTACCATATTCATGCATTTGTGCCTGCATAGCCTTTTCTGGGCTAGGAAAGACAATGTGCAGATAGTAACTAAAACAAGAACAGAACCTAAGATAAGATAAGAACCTTGTATATTCTTTATAGAATTACATTTAGCACTCTAGTTTTGGGATACATTTTAAAGGTCTAAGTAATTAAACTGAATTGATTGTGTTTGCGAGACTGTGCTGTTTAATATGCTTGTGTGACCGACCTTAGAAGTGCTTTTGATGTGCTGCGTTTGTGCTTTTTTTCCACTAACCAAAAAGACATTTTCGCACGTCAAAACTGATGTAGCATTCCATTGTGCTGTGACATTCCAGTTGAGTGAGGTCAATAGTGTAATCAACAACCCATACAATATTAGCATTACCCAACAAGCAACAAAGCTTTTCAATCATAAAAAATGTAGTGTTTTTTTGTAACCTTTGCAGCTAAGTTATTTCTTTTCCCTTACATTAAGTTGTACAAGTTGTAAGAACATTGACGCTAAATACAAAGAATGGCAATCGGTTTTTGAAAGATTTTATGTTGCGTCCTTGTAGAAGGGTCAGCATCCAAACCTTTCAGCAGACCTTCACTGACCTTCGCTGACTGCTTTTACCAACATCACACCATTCGTCAGTGACCTTCACCCTTCACCCCACACGTTCCCTATAAGCCTTCTCTCTCATCCTCTGCCACTATGTTTCTCAGAGTGCCTCCAAGGATGGTTGTGAAAGTGGAAAGTATTTTCAAGGACTGCTGTGGATGCGACTGAATGGGGAGAGTTTTGAAACTTAACAAAGATAAGAAGAGTGTTGCACAGGATAGCAAAGGATGCAGTCTCACTCACTGCAAAAAAGGCCTTAAGACTGACCACAATTCAGTTCATTGCTTTACAAGAGGAAAATAAATAACACCTTTTGAATCGAGTGAATTGAGTTTTGGTGGTTGCATACAAAATCCAATGATCATCTTTCATCTGCATATCAGCATATCTCTGTTGATTTGAGCCTAAGTATTTTTGTTTTGCCACTGACACACATGAAAATACTTCTAATCACGTCTCCACTACAGCCATTTGGAGGCAAATTTAAGTCAGTCAGACTCTGCTCCTCTACCCCCTCTGCACTGCTTTCAAAAAGCATTTTCTACAACACGTCTGTTATATATAGATAATTAATTAATGAACACGAAATCTGAAATAACGTTCTGCATCATGCCTTGTTCTTTGCACACACCTCTGACATCGTAATGTTTGTCAATATAGAGCTAAGTAATTTCAATTATAAGACTATACACACTTGACATTTTGTGATAATGTGAATACATTTTTAAAGTTGAGCCTAGAATTTACACTTTGTGACATTACTGTATTGTACTTTCTAAGAGACGGTTCTTTAGTAAAAATTCTTAAGAAATATGGACAAAAGTCAATTTTCAAATGTGGTTTAGACAGGTGATCTAACCTGTGGCAACAGTAAGAACTGTCACGTCAAAATGTGTTTTCTGCTGCGTCACACTCCATTGAGCTGCATGGCTCCTCTCCTGCAATCATTTCTATGCATATCAGTGCCGACGCATATCAAGCAGACGCCGCTAATACAGCTGCAGCTCTGCCTTCAGCCCTTTTGGACCTTCTGTTCAACCCCTGACTTTCATTCAACCACAAGCGCAAATAACCCCTGAGATTAGCACTTGCACCACGGTTGATATTGATAGACGATCTTGCTAATACATTTTTCTGGGGGATGCACATGGTGTTTGTACAATATTTGCACACTGATGCTGGACATTAGTTGCTTCTAAACATGGATGTGGGCAGTAAAAATGGAAAAATATGATGAAAAAAATGCAATTAAGCACGAAGGTTTGCAAAGTAAATGCCTGGTTTGAAATGATATCACACATTCAACAAAGACTGTGTATTTCAATTCAATTCAACATTAATTCTTCAGAGGATGTTCATATTTAAAGGATTATTTAAAACATTATAAACTGCAGCAGACCTTTTTAGCAGTTAGCCACTAAACAAGACTACCTTCAATACAAAAAACTATTACAAAAAACCCTTCTATTATCAACATAGAACTTAATCAGAAGCATTGACCTTTTCACTACATGAATTTATGTCTATGTGAAGCCCATGAATTCACTTTAATGCCAGGACTAAATCATTAAGCAGCCAAGTAATACACTGTACAACTAAATTATTCACAGTCAAATAATAGGTTACATCAGAAGACAGTTTCAGCCTTATGGCAATCACCTCTTTGCTGAATAATGGTTACAATCGGCTGCAACCTGCAGTATCATTTTATTATATTCTTATAAGAAAGACATTGGAAGAAAGCCATTAGAAAATTATATTTCTTTACAATAATGGTCATTTGTTTTTCACATTTGCTTGCAACAATGGTGTATGATACTTTTTTAAATACAGGAAAAATTTCTATTGCTTTGATTGCTTGGATGACCTAATTTAGTGTCTGATGGATGATTCAGCACCAGTCCAGCTACCTATCATTAAAATATGGACATAGTTTATTAGAGTCTAAACAATTAGTCACTAAATAGATTAGAAAATTAACTTGAAACTATTGTGACAATCTATGAATTATTTTCAAGCAAAAATCCCTAACCTTCACTGCTTCCAGATAATCAAATAGGAGGATTTTATGCTTCTATTTTTCATATATGATAATTAACATGTTTGAGTTCAAAACAAAAATTTGAAGATAACACATTGGTCTCCAGGAAATTATACTGGGCATTTTTCACAATTTTCTGACATGTTATAGATAAAACAATTGATTGATTCTTTCTGTGTTTAATTCTTCAAATCAAAAAGAAACATCTGAACGATCAACTATGGAAGCCCTGAGAGGCAAGTGAGAAAAAGATTCTGTTTTCATGTTTTCTTTCAGGTGAGTTTTAATTTCTCCATGCTCTCTAAACACAAGGTACATATTGTGTGTGTTAGCACAGTTAAGTAACATTACTGTCAAATCCCTGTTTTGGCACAAAAAAAAATAATTTTTATCGGTGCTTCACCTGGAAGTAAACAATAATGCTTTTAGTCCTATTTAGAACATTGGGTAGTGGTGCACTTCGGCCTCTTTTGCCTGAAATGAGTAAAACACAGGATTAAAAAGGATCCTGACAAAAAAAAAATGTTTTCAACTCCCAAAACCTTTTTTTTTTACCCTTTTTTAAGCCATAGATAATTTTCCACATTGTGGACAGTAAACGTCCTAACAAAATAATAACTTCCTGTATTTATAAGTGTTTCACTTTGTATCTCAGTTGTGAAGTAACAAAAAAAAACAAATTAAAAAGATCAATATGAGAGAGTACAGCTTAATCCACTTGCTTACTTGCATATTTACTCTTCAGACTGGATGAACTCTTTAAAAAGTTCACTCAGTTTGAAAGTTGAACTCTCTGTGTGTATATGTGTGGACCAGCATACATTTACCCAAAGTGCTGTATGGCTGTACAACTTCAAACTAAAATTTACCAAGAGAGGGAAAAAAGTTTTGAAGGATCTGTATTTCAGTGTGAGCCACGGTCATTTTTAATGGGGTAGAATAAATTTTGCCGACCTTAACCAGTGTGACTTCCACGGACTGTAACAGTATTCCTAAATATTAACATTACAAACAGCCAACAGTGCACAGGGTCAAAGAAACTGCAAAACAATAGCTAAGGGGAAAAAGCATACTGGCAGCAAGAAAATAGTTGGGTGTTGACATAACTTTGCTTTGGGGGTGTCTCATTCAAGACTATAAGGTTAGCCAGATCACTTAGAAAAAGACATTGTTATGTAGTAGTTTAATGTCTATATTATCAAAGATCTATTATTACTTACTCATGCTGTGAATAATCCACAACAAAGTCTGTGGATTATTATATTTTCGAAAAGACTGTCCTCACACGAAAAATGACATCAATTGTCATTTGTTCATATGACTGTCCTCTCTAATGCGTAATGTCCACTGCATGGTACGGCACGGCCGACTTGCTTGGACCCGTTCTTTTTTGGTTTTCCATTGACAAAAATTGTGGCTAGTACCTGGTACTTTTTTGTTATCACCTTGGTCGAGGTTCCAAGGGAGCTGAGTTGATACTAAAAGGTGAAGGTAAAACACGGCAGACCACTGATTGGTCAGAGAGAATCATCACTAGAATCATCACTTGCGTGACACGGACATCCTGCACAAATAGCCAAGCTACCATCAACAGCGACCCAGATTTTTTTATTCGCTCAACCCAGAGTCAAAAAAAATGGCAGCCCAACCAAGCCGTGGTCAACAGACGAAAGGATCCAGCAAGTTTGTCGCGTTGAAGATGATGTCACGGTAGTGTCAGGCGGCGTTGCTATGACAATCAGCTAAGAATCCCACCAAAATTGCGGGGGTACTATCTGCAGTGGAAAATGAAATCGAGAAAAGTACCTGGTACCAAAAGCGAGTCGAGTTCAGCCGAGCTGTACCATACGGTGGAAATTAGGCTTAATGGGGCAGAAAGAGTGTGACGTTGTTGTACTGCCTCAAAACCTGTTGATCTATCAGCATTTGGTTAACATTTTTGCCAGCGAACATCATTCACACAATCATTTTGCTACCTTCAAAACATATTGGCAAAACAAATTAGTACGCAAATGTAATTTCTAGGACACAGGCTTGCGCTTAGTCATATAAACTTAAGCGATGGCCACAATATTTTAGTGAGCTTAAAGAAGTGGTTCTTGTCACCAAATAACGTATTTTCTTATTTAGGTATGAGGACTTGTTATGCCGTTTTTCACTATAATTTTTAGATACTTTAACTGCAAAACAAATTCCATTCACTGCACTCCATCAACCTAATTGGGCTGGTGCAGAAAACTCAGTGGTAAAGATCTCCAAACTATAGGGCAAACGAGCTGCATGGCTTGATACCAGTTGAGGCAAAAGTAAATAATTGTTGTGATTTAAGTGATCTGACACTGTAATATCATTATATCAATTATTCTATGAGTGGGTGTCTCACTGCAAAAGAAAAACAACAAAACAGTTCGATTTTTTGATCTTGCACACACTGCACGTAGGGACAGTGAGTGCCTTTGTGCGTCTGTGTCTTTTGTGTGTCACATCTCTCCGCCCGTGAGTCCTCTGTGTGGCCGTATGTTTAGCCTTGCACGTAGCCCTTCCCATTACCTCTAATGACAATACTGTAATGCTGCCAGAGTCCTCACAGATTAAATATCCTCAAGCCAGGCAAAGCTGTCATTGACATAGAGTGAGTGAGTGTACGCACACATCTGCCATGTTGCCTTGACAACCACGGCTCTGTGTTCTTTGGCCTTTGTCACTGTACAGAGTGGTAGCAGGATGAAATCATTTGTCTGATCAAGGTTATCCAGAAGCACCATATAAGAAGCAAAGCGAGTAGAAAGTACGAGTTGAAAAGTCCAAATTTTACCCAAGTATTTAATATACAAAATTCCACATTTGATGCATAACAACTGCCTTTTTAGATCATATTTGATGCGATCCTTTCATGACATTTATGAATGTGTCACTTACAGGACTCCCTGGTGTGTCTGTTTTGTATTGTAGCTGCTGTCTATTCATCAGGGGAGGCTGGTACATCTTTAGGGGCCCCTCTGATCCAAGAGAAGAAAAAAAAAGTAAGATGGTAGCACGTGCCTCAAGCAATTAACAGAAGAGAAAATAGCCAGAAGTAGCCACTGGCAAATTGGAGGGTGACATATGTCAGTTAAAGAGAGCGTCCCAGTGAGACGATCTGACATTTGAATGCAGCAGAAAGAGTTGTGTTTGCGCAGGGCGATCATCTGACTGTGGCATTCAAGGTTTTGTGTGGATACGTAACAATGGGTGTGTGCGCGCGTGTATGTTTATATGTGTGTTTGTGGGTACTTATTGTGTTGAATATGTGCATGGTGTCACAAGTAGGCCTGCAAAGATTGTATCCCACCATGCAGGTAATTCTGCATTTAAAGTCAAATTGAAATGTGCGGATCCTGCTCATTTTTTGTGTAAGGAAATATAAACTATAATGATACATGCAGCTAATGTGCACATTTTTGCAAGAGAGAATGAAACCGCTTTTGGACATGATTCTTGAAACGGTGTCAAAGCTTCTGGGCAGGTGTTTCCCTTTGCAACAGTTGATAATCAATTAAGAGCTGGTGTTGCTAGGAGACGCGCTATCAACTTCTGTGGTGAGCAACTTACTGGAGCAAGTCATAGTATAGCACACAAACTTTGATATTTCACCAGGCAATTTTTCGACAAGCACATCACATTTCACATCAATTTGAGCCATCTGTTCCTTTGTAATATTCACCATTTGGGAGGACCCATTGGACTTTTAGGTATGTATTTCACATGGAGGCTAACTAACTTCCACTAGTTAGCCTAGCTTGCTTACATTTGCACTGATTCCCACTAGAAGTTACTTTTCAGTCATGTTATTTCAACACCTGCTGAATATAAATCAATCTTAAATTTCTTCTTTTAGCTAATTACAATTTTGACCATAAAAGTCCACAAGTCAAAACAAACACCAAGGATATACAGATGTTTTGGGCAAAAAAATTTCAGTTTGACTTTAAATATAAAAATGCTTACGTTTTGGCCACCATTCTTAGATTCTGGTAGTACTTTAGATATATCTTTCATAGTACAGAAACTTTCACATTTGTGTCTGCTTGTTAATGTCTGAAACACGCTTTCCAGGTTAGTTTAGTAAAACAGCTAATAATAAAGAGCAACCTAAGTAACCGTGTCATGTTTTGCGTTGATGTAATTTGTTCTCAGCTTTCTCTTGCAAAAAAGAGATCTTGATCTTAATTAGATTTCCTGAATAAAGCTTAACTAACTAACTAAGCACGAGCACATAGCATGCATTATTTCTTTTTAGCTTACTGTAATATGCAAGCAGGCAGGATAAGTACGGGTGTCATCATGGTTTCTCTTTCCTGTGAGACAAAGATTAAAAACATTCTGCCATTGGTGCATTTAAAAAAACAGAAAAACAAAACACTGCTGAAATGTTAAAGAGTTGTTGTGCAATTGACTGAACAAATGGATTCAGAAGGAAGTGAGGCTTAAGTTTTTGCAGACTGCTGTAGGCTAAAGAGAAGTGTAGCAAATGGACCACTGAAATTCAGCGAGACAATGGAATTCTGTTGTTAAAACTTGGACATGTAGTTGCAATTTTGTGTTAGTTAAGGGTAAAATTCTACCTTAGACTCTTTTAGCCTACTGACTCCATCTTGACTGCCTTTCGGACTGAGGTTGTTGTGATTTTGCTCAAATCTATGGTTTTTGGGTGCCTTTAGGCTTTGTTTATTGTGCCCAGGCTTTTATGTCCAGGCTTTTACTTTATTGGACTTCCCTGATGTGGAAATAAGATACAGTGTATATTTCAGTAAACTACATTTCTGGCCATATTTCAACGTCGGCAGACCACTGACTGTGCAGTGTGATGTACAGTAGAAAATGTTTTCAAGTCAGACAGGCTTTACTTTCTCAAGATATTTTTTTGTTTTCCTCTTGGTATCACATCTCTCTCTGTTTGTAGCCGCCATGGCAGGTTTGTTTGGCCACTCAGCAGGGGAGAGGGTGTTGTAGTATGAGCAAAAGTGACTTCAATGCATATTTTCTATTGTTATAGACTCAGCCTATTTCTGCAAGAAATTGTCTTTCTGAAAGAACTTTTTCTGGGTGGTGTTGCTGCAGAGTGTTTAGGGTGTCAAAAATCATACAATCTTGCATACAGTACATATGGACGGATCATGTGTAAATTGATAGGATGTAAGGCATTTTTTTATGGGAATAACAGAAGGGCTAGATTTATAGATTTGTGTGGTATGCCATTAGTTAGCCATTAAATATATGGTTTTCACTTTACAGTAATAGTATTTACACTGCTTGCACCCATTTGACTAATAAAGGTTAACAGTCTGTATGTATTGGTATATAACATTTAATCCTTTAAGTTCTCAATATATCAATTGGCCTGTGCCTCCAGGAAAAAATCTTCCACCTTTATTGTGCTTGGTGATTAACTACATTATGATCCAGAAAACATGTATATGCACATATTTTCAATCAATAGGGAATCTGCACATAGTGGAGAAACAATAAAAGGCAAGATAATAAGGGCAGATAGCCAGTAGCATGAATGCCATGGGAGTAGAGCAGTTCAATGCTTAGGCCTTGTAAAACACAGCAGCCCATTCTCACATGTAATTACTGTCAATATTCTCATGCAATGCCACCATAACCTACCTGAACTAATCACAAGCCTATTATAGTGCATCCAGCCACAATAAATAACTTTCACACCATTGCTTTGCTGTCTGGGGAGCAATCAAGACTTCATAAATAACTCCTATATACACAGCCTATCAATGACAACACCTGCCTTGCTGCATTTTTCCTCAGCAGCAGACACTTGGTGGATGCTATTGTCCAAAAGGGTAAGGGAATCAAACCGCTGACCCTGGCAATGTTAGCGCTGTGCTCTGCTGCCTGAGCTGTTCCCCCACCAAACCAAATGTGTTGTTGCATTAATGTGGCAAGCAGAAGACTGACTGTGAGGTTCCATGCAGGGAAACCAGAGGCCTATGCCACCATACACACAGAGTTGGTTTCTCCTGCCAGGTTTTGAGTTGCTTTTCTGTTAGTTTTTTATCATCCTCTCAGCTGCTCTATATTACTTTCTAGTCAGTTTTATCCATGTGGAATAATGTAATAATTCCCAGATGAGAAGTGTTTCATTGTGATTCTGATAAAAATCTAATCGTTTTGTCACAGTCTTGTATGTTTTTTGTCGTCCCCAATGCAATTTTAGAAAAGCATCTCCATCTCAGTACTTTCAATCACTTGTGCACATGTTAATAACGTCAAATTGAGTCAGTCAAAAACTAATTAAGCAAACATATTGTATGCACCAAGGATGACAAAAGTTTTAGTGGCATCTAAGAAATTCTTTCGAATGAATGGCTTAAAAGAAGATGAGAATGACGAGAGAAGCGAGAAAGAAGAGAATGATGCTGAGAAGTTTTTTTTTCATGTTTCTGACAAAATGGCGATGACTTCACAACAGTGCTGCAGGAGGGCCATTAGGGAGTTTGATGGCAACGCAGGAGGGGGGCCAGAGTGGCATTATCATCGTTTAAAACTTCTGGGAAGAGAGATGGAGGGAAAAAGAGGATAATCCTCACTCTTTGACCAAATACGCAGAGACGGCCACAGAATATTCCAGGCAGATCATTAACTGACTTGAAAAGCTACCAGAGTGAATAGGAGTCCACTGAATGACAAACCTCTTGACACGAACACCAGGGAGCAAAAGCGTAATCTGTTGTCCTTTTAAGAACGAGAGAAAGAGTAGGGATCTGTTTGAATCTGTATCATTGATGTTGCATGGTCTATTCTTGGCTTCTCTTGAAGCAGATTTTAAGGAAAATATGAGGCATTGCACTCCAAGGTGAGAGACCATATAAAAAAAATTCAACGCCTTCTCTCACAAAATGATTGCTGGCCTACAAGTAAAACCAACCGTTGAATATACCTGAAAATCTATCTCATACTGTATCCTTCACTCAGGCAACAACTGGGGGGGTGTACTGAATGTTAGGGATATATTTTTATTCATTGTCGTTTTTACTATTAAGAATGGAAACAATATACCTATGGCAAAGGAATATAGACCATATTTTATGATGAACAGATATTGTTTATATGCCAAATAACATTCATTAGGATTTACTGATGACATTTTTATGAGATTCTGAAAGGACAGGTTCACATTGTTTAAAGTCAGTCTTTGAAACATTTGTCACATGCTTTAAGACTTCCTTAAATCCTTCATATGGAAGAGATGGGGGAAAAAATCCACAGTCCTCGTTCTGTGTGGAAACGGGTTCTAAAGTTCAGGGTTCTGATTTAGTCAGATCAAGTAGGTATCTGCCTCTAGAGAGATGGAGGTCTGCTCTGGAAAACAGAGGAATGAAGCTTAGCCGCAGTAAGACAGAATACATGTGTGTCAATGAGAGGGGCCCAGGTGGAACGGTGAGGTTACAGGGAGCAGAGGTGAA
>CM022490.1:22984029-23101390 GCA_011952105.1 Coreoperca whiteheadi | reverse complement strand
AAGACCAAAGAGGAGATTTATGGATGTAGTGAGAGAGGACATGAAATTAATT
Source organism: Coreoperca whiteheadi (assembly GCA_011952105.1). Classification (NCBI taxonomy): domain Eukaryota; kingdom Metazoa; phylum Chordata; class Actinopteri; order Centrarchiformes; family Sinipercidae; genus Coreoperca; species Coreoperca whiteheadi. The sequence goes on along the minus strand of CM022490.1, from coordinate 23,101,338 downwards.
GGTGTGAGTGAAGAGGATGCAGAGGACAGGGTTAGATGGAGGCACATGATTCGCTGTGGCGACCCCCGAAAGGGAACAGCCGAAAGGAAAAGAAGAAGAAGAAGTAGGTATCTGCCAAAGTTACAGTACAAAATCTCTTTGTATTTCTCTGAACAGTGTTTTTGAGTTGAAGGATAGTAACACAAAGTGAAAATTTGTACTAAGCAGATTTTATCTTTGAAAGATAGAGGCTATCAAAAAAATGTTCTTTTGAAAATATAAAACAATTAAAGATCAAACACAAACAATAACTTTACTATTTGTGTCTTGATATTTACCTCTTGTTATGGTTTTGGGTTCTATGGGGTGTTTGTGGGGGTTTTGTGGAGTGTTCTTGGTTATTAGTCTGTCCTTGGTCATGGAGTCCGTCTTAGTTCTGTATGTTCATTGTTTTGAGGTCTTATTTTGAAATTGTCTGTTCAGTCTGTGTTTTGCGGTTTTGATTTTGGCACTTCCTGTTTTATTTTGGTAATTTGTCTGTTCCCTCCTGTGTCTGTCTGTTTTACTTCCTACCTCCTGATTTACTGATTATGTTCACCTGTGTTATGTAGTTCACCTGTATCTCGTTGGTTCACTTCTCCTGAGTGTATTTAGTTTGTGTGTTTCCTTGTCCTGTTGCCAGATCATCCTTGTAGCTCCCCTGCGGTGTATCCCTTATGTGTTGGGTCTGTGTTCTTGTGGATTTGTTTGGATTTTGCCTGCTCCTTGTTTTTCTGGTTTGTTGCCTGCCTTTTGAGTTTCTGGACTTTGCATGCCTGCTGGAAACCGGAATAAACACGCCACTCTGCACCTAAACTATCTGCATCTGGGTCCTCCTTTCCTTTTCCCTGCTGCCAACACCTTCAACGTAACACCTGTTTTGACTAAATTTTCATATTCCTCTGATTTTAGTTTATGTTGACATTTATTTTTAGAGAACTTTTGTTAATTGATAGCACTCCTAAATAACATAGTAACAGACTGTTTGTTTGAATAAAAATAACAGTAGGGGATCAATTTGAGTACAATTGACAGGATACCTTCTTCTCCCTCTTAAGTGGCTAAAAGCATCCAGGCATAGAGTATTCTGTAAAAGAAACCCCATATTATGTCTACAAAGATGCATCTTGCTGTGCTGCTAAAACAGTTCATGCTGTCAGCTGACCTATGAGGAGTCAGGCTGTCTCACAGCCTCTGCTACTTCCTCGTCCTTAGTCTGAACCAGAAAGAAAGCGATGAACCCAGAGGCCCGATGCCTAAAACTCTGTACAGATTCATGACTTAGTACTTAGTTACTTCAGGATTGTGGCTAGTAGGTCTTACCTCTTACTAATTACTTATTACGCAGTATAATATATACCACTTCACTTGATGGGGCTCAGAAGGAGTAACTAATGATTAAGTGCATAGTAATGAATGAGTGAGTGGTTACTAGTTTGGCAACGGAAGTTTATTCTTTATAGCACCGTTCAATAACAAGGCAATGCAAAGTGCTTAACATAAGGCAGAAAGGCATTAAGAAAAGATTTAAACGAAACACAAGGTAATATGAAAAGACAAAATGAATAGGACTTTAAAAAGAGTAAAATGAAATAAAATAAGCTAAATCAGAAAAAGACAAATCATACAGTAGACTAAAAATGATGTCAATGTAATTTCTAGGAGGTGATTTCATTGATTGTGGACTAGCTGGAGATGGTACGGACAATAAGTATAGGTGTAAAAAAAAGTATGGATATTCACTGTAAGATCAGGTGTATATAAAATGGAATATTGATGATATGCAGCTGAGATATCTATATAACACAATCCTTTATAAACTATCGCCACGGTAAAAACATAAAAACGGTTATCATTTCCACCAAAACATTTCCAGAATGTTAACATTAACAGAATGAACAAAGCTTTCCTCAGTTATAACTTAAAGCCACCTGTAGTACTACAGCAGTATTCTCATCCTTCAAAGTACAGAATAAATCTTCTCCAGTGTTTCTTAAATAATCCTCTTAGACTGAGACAACTTTCTGGCCTTGGGATAACTGCACAACAACCAAAAGCGTAACGGTTTGACTCCTGTGCAATGAATATAGATCAATAGTCATTTTTCCTTAATGTAAAACTAGATATATAATGTCTTGTATGTTGACTAACAAGCACACACATTAACTATGTTTTAACACAGCACTCTGCAGCTGTGAAATGTCAAGACAGACTTGGTGCATATTTTACACCATGTGGGTATTTTCATGCATCAAAAATCAACACCATACCATACGATCAGTTGTATGACATTTTACAAGCTGGAGCATTATTAGAGTTTTTCAGCAGGTGATTCATATAAACAGCAGGGCTCTTCACAACTAATCCATCATCTTCGCTGAAGCGCTCTCACTGCTTTAAAGGTGACAACATGCAGGATGTAATTGATTTAAGCTTTAAAGTCATGTGTTTCCCTTGACTAGTATGTTAGATAAATGCCTAATGCAAATAAAAATCCACTCCACGTTCTGACATTGAAGCTGGAATAAACACATTTTAAAGTCGCAGAGGAGAGCAGGTATTTTCTGTTGTTGGGAATATGTTATCCTTCAAACTGAGAGCTCTCTGTCATGTCTCAGTGTTTCCTCTACTGTCTGGTGCTTGATGGAAGTTGACTGTGTGGTCGACTTTCATCTAAAATAATTAGCCTGTCCTCTTTTTCTCATGGTTTTTCATATTGTGATGGACAAGAAATTGGTGAATGATTTGTCATTATATTATAATGGAAATCACCTTGTTGTTGTTTCTGCTCTTTTCAGACCAAAAGAGCCTCACGAGAGAATTGTTGCCTCTGAGGAAATATTATCCAGATGCTGAGTGCTATTAAGGTTCCCTGAAAATAACTGGCTACTTTAATCTTCAGCATACTGCAGACAAAGTGGATGATTCTTCGCCCTTTTCAAATTAGTTTTTTTGTTTTTGTTTACATCCATGACATTTTTTTCTGTCGAGAAGTGAAAGAACAAAATCACTGAAAAATATGCTGTAAATATGTAGGATGTACTTCCAGGCGTCATGGACCAGATGTTGTCTTTAAGAGATGCAAGTGAAATTAAACTAAGACAAATGTATCAGATGGAAAGTGTCATGTCTTTTCATGGGGCCTAGACATCCAAGATCTGATCACAGAGTTACAAGTGACAAGGCATAAAATACTGATGTAGAAAATGCAGCAGGTGGCGATCAATCAATGGCATCTGCTGCTTGTAAATTTCACAGAAAATTCCACTCTCAACCCATTTACTCAAGAAAACCTGGTTCTGGTTGACACATGTAAACACCATAAGTCAACATCACCTATTTTAGATGCCCTGCAGTTACTGTGGCATAGAAACATCTTTCTCCATTGTCTTCCTGTTTTTGCATGCTACACAGACACACAGCATTGTGGGTACATTTGAACTTTAACGAAAACACACATTTGGGATAATCACTTGTCGGAGCTTTTTGAGTGCCATTTAGATAATGATGATGGATAATCAAATTTTAGTCTAATAAAAAACTAAATGCATGATTTTCCGTCCCTTTCTGCTCAACCCATAGTCCAGAGTTAAATCAATAGCACTACTGGATGAATTACCAAGAGATTTTTTACAGACATACTGAGCATGGGTTCATAACAAGACAGAAATTTTCTGTCAGAATGGTAACCTCATGTTGCTCAAGTACTAAAGCAACATGAGGTTACCATTCTAATATGCTACATGTTGTAGCTTGCTCACATGCAATCCTTGTTAAGGTCTAATAAGTGTTAACACGCTCACATTAGCGCATTAACATGCTAGCTCAAAGCACAGCTGAGGCTGATGAAAGTACACCTGATGCCTATAATGAGTCTGTAGCTTTCGGGTGTGTTTGTATTGAGCATGTCATTGACATACTTACCCCATTGTCTCCTAGAAATTACTTTTTTAAAGTAATTGATTGTTTTCCCAATTACATTGTGGTGAAAAATGTAACTGGCTGGATTGTGTTAGGTGGCAACGTTGTTTTGAGGTTGAGTTAATCGCACCAGAGTCACGGGGAGGTGGTCCGGGTGGATGGCGGGTGTACAAAGCGCAGGACATTGACTCCAGAGACCGTTGTTGTCATCCTGAATCCAGTTTATGGTTAGGTTTTAGGCAACTAAGTACTTTGATTAGGGTTAGGACAACATTGTGGATTCAGTTATATTTTAACAGTCACATTGTGTCTCGTGATTCAAGTCACTGTAGACATTTTCTGTATTATAACAAAACCGTGATCTTTCCCTAACTTTGCAAATAAAATATGTTGTCAGTGAACATTTTATAGGTACATTCTGTATGAACACAGATTCGTTAACAAAATTAATTAAAGTTAATCTTATTATGTTCTCAACCCTGATTTATTTGCTGCCCCCCGTTGATGTTGTCCCTGACAATTAAACAAATAAACTGAAATAGCAATAAAATCTAGGATAAAAAAGTTGCCTCTCCATTATTCATCCATCCAACAATTTTGTTTTCTGGTGTGTAATGAGTGTTATAGCCTCACAGGGACATTAGTGTGGCTAGTGTGGAGTTTTAGTCTTGTTACATAATTTGTGGTAAGACGTATGTAGCCATTAATAAATGTCAAGCGTGCAGATGCCCCTTCTTCTGCTTTGATCATGAGCATGAAAGGAATATTGATGGACAGCTCGGATGAGCACTGGTGCCCATGTTTCGTGCAGCTCTGACTCATCGACTCTGAGGAACAGTAGGGGCTTCACATTGTTTGCTGAAGGGAGCTTATACATCAATAGCAACCAGCCTAATGAGCTAGCTATTGGATTTGGTGTTTTGATGTTGTTGGCTTTCGTTTTGACGTACTTTATGTTGATCTGAGCTCATAATTTGCACGGTTTATTCTGTGTTTGTGTTAGCTGAAGCAAAGGCAGAGCAAATTATTTAATATTTTTTAATCAGAGAAGTGGGATATAATTGTTAAATACTTTCATTTGTGTGAAGTTATGATGCATACCCCTCAAAGCACTGTTCTTGCACCACCAAGACCAATCACTGATTTTCTTCTTTTCATAACGTCTAATAATATTTATCAACTCTATCACAACCTTATTCATTCACTCCTGTATGTGCTGCACTACATTATATTGAGTAGTCCTGCCCTGGTGGGACCATGAACTTTCTATTGCATTCTACAATACAATACAATACAAATTCAATGCACCAGCCACTTTCCTGACATATTTTGATAAATCATTGAAGTAATGTTTCTGGACAATACTGTCCTTGATTTTCCTTTTTTGGGTCACATTTTATGGGATATAGACCACTGATGATACTCAGATTGGAATTAAGAGAAGTTATATTAAAGCCCCTACTAAAGTACTAGTAGTAAAATTAGCACAATAATGGGATGAGTTAAGAATCATGTATATATAATAACTTTTTGGTTTAGAATTCATCTTTAGGTGCATGGGTTGAAACAAATATTCAACATTAGGGCAGTCTGACTAAACAGATACTGAAATTAAACCTCCCACTGGATGAATATTGCCATTTTAAATAAGAAAAAACAAAGACAAGAAGTTGACACACAGTAGATAAAGTGTGCATAAGGTAGATAATTAGCCATGTGCAAAATGTGCCTTAATGATATTTCCAACACCTGCGGCTCTGTATTTAACAAGAGCACCAGTGAGCTGAGCACAGTTTACATCCAGCCTTGGCAATTTTAATTGGTTTATGGAATTTAAAACCCCAAATCTCACCGCAGTACTCAGAGAATGACAACAAGTTGAGCCAGAACTTTCCCCTTGCACTGGCACAGTATCAAAATAGAATAAAAAATGGGGCCACATTGTCTGTGAAGAGTCAGAAAAAAGACAAATGAAACATTTGTTGAATGTCAAATCTCTTTATGCCATAGTGTAGTTGGTGTCTGTTTTCAGTGAAATGTCCAGATTGTGTTCTGAGTGTACTAACAATATTAAAAAGGCCATTTTCAGTCATTTATTTATAGAATAACATAGACCGTTGACTGTTACATTTAAAAGGCTCTTTTCTCATGACTGACTGAATATCAGCTAAAATATACAGATTACACCACTCAGATACGAAATCTTTACATATTGACCTTAAAACAAACATTGTTTTACTAACATCCGATCAGAGTTCATGAGAATTGAGATTAATGAGCTCATGCACAAATCTGTTTAAACTACCACTGAACCATGGGCATGGCTTGACGATTCAGAACTAATTACACATTTAGGGTGGTAGTGGCTCAGTCCATAGGGACTTGGCTTGGGAACTTATAATTATTTATTTTATTATCATTTTTATTTTTTTTACTCTCTCTATTTATCTGTACTTATTTCTGTCTTTGTGCTCCTGCAACACCCATATATCCCCTTTGGGGATCAATAAATGCTTATCTTATCTTACCTTGAATTAAACTTGACACAGCATGACTTTAAACTAAATGCTAACCTCAGCATGCAAACATGTTCACATAACAATGCTAACTCGCTGATGTTAATCATTATATCAGTACTGGACATTTTGAAATGTTGACCTCATGTTGGCGCTAGATGAAGACTTAAGGGATGATCAAAGTGATTACTATTAATCCTGAAAAGGATGAATGTCCCTACCAAATTTCATGGCAATCAATCCAACACTTGTTGAGATATTTCAGTCTGGTCCAAATAGATGAACTGACTGACCGATCAACGTTGTCATCCCTAGAGCCACATTGGTAGCATGACTAAAAAATATATTAAGTGGCAGAGGTCATACCATATTCTCTCACGCAAGAGCCAGTTTAATGTTTTAATATCTTGTAATTTTCCAGAGATGTCTGACAGATGTCAGACAGTTCTACAATTATCAGTGCAAGCTCATGTTAACTGAAATCCAGCAGTTATAGTAAATGGATGGATTTCTCTGGTGCAGCAGCTATAAAAACAAGTCAACAGACAAAGCTGATATGAAGAGGTTTCATGTACTGAACCTGAATAGCATTGTAAAAATTAAAATTACGTGACCTTAGAGAAAACGACCGTGCTTGAATAGTGGCTGAAGACACCCTAAATCAGAAGACATGGATGTGACAAATTTTATAATGTGACATAAAGCCCTTTTAAGGAATATTTCCTAGAGGAGAATTCCTTTGTTCCTAGAGGTATCATGTGGCTGACATGTAGTATAATGTTATGTAATGCAGCACCAGAATAAAAACTTTCCCGTACTGAAAAATAATGGTTAAATAGAAACGCTGACAAAACAAAATTCACATATTGTGATGTACTATTATCTATCTCTAGTTTCCAGGCTGTAAAGGTTTTCAAACTGTACAAAAATGAATGACGGAAAATTCCTTCTGAAGGGAGAGAAACAAGCTTTATATCTCTAACTCAGCTAACTGTCCAGATATCATGAGGACTTATGCCGAAATGAGAGACACAGAAAGTCACAAAACTATAATTATATTAATAATGTGCTGTTTTTTTAATCAATACCTGTATGTGGATGACAATATCTGAAATTAAAATTTCATTTAGGCATACTCCTCAAGGTCCCAATTAGAGAACAGAGGACATTCTTTTCTCTTGCAGACTGCAATTTAAACAGATGAAAGTGCCTTGTGTTTTCTGGCTGGTCCCTGTGGTGAAGGATTAAAGCACAGCAGTGGACATTCAAGCAACTCAAAGAAAACTAAATAAGTGGATGCAGACGCTTGGACAATCTCACTGTATGATACCATAGAACACCTTGACTAGAGCTATTTAGTGATTTTAGAAATATGCTTTCAAATTTGCCTCAAGGAGCTTTCCTATCTGTCATACGACACCCTCGGACAAGGATAAAGTCCCTAAAAAAACACCTTTGATGGAGAAAAAAATGGAAGAAACCTAGGGAAGAGCAACAGAGGACTCCAGCTTCCTGGGCAGACATGGAATAGATGTTGATTATACAGAATAGACCAACATAGGAAAATTTGAGACAATCTGGATGACAAAATTGTCGACCGACTTCCAGGTGCTGCCAAACGACCTGAGCCACACAACCTCTTCTCCACTATAGAAACCTGGAGAGGACAGATTACAAAAACACACAACAAGAGGCAAAGCTCAAGTACACCTTTAACACAGATAGATGAGAGGAAACAAACACACAGAGAGAGAGAGAGAGACAAGGACAACATGCACCCAAGGTAGAGAGAAAAGGGTGTGGCTGAATGAAGATCCAGATCCAAAACATCTGGCACCGACACCCAGGAAAGGGTCCCAGGATGGCCGATGATCCAGCACAGAGAAGCCTGAGCGAAAGAGAGGGCAAGGAGGAGAAAATAGGGAGAGAGAGGGATACAGCACAGCTTGGACGCTCCTGTGCTTACATGGGATAACAACCAAACTGCCGGAAGTATAATGGTAACAGTTACAAAGCTTGAAGTAATCAAAGAATAAGCAACTAACTGAACGTTAAGGTTAAAAGACGAGTTTAAGGTTTGGATTTAAAGGCCTCAACAGAGTCGGACTTTCGGAGGTCCACAGGGAGATTTTCCAGAAGATAGGAAAAGACCCTGCAGCCTGCTGACTTTTTTTAACATTGGTAACAGACAGGAGCCCAGCATTCTGAGCACGGCATGGAATAAGGTTTAATCAGAATCAGAATCAGAAATCAGACTCAGAAACAGCTTAAATATTAAGTAGGTTTACACATACGAGGAATTTGCTTTGGTGTTTTTGATGCAAAACAATAAACATAATAGGAATATAAAGGAGTAAAAGAAACATAGGTACTGCAGAGTCGTAAATATAAAACTGACAGTAAGATATTTAATATTAAACCAAAATGTTATAGGAAAATAATAATGATAGAATAGAGCATGTACAATTTGACGACATGGTATTTAAATTGCAGCATGTGCAACATATTTACAGATGAATGTGCAAAACTGCCGGATTGAGCAGTGCCAATGACCAGCATCTCGGTTTTATCAGAATTTAGGAGCAGGCAATTACGTGACATCTAGTTTTTTCCAGCGGACAAGCAGGCCTCTAATTTAATAATTTAATAATTTTGGAACGATCATCTGTCTTTACAGGCACATACAGCTGAGTATCATCAGCATAGCAGTGGAAATGAATTCCATGACTGTGTATAATTTGGCCAAGAGGTAAAATATCAAGAGAGAAAAGCCAAGAACAGAGCCCTGAGGTACTCCATATTTCAGATCAGAACATTTTCATATACTATTATAGGAAACACACTGTGTTCTTTCAGATAACTAAGACTTTAACCATGCTGAAAGCCAAGCCAGAGAGGCCAAATTGATATTCCAGTCGCTCTAGGAGTATATAGTGATCCAAGGTGTCAAAAGCTGCACTGAGAGCCAGTAATAGAAGCACCGAGGTGGAATTTGGATTCATGGTAAGCATAAGATCATTTATCACTTTAGGTGCAGTTTCAGTGGAATGACAGGCCCTGGAAGCAGATTAAAAAGGTTCAAAAAGACTGCTGTTCAATATGTGGGTCAAAAGTTGCTGAGACACAACTTTCTAGTACTTGAAAATAATGGAAGGTATAAGAGAATGGTCGACAATTATTTAGAGACCATAGATCAAGATGTGGTTTCTTAAGTCAGGCTTAAACACAGCTGTCTTAGAGGTAATGGTGACAGTCGTAAATGAAAATTAATATTATTCAGCACTGTAGGTCCCAGAAACTCCCAGAGATCTTTAACAAGTTTAGCTGGTAGGAGGTCGAGGAGGCAGGTAGTTGGTTTAGATTCTAACCCCAGCTTAGACAATGTTTCAAGCGAGATAAGTCTCAAAATTTGTAAGAACAGATACCATCTTGGATTCAACATTTGAATATTACACTACCCATTGTGCAGCAGTAGCTGGAGATGAGGAACTAATTTTGTATCTAATCTCATCTATGATTCTGCATGAAAAAAATAATAAAAAAAGATGAGCTGTAAAGGGTGAGCAGCTAACAGACGGCTGCTTTTCAATGAGTTTAGCTACAGTGTCAAAAGGAAATCTAGGATTGTGTTAATTGTTACTGATTAACGAGAGAAATATGCAGCTTTAGTGGACAGAGCACATTTGTAATTCAAGACACACTCGTACCATGAGAGGTAGAAAACTTCCAGTTTTGATTTACGCCACGTGTGTACCAATCTCCAGGCCTAAAAGGGACACCTTATGTTTTTTTCATACTGCTGCAGTAATAGGTACAGTATTACTTCACTCCCTCCGCTTCTTTGTCTGCATTCTGTCTTTTTCACACAGTCTCTCACATGCTCACAAACATAATGAGGCACACATTCACTATCACACGGAGGCCATACTGCACGGTTACAAATATAATTTCATCCTGCAATCTCAAACCGGGTTCTGAAAATGTAATTTAATGAGAGCACATCACCCTGGATGTCTACACTTGAACTTAAATGCAGTCATGAATCTCCTGTTGCCTCTTCCCTCTCCTTCTCGCCATCTCCTTGCATCACTTGCATGCATATTACAGATGAATTGCATCCAAACTACAAATTGCAATCCCATTCAGAGTCTGATCACTTCTTTATCTAGCTGAGATGACTGGATTGCAACATAAGCATACTCGAACCCAATGTAGTCACATAATGATTCCCGGTGTGATACAAGTCGCATGACAAATGTTCATTGTAGTCCCTGTCATTTTATGATAATAGAGAAAAATAATGCATCTTGTAGCAAGGCACCAATTCCCAATCTCTCTTTTTCTGTGTTCTTTGTCCACACACACACACACACACACACATACACACAAAAAGGTCGATGTCAACGCTCCATGCTTTCTGTGTGTCTGCACTCAGGGCCAGAGGTCTGTAGATTAAAACCAGCAACACAACAGGAAAAGACTTTGAAATGAAAAAGGATTGAGGGATATTGAGAGATGCTCCTCTGTAAATAAGTGTTTCAGGTTGTTAGTGTCAACTCGGTCAACTTAACACTGTGGTTTGTTTCTTTTCATGTTAGTTCAAGTACGGTGAGTTGCCTCTGTGCCTCTTTACCTGTGACCTCCCTCTTCTCTCTCTCTAATGCACACACTCACTCACAGTCATGAATTTCTGCCTGCTGCATTCAGTGTAAAGTAAGGCTGTTTTTTTTACTGTGCACAACATGGGCGGGGCGGGGGGTGGGGGAGTTGAGGTTGGAGGTACTTCCTGCCGAACCATCAGAAGATAATCCTCACATACTGTAACAGGTGATAACTGACATGGTACACTGAGATGCACTATAGCCAAAGGCCAGAGGGATTTGTAAACTCACAAAGTCAGAGCTGTTGCAAAGGCTTCTCCATAAAAGGGACGTTTGACATGTAACTGAAAATACTCAGTGTCTGTCTCATACCCTATGGCAGCAGAGGAATGCCATCTTAACAGTGCATGACAGAATTTAAACATGATTGAGTAGGTCGGGTAAATTAGCCACATAGAAAGTGCCGTGTCCACACTAAATGCTTTGTTCAGTAGAAGTCGTGCTCAGCGGATCTGTCTCCGATTTGGCTGTCATCACACCACGGCTAAGACCGGAAACCATCTGTGGGTCGGAGAATAATCACTTACTTCCATCTGTCTGCTCGTCTGTTTATCTGTCCATTTCTTCCTTCCATCCATCCATTCATTCGACTATTCATCTGCTTATCATGTTTCCATTTGTGTGCTCATTTGAGTCATCTGTAGATGCTCAGTCTGTCGCAGCTGACTCATGACTATCATTATTACTCTTGTTTCTTTTAATCCACAATCCTTCGGGAATGCATGATCAATCAGTGCCTTAAAAACTTCATCTGAGCACTTGTTTTTGAAATGCTTTGAATACAACACCAGATTATTCACCTGCAATTCCGATAGCGTGACTGTCAGATTAGTCAATTATACTCTCGCTACTGCCTGACAGTTGGAAATCAGAGGCCACTTGACTAATTACTTCCTCAATGAATTACGACAGGAATGATTCAGGCTTGTGTTGATGGTAGTGTAAATCCCTGGAGGTTAGTGCTGTGTCTCATCACCAGTGTAAACAAAAAAGAAAGAAATGAACAAATTAGTGGACACATCACATTAGCAATGATCCAAGCACTGTCAACTGAAACATGCTTGGGTTAAAAATAATCTGCACTTTTTTATATATTCATGAGTGTTCTGAGAGAAATACTTTGCTATCACACAAATACTCTAAGATAGATGGAAGATGGACAAATACTCTTTTAAAAAATTATCTTGCTTGATTCCCTCAGTGCTATTTATACAGTATGCAAATGATGATCACATGCAGCAAAACACACATTTCTTCTTCACTCTTCTTTCACTTTACTGGCTCTTCCTTACTAGATCTGGAATAAAATGTTACTTTGCAATGCATAATAATAATAGTAACAGTTTTTATTATTTTCTATTTCCCTTCCTCAAACTGCAGCTCTTTCTGTAGTTGTGTATTTGAAGACCTAAATGTTCACTTATAGCAATACATTTGCTGTTTATTTTTATGTGTAGAGGAAAAATAATCCTTGTGCCAGTAGATGCATTTTGGAGGAGTAGCATAGGACAGCTCCGGAGCAAAATATCTTCAGAGTGATGAAATAAAATGAATTTATAAAAGGTTTTTGGACATTGATATTTAGTCTAATTTCAATGTAAGTCCTTTTATTTAGGTGATCATTAACCAGCCAAGTATCGCTTTTAATAAAGAGTAACCTTCAATAAAGTGAGTTACTTTTAAGACAGAGTAACTTTCAGCACTTTTATTAGTAATTAAGGTACTACTTTAAAGTAAGTAGTTATTGCTTTTAAAAAATATAACTTTACCTGACACTGTTTTTGTCTGCTGCTGCATGCAACATATATATTTAGAAACTCCTACATAGCTAACAAAATATCACAACTAATTTAAATGTACAATTTAAAAGTGATCTACTATATTCAATTAATGTGTTCTTAATTATGTTTTTCTCACCTCAGAATTCAGTTTTACTATATTCAAATAATTTTTTCTCACCTCAGACTTATGTTTTATTATAATCTACACTTGTGAGCTTCACTGTAAAATAAAAAGAAGAAGTTATATCAAGCACCATGGATCATAAAAGATGTTTCTTGCCAGATACAACAGACAGGAATCCTGTCTCCTGATCAGGGCTATTTTTTTTTATCCCAATCAACTACTAGCTAATAGGATCAATATGCCACAACATTCTCAGGTTTTAATTTTAGGTTTCCTCCACAGCCAAACTCGTACAACACCTAACCTCCCAGTCTGATGTTGCTGTTGCCAGAGATTGCCAGAGAAAACACATAATTTCCCACAAGCCATAAGATTATTTCCAGGACAGACCTGTCACCAATGTTGGGTTTCGAACATGACAAGCTTTGTTGAAATAGGTATTTACTAAACTAAATTTATGTTTCATCAGTCAAAAGAAAAGCACAATAAAAAATGTGTATGGAAATGTCATTGATCACTACCCGTCAGATTGTACACTATATAATCTTAAGACTTCTCAGTGGGTAAATACCAATACCAATTATGAAATACCACATCAGTATCAGTGATAGTGCTGAGTTATCAATCTCCTTTGAAGAAAAACTGAGGTGTTGTCTGAATGCTATCATCATGTACAGACACTCTGTATTACACCCCAGAGGCAGCTCAGTATGTTTCCATAACCTACAGAATTACCCCTTCACAAATACCTTTCTGTGAGATACAGCACATGAAAGGCAGAGATAGAGGTGGTAAGAGATAAGGTAGCCTATTTTTAAGTTTAAAGCCCCCACAGGAGATGGAAGGTGGTTTATTCTGGGTAGGATCCTTTCTTCCTAAACTTGCCATGTCAAGTATACAATCCCTTTATCTCCAAACCATCACACTGATGGAAAATAGTCTGGACTGAGGACTGATTCTATAAGAATGCTCTTGATATTAGTGTGCCATCAAACCCATGCAGCACTTGTCATTGCCAAATGAAAGACCTCTTTAAAAAGGATTGTCCACTCTTACAATTACACAAAACTGATGACACAAAATGCTCTGCTAGGAAAACGACTTGTGGATCTTGTAAACTACATTTCATTGAGATGCTCACAGGTATTTTCGGTAATTTAGAAAATTAGAATATATATGGTATATACAAATTGTAATTGCAACCGATGATTAGCTAATCTGCTGAATCATTTTGTGATTAATTGTTTAGTCTATAAAATACAGAAAAATGGCCCAGGTTTGCATCTTGGTTTTGGACTGTCTAATCAACCAACAAGCACTATTGCCAGATATGGGTGCCAATAATGGATGATTATGCAAACCCCTTATTACGTTCAATGACAATTTATATTTTTTTCATCCAATGGCAACATTTTAAACATTATTGCTTTCTCAAAATCAGCACATGGCAAATATCATGTGGTTACAGTTAGGCACCGAAACACTTTAGGCGAACATTTTAGGTCTACTGCATTAAAAGTCTGACATGCAACACCCCCCTCCACCAGTACAATCTCCACACCCTTACTTTTCACCTCGCTCCATAAAGGGAACACTACTTCTGGCATTAACACTTCAAATTGGCTCTGCATATAAATCGTGAAGTGCTGAATCACATATATAATTCCTAGGGATACTGGCTGGAACAACGGTCCTAAACCGACGGATATTCAATTTTAAAGATATTCAAAAAAGGGGAAAGCACTAAAGTCTTACATTTGAGAAGCTGGAACCAGTGATGTTTAAAAAAAATTATGAAATCACTTATCAAAATTGTTGTTCTATGTAAAGTCAAAGTTAAAAGAGTGAAAATAAAAGTTGATTCAATTTTTGCATTTTTTATTTCTGAATATATATTTTTTCAATGACTTTATGAAGCAGCATAAATATAATAACTTCAAGAAGGTGCAGAACCCCTTTTGAAAAAGAGATGCAGTGGAGACTATTCCACAAGCTGACATTTGGGCGACAATGTGCCTTCTTCAGCGCGTTCTTCTGCAATTTATTATACAGTACTTGTTATGCATGTTTAATGTTTTTCTCATGTAAGTCTTGTGTGTCTGAACACAGATTTCCTCAGGTTTGAGCGCACACGCTACACAATGTAATATTTCTTTTCTGTACCTGTTCATTTTCTGGACACTGTTTTTGTCAGTGTGGTGAGAGAGCTGTGATGCCACTGAGAGCACCTTTCTGTGATCAGATGCTCTTATCAGTCATTAAAGACTACAGTGGGGAAGCAATCATCCCCCCTCAGCCGAGGAAAATGAAGGTGGCCTAACATATAATGGCTCCTCTATATTATGGTGGGTACCACAGCTATGTTATTATATAATAAGGACTATGAGTGTGTGTATGTGTGTGAGTGCAGAAGGGGGTATCTTTGGCATAAATTAGGCAAGCCGTAGCAATTTCCGAGGCAGATAATTGGACATGGATTCGTGCCATGGGCTGGCCAAAGCCCCTGAAGCTCTGAACTCATTTGTTGGGATGCAGTGCACCTTGTCAGGGTCACAATGTGGAAAATCTTCCTCCTCCCAACACACACACACACACACATGCAACAGGCCTTAGATGACTACTTGAGTTCTATCTGATATGAGTTAATATTTCATGAGATTAACTTCATCGCAGAAATGCATTAAGATTTTCTGGGGGGAAAGTTTCAGTTGTCAAGGTTGTTTAATATTGAGAATATTGAGAAAATACTTAAGATGTTATCTTTCCTACTGAATTTCCCAAACTGGAAATTGATTAGTTCAAATCAACTGCTAAACAAACATTTAAGCTACAAACATAGAAATACAGTACACGTGTATTACATTTTAACTGAAAAGATATATATTTATACTTTTGCTGCATTACATCAATTTTAATTTAATCACAAAGTGGAAAATTGACAGCTTTGACAGCTTCAGTACACCTCCATGATCGAAGAGATGCATTGGATATATGATGCAGTGAAGAGAGTCTATAGTTTTGTGAGAGTTTTGTGAACGGATTCCAGCTGACTGCCTGAACTAGCTTTTAGGCTTTGTTTCATAATATTTGTCAAATTCACATAATTCAATGAAAAGCAAGTCTGTTTCCTAGACATTACTTTATGGTAAATTGCCACAGCAAATACATTTAATAGAAAAGTAATGCTACCAGAATTTATCAATTTATCAACATAATGAGGAAATGGTTTTCTTTAATTAATGTATCTGCCAAGTCACAAAATGTTCACAATGAAATTATTTGCCAAACTTTCACTGGCAAAATATTTTTGATTTGTTTTCCCTCCAATATCCACTCTTTCAATACAATATCTGTTAATGGCAACTAAAGCATAATTAGCATTTTGTATAGTTATGTTTAGGCACTCAAAGCACTTGGCTAAAGTTAGGAAAAGATCATGGTCTTAAATACTGAAAAAGTCAAAAGCAACATGAAGCTTGAGATAACTGTGCCTAACATTAACATTAAAGTGCTTTTGTTGCCTAAACCTAAGCACATGCAAGACTCGCCAACCCCAGTCTCTGGTGTCAAAGTTTGCTCATCCTCCATCCGCCCCGACCACCTTCCCAAGACTTGCATGTAGCACAAAAACTCAGCCCTACCCTCTTTTGAAAAACTTTTTTGGAACATAGTGCAGCCATAAATTATGTTTCCATCATAACATACTTGGCAAAACAATTTAGTAGTATATTAACTTTTAGGAGACAGGGTGTAGAGGTCAAGGAGGTGGATGGGCGTGTGTAATGTTTTTGCTTTCAAAGTAGGCTTCACACTTTCACCTCCCATCTCACACTTCTAGTCAGTTAAAAAATCAAATCATTTAACTATGAACACAATCTTTGTGTACTCTAACCAGGTGGTTTTATTTTAATTCTAATTTTAACCAAAATTTAGTTTCACACACAGATATTGTTGGAATAACCAATGGCAACATGTTGTCAGTGAACGTTTTGCAGAAATACAATATGAAATACAACTTTCATATATGTACAATATTTTCTTCCATTGAAGAAAAATACAATAATTTCCCCTTAACACGTTAATGTCAAATAGTTGCACATGAACACAATTCACGGGTGATATTCCTGCAAGGTTACAGTCTAAGGTTAAAGTGTGCAGTAAGTAATATAATCCAGTAAGCACAGTCAGTTTGATCATCTCTGCCTCATAAACCGACATGGAAAGTTATTTTTTAGCGCATCAAAAGACAGTGAACATCTATTCATCACAGCAGCACAGTTTCTCCTTTAGAGTGCCCTTCCTCTTAATAGCACCCCTCAAGCTTTTTCATCTTAAGTGTAAGTAAGTAGTAGATTGAGTGACCTGTAGAGTAGTTTTCCTTTGACACTAAAAACAGGCCCACAGTTTTACCTTTTTGCATCTTTTTGACATAAAGGGTAACAAAGGATACAACTTTACCCTTTTTTTTCTGAGGAAATGCTGAGGTGGCCTTTTGAGAGAGGTCTGCCTTGTCCTTTGGTTTATGTAACCGCCATTTGGAGAAATATCACTCTGTGGATTTAGTGAGGCTGAGCCTTTGTAATCCTCAGCACAGATACTTTTACAAATCCTGTATTTAATTAGATTTCCCCATTTAGTCATTTGCAGTCAGAGGCCTAATTCCTGCATAATGCCTACAGTGAGAGTGTATTCCTGGCAAACCGGTGGATTGGGTCCTGTGTTCTACTTCAGTGTGTAATGGTCCAAGGAGTTCAATTTCACCTCACATATCCCCTTGGTTCTTTGAGCTTAACAGAACAGCGACTGGCTTACCAAATGTTTTCTTTTCTTTATCAGAAGATCAGTGTTACACAGGAACCTTTTTGGACCCCTTTGAGTGACTGTGTGTACGTCTGTAGTGGGTTACTTTAGCAGATTGGGAAATTACGGCAGATGTTTCATGTTTGTATGACAAGTGGAGAATGACTGAAATGGACACGGGATGGGCACAATATGCATAGCTGCTAAATATAATATAATGAAATATATTAAATATAATTCCATACAGTATTGGAAATACAACATAAACACAAACTAAAGACTCAAAAATTAAGACTGAATTGAATAAAAACTCTTAACACTAAAAACATTATCATAATTACGATATTGCGAGAGCCTTTATTGCAGAGTTATTCCAATGGTTTGAATAGTATTTCAGGTGCTCATGCTGTGGTTGTGTCCACTCTTTACGCTTCTGATGATATGTGAAATACGTTCAAGATGAGTTTGGAAATATAACAGTGACACCGACTTTTTAGGATTTACAATTGCAATACCTCCTGCTACAATAATTCCTTGAATATCCTTACATATGTATATATCAAATTTCAGAATCATTTTCATGGCTTGTTTTATCTTCAGAGTTCGCTGGACATTTCATTAATTAATGTCATATTTGTTCTTATTTTGCTTATGTAAAGTGTCTTTTAGTTATGCAAAAGGCGCTTCAAAGTGAATTTATTATTAGTAGTACTATAATTATTCAGCTTTCTCATTTGTCAAGTGAGAAAGTCAAAATCATATAGATAAAATCATGTACAACTTAAAATAATGCAACATATCATGTCCTTGAAGAATATATGTGTAGAAATCTGTTGTTCACACATTAACTTTTGTTACACCTGGCTGAAATGCAGTGATTCAATGATATATCTGGGATATCTGTTTTATCTCTGACCCAGCACCCAGCAGGGTGTGGCCAGAAATGTGCTCTGTTGCACCTGCAACCACATCCAACAGTGATGTCATAATGTCATGTCGTTGGAGTACATATTGTACGTCACTGTAGCAAGATGAGAGGTAAAACCACTGGAGGTCAGAAAAACAACATTTTCAGCTGGTGTTAGGTTTCTCTTTAGCCTCGTGTCTACCAGGTCAATTCAGGACCTTTAGTGGTGCGGTGATGGCTAAACAATGTTGACACCTTGTAGACTCCAGCCTAGTCGAGTGTTTCCTCAGGAAATACCTCAGAGACATTTAAAGCTATTTTCATCATCCTTATCCTCTATTTTGAAAAGAATATAGATATATCTGTATGCCTTTCATGACATTGTAAAACTAATAAACTATATTATTACAGTTTCTACCAAGGTAAAAACTGAGTAATTACAAGACAATACAGTGTAATAATCTGTAATTACATTAATATACTGATAATAATGATTAATAAGAATATCCCACCCATTATTACTCAAAACAGCACATATTTTACACTGTTAACCCATTGTTGTCAGAGAATATTATTACCCTGATATAACCCAATTATTTAGAAGCACATTATCCTTTTGTTTCCTCACTAATTAAAATGCTATTACTGATATATTACACCACTGTATAACCTTGAGATGTTTTGCCTAAAATTACCCTCATATTTCTGCTTCATTATTACATTATTGCAAAAACGCTAATATTAGGCTACCAAGATATTCTTACTGTTAATAACAATGTTTTACAAAGATACTACCAGGCTATTACCACTGTAATTATCATCTAAAGTATTACTCCATTATTCTCCTTCTAGTTTCAGTAAAGAGCTACTTGTTAGGTTAAGTTGGGTTATAGTTTAGAACAGTACTTAGTTAGCACATGCAACAGCCTAACATGCATATGCAGTAATTGTCAGTTTTTGCATACTTGGAGTCGGTGGCATGATAAACATCGCCAGGTTCCCATTTGCTTGTGACAATGTCAGTGGCTGTCACATGGAACACTAAACTCTGTCATTCAATGACAAGAGAGTGTCTGTTGTCATATTACACGCACATATTATGCAGACTGTTAAATTGGTTTTATTGATTTTCTGTATGGTTTAATTACACCTTGCGGTCCTAAAGGGACTGCTGATCACATAATTACACAGAGGATTCAGAGAGTCAACCGCTATCTAGGCTCTATGTCAAAAATCTGAAGTCATCTGAAGACTGAGTTGTAAACTGTAGTAAACATTTCCAGTAAAGAAATAAAGGTGCTAATTAGTTAAAAACTAGCTACATGACATCTGAATATGGGAGTATTTCTATATTCAGGGAACTGAATAAAGACTAATGTACCTCTGCTGTGAGCAGTCCATCCAACTGTGACCCATCATCCTTGCACATTCTTTAAATTATACCATCAAACACCGTACCTTGCCATCTTGGCTATTATTAGCTTTTGTATTAAATCATTATTGATTGGTGAGGAGTGGTGGGGTGGGGGGCTTTGGCTCCGTCAATAATGCCCTGCAGAAGCCAGTGAAACAATTTTACCCAGTCTGGAGATGAACATTCCTCTAAACACTGCACCATAACAAACTTGAACAGTGATTTTTATCTCAAGGCCACCTTTTGATAGTTTCCTCTTTGAAACCAATAGCTTGAATGAAAAGTCATTGCTGCACTAAAATAAGTAAATAATGAACAGAGCAAAATCAAACGTTATTGGATGCACCTGCTTAAAGGGCAACTTTACTCTCTCAGTCAGCTAATAGACTGAACATTTCTGATTTTGAAGGCTGTTGAGAGATAACCTTTAAACATAGTGGGTTGCTCCTGATGAAACAGGCTTTGCAGGAAAAGTTTAAGGTACATACATCTACTATTTTGTAATTGGATTCATGCAGGCTTGAAGAAACCATGTGCACCAGACAATGTGCAGACAACAGGCCCTCCTGTATTCCAAAGATAAGT
Source organism: Coreoperca whiteheadi (assembly GCA_011952105.1). Classification (NCBI taxonomy): domain Eukaryota; kingdom Metazoa; phylum Chordata; class Actinopteri; order Centrarchiformes; family Sinipercidae; genus Coreoperca; species Coreoperca whiteheadi. Next base: position 23,080,611 of record CM022490.1, on the reverse strand, counting down.
AAAAAAGAGAATGGATTCATTTGCTGCTTTGTATTTAACATAGACTACAATTACTCTTATTAAAGGTCATTTCATTATCGCTCACTTCACTTAATCCATCTGCAGTCTATTGCTTGAAGGTTGATATCTAAAACATATATTTTTGTCATCCAGCACAGACACCAATTTCCTTTCCGATTTGCTCAATTGATTAATATGTCACTAATATTCATCTCGAACAGTCAATACAACACAATGGCTTATACCTGTAGATTAAGCCAAATTAATTTAAGTTGTATGTTTACAAAAAAATAAAATACAGACTTTACCGGGTTACCTTCAATCGCTTCTGTGTTTTTTGTGTTTATTGTGTCTTGAGTGCTTTATTAGATAATTTCCACAACACCATAAGATCTACATGTCTCAATTTTCCAATCTGGGCAGTGTTATAGATTGGCCCACCAATGAATCACTGCTGGAACAGGAAAAAAACAATTACCTTGATGAGGTTAGGGATGATCCCAATTTACAGAGTCTTTTGTCACTGCTGCATGCTTTCGGTTGATAAATAAATTAAAATGAATTTTGCTGTAGAGATTAACAGAAACTTTAGGAACACCTCTCCAAGAGGTGGCTTACAAAAACTTGTATTCACTTGATCATGAGATGCTATTTATTGGGCTCTCAATACCAGAGATATCTAAAAGATAGATCTAAAACTAAACTAAACTAAAATCTGATGCTGTGTGTTTCTTGTGATGGACATTTTAATGGTTGATAAAATGTATGTTTCTTATCATTGAGTATATCTACCTACAATTGAGAAACCATGGAAACCTTGTGGTGTCCCCTACACCCACCCACTGATGCTCTTAAGGTGCGGTCAAACCAGATTTCCCTCCCCACTTGTCTCCACCAGAGTTTTATATTTACAACCCTACCCGTGCTATTTCCTGCCCCGAGTGCTTCACACCAACCCACAAAAGTAAATTTCACTCGCTGAAATCCAATGTGACCACTCCTTTGCAGGGGAAAAATAAGTCATTCTAAGGAGGAAAAAAATTCCTTCATCCATTGTTTGGATGTGCCACCTAAAATCTTAGTCCAGGCACTCGAAAATAAAAGCTCTTCTATCTCTTCTAAGAAATATGGGCTAATACATAAAAAAAAATACACTGAGGGATGAGTAGCTCACCTAGTAGAGCGTGCGCCCCATATACAAGGCTGAGTCCTTACCGCAGCTCTTTGCTGTAAAAAAAAATACACGAAGGTATTGGCACTCTGGTGTCTTGACATATAATGAACTCAAACCCGCAAGTAGCCTACTTAATTCCACACACCACACAATAAGTAAAGGTGAACCCAGGACCTGTAAGCACATATTTGACCACTAGTGATGGTATTGACACAAGAATCATTGAATTCTTCATTAAATTGGGTCAGAAATCTAGAGCACTTAACATGGAAACACACTCCCTGAGGCTATTCAACTCTTGAATGGTACACATCTGGCACTTTAAGCCACATTTTATTTTTAGCTGAATGTGTTCTTTGTAATTATTTGTGGTATTTTGTGCATTTTAATATGTTTAGGCTATTTGATTCTTGGCCTGTAAACCTTTGCCACCACCAAGTTACATTTTGGCAACACCATCAGCTGCTAACGTTAGACTTCTTTATCTCTTTAGCTATTGTGGTGCCACTTGGAAAGTACTGGCATAATCATCCAGATTTTAACTCCTAAATAACAAACATGTTTGAAATTATCAAGGTGACCCCAATGAGTCTGCAAGCAGTTCGGGAGGTTTAGGAATGGATCTCTAAACCCCTCACATTACCAGAGCATCTGGGCCGAACATTGGTCCTGACCATGGTCCCAGTTCTGATGCATTATGAGCTTACCAGGGCAAGTTCCATATAACTCAACTCACAGTAGTTTGTGTATAAATTTATAAATTCAAAATATAAATGATTCACCAGGTACTTGAATTAGAGACATTCAAGGTGATTAAATATCAAATACAATCTAGTAATCAGAGGCTATAACTGTATCTAGTAAATTTCAGAAGTTCTCACTAGTAATTTAACCTATGGATGAACCACACTTAAAGGCTGATGGAAAATGCTATGGGTCAGTGAGTCTTCCAGAGGGGAACACCTGATCAAATAAAATGTGGAGGTTTCTCATGGGAGTATTAATGCTGTATTTTTTATGGAATCTTTGTTTTACATGAATCTAAATGTTTCTACCCCTCCATTTTGGCATTTATTTTAAAGGTCTTTCAAACCATAAGCACGTGCAATATTACTGAGATTTTACATTTAAGCGTTGACATGCAGCCTCTAATAAGCCCCTTCACTAAATACAAAGCAAAACAATCTCCCCAAGAATCACCTTTTCAGCCATCTCACGGCAGTACATGAAATCGGCATGAATCTATACATGGGTCAAACACAGGACTTTCACACAGGACACTGGGGTTCAATTCCTGTTTGAAACAATTTTTAAGAAAGTAGCCTGTTTATTCTAACCCAAAGCAAGTAGTTTTGGTGCCTAAACCTATCCAAATTAGTCAACGTTGATTGTTTTAAGGAAGAATTTATTCTAACCCATACCATGATGTTTTTTCTCAACCTAACCAAGTAGTTTAGTAACCAAAGTCTATTGGAAGGTGCTGTGATAGATGTATTGTGGCTGCCTGTGGAGTGTGAGTCGAAAACGCAAGCTAGGAGAGAGGTTAAGCACCCTGGGATGTTCTGCAACCTCAACCTTGGGCAGTTAATTGAGGAGAAAATACAAGCCAGTGCAGTTTGCTGAACCTGTCTCCTGCTTACACTTTTCACACTCATTGTGGTGCCACTGGATCCTGGACACATTGTAAATGCACAGAAGTGAGGAACACTTCCCCTTACTGTTTTGAGTGAAGCTGAAGGCAATTACACATCAAGTATTTGGCTTGATTGGAATTATACCTGAGGGTAGCCTGAGGGTACATAATGAGTTCATTTCAAAGGGAGAGCAGTGACAATGTATTATTATTGATGAGCACATACACACACATATCTGAAAAACATGTGCGGTTATTTTAAGACATACTCCATGCCAGCTTACTGAATAAAACTGTTGACCCAATATGCAAATATAAACAAGATGGTTTGGTTTCAAATGGGTGGTTGCACTCTGTTGCATTCATATTAGAATACTGCCGAAGAATTTAGCACTTGATGAGATGCCAAATGACAAGCACCTGCCTGGGTTGTAGGCGGATTATTCATCAACTGTGTTGATGCATGTAATGCATCAACACAGTTGATGCATTACATGCCATGACAAACACCACTAGTACCATTGTTTAAACTGTCCTAGCTTTTAAAACGCTGAGTTTATTCCTTTCACTATATCATTGCAACTGGAAGTCGATCCTGTAACACAGGCTTCTTAGTTGCTTCATTTAATCAATAATAGTTGATTAAAACCTTGTTGTCTTGTCTCATACCCGCTTATAATGATTGCCTTTGGGAACTGGAATCGTATCTGCATATTTTCTGAGTCTCTGAGGATGGATACCAGATGAGGAAGCAATTTTCTGAAGTTAAATTAATTGAATATCAAAAGTTTGAAACAGGTAGGGTTTTCTAAATGGCAAAATGTTTTATTGGCAGAGCTGTCATACTGTACTTTAGCAGCAGCTTGCTGGGGGTGATAAAATAATCGCCCTTTTTGGATTAGATTTGAGGATGCTTATTGGCAAAATGTTATGTCATATGTTATATCTTTAATCAGATATATCTTTAATCAGCAATTGGCTTAACTGCTACGCAGACCCGCCTTCTCCATCGCCCCAGAGCTGTAGAGACATGCAGACAGGGGGAGAGGACGTGTAGGACACGCATATATGCTGCGCAGATGATTTTCTGTCATTTTTTGCACATATTACTGGGTGCGCTCCATATTTCAAAAACACAAATATTGACTTTTTTTATAATAATTATTATTATTAATAATAATAGGGTTTTTTTGTGGCTCAAGGAGGGCAGCACCCTAGCGCCCTCTATTGATGGGGTGTTGTCCACCAATCAGAAGGTCTGTGGTTTTATTCCCCCAGTCACATGTCAAGTGTCCTTGGGCAAGACACTGAACCTCAAATCGCTCCTCCGGGCACTGCAGCTGCCCCCTGCTCCTAATAATTAGGATGGCTTAAATGCAGAGACTGAATTTCACTAGACGTTGCATGATTTTCTAAATAGTCTAAAATTAATCTTAACATATTTTGCTTCTATAAAATATGGGTCTTTCCTATTTATAAGCAGTACGTGCCCTTGATTCCTTCTAAGTGTTTTACGTTATAGCAAACCATAAAGATGTAGTAAATAAAAAATGACTGCTCATTAGTTCATTGCACACGATCGCACAGCATTAGCCTCTGGGGGAATTGTGCAATGTTGTGGGAAAAAAACCTGATGTTTCAGTGTAGCTGCTCTCATATGTGGGACAAGACGTCCACTTCTGTTTGTTATTGTTTGAGTATAACAACTCTCAGTATTGACGTTTTGAAGGTATTCAAGCCCCTATACCTGCAGCAGGAAATGTCTTCATGCACAGTCAGTTTGTGTCTTTTTCGGTGGCATTTGCCAGTTTAACCATAACTCTAAAGGGCTGCTGTTGATTCAAAACTACACCTGAACTTGATGAAGATGAAGAGAAGCTGTCTAAATCTTTAAAATACTTCCTGCCACAGCTAATTGACATTAGCCGCAACAGTGTAGAACATTATACAAAATATTATATGAAACTCAGGAATCTCTGGTGCAAATTTTATTCTAAAGGAGAAGTCTGTTACTATTAGCTTTCCTGTTATCAACAAATTCCCTGAAAACATCAAAACTAACAATGCATTTATATCTGAATAGTTTGGACTACCCCATGGCTCTCAGACATAAATGTTTAAAAAGAAATAATCAGAAATATATATTTTCCTTTGAACAGAGGCTGACTAATTTCCCAAAACAGCTGGGAGCTGTCGTTTTTAGGGTTGGGGACTATTTACAGCAGCGGATAAATACACATTTAGTGCTCAAGTGTGTACTTAATGCAGGAGGTCCATGTATGTGTATGAGGGATTCACTCAATACACTGCAGTGCTTATGTTCATCATAACGACGACTTAGGAACATGTCACCCAGTTTAACAGTGTGGCTCATTGGTGTGTTTCTGGAGAACAATGGAGCTCTATGGCAAAGAGGAATGCTATTTATCAAGCTTTGGATACACAGACAATACTTGTTCTTTCACGAGATTTGAAGAGAGGCTCTGGTACAGGGACCTGACTGCCACTTGCACATTTCTATTACCTAATGTTTCCCATTATATTTTAATCTAGATAGTAAACACAAGGCATAATGCTATACCTTTCCCATTTTTTAAATGTTACTGTACATTGTCATTTTCTGTTTTATGACCCCTTCGTTGCTCTTGAAACCTGTGTGGTGCAACTATATAATTTAAAAATACAATTACACCATACAAACACTGTTGTTCATTCTTTTCCCCTATGAGGACAGTTATAAAATGGATCTAATCTCAAAATATCTCAATACAGATCATTATATTGCTGACCTATCAGGGTGCCAACAATTTAAAGCATAGACAGATTTAACTGCGTCAATTTCTGACTGACTGTACCAAGAACCACTTTCCAAACAACAGCGAGCCCTAGGATACCACAGTTTTGAATATATATTACTGGATAAACTGGATAATACCGGTGCCATTTTAGTTTTTTTTTTTCAGGCTCCCTCATTGCCCAGGAAAAATCTAAACCTACAAATTAATTTCTCACAGTCAGGAGCTGCTGCTAATGACTGCTTTACAGCAGATTTTTCTTACATTCCTGATATACTAGACTCCTACAGTTTTCAAAAATACATCAGAAAGTAACACCTATTAAACATAATTATCAAGCTTAATGGGACTATTTTCATCCATTTCTGCACAGTGTTAATTCTATGAAAAGTTCAAATGGGTGGCAAATGTACACACGATTCTCTTCAGATAAAATCCTGGCAAAAATGGAGGTCTTTCTAATACAATTGAAATTGCAGTGACCATGGCAGACATCTTAAGTCGATAACATGATACATGTTTTACAGAGTATGATGATGGAATCCTGCAGCAGAAAAGAGTCACAGTAAGGGGGTTCAGCAGATGTAAACATTTCCTGGGCATAAATGGGACCCTCAGAAGTCTGCATTTCCTTTGTCCAACTTTGGGGGGCATAACCAGTGTGCTTTTGCAGCTGCCAGTGTCCCATTATAGACCTTTTTCGAGAAGACATTTTGACATGCCATAGCAGGAAAAGCACAGGTGTAATTAATAACATCAGTGTCTATAACATTCCATTTAGGTGTTTCAGTTTGAGGTCCCTGGTACTGTGTGTGCTGGCTCAATGGAATTGCTTACACGTACACATAATGCAACAGAGGTGTCGTTAAGCTCATTGCATATACTACCTGCTAAAGACAAGTCAAAATGTTTGGCATGAAAATGCCAAATTATTTCTTGTACATCTGTCCATTGGCCTTTTTCACAATGGACATTTTGACTCATAAGAAAAGCATAGGTGTTACTAACAATACCAACAATCGCTCCATTCTATTCAAGTGTCCCAGTAAGTCATGTCAGTGTGACACTGAGGCGGCATGCACAAAACCAGGACCCTGAAACCAGAGCAGCTAATGTCTCCTACTCAGACACGTCAAAAATTATTCCGTGAAAAAGGACAATTGCCTCGTAAAGTCAGGAAATGTCACATGACCACATCATTTTTACCAGGTTACTGCATTTGGGTGGTAATCAGTCACTGGCAAACACAACACGTATTTTTAAATCTGCTCTATTTGCCACATTTTTATGAAATTGTGTTAAATAGTTTGCAGTCCTATCTACCTCTTTAAAAGCAATTCGGTTGTGATTACTATTGAGCCTGCACATGTTCCTTATGCATTCTAAATGAGCAAACAGCAATTGAGAACTCCAAACGGTTTGAAAACTACTTCTGAAAACTACTCTGATTGGTTTGCCTCTACTTAAATATATCAATTGCACAGACCAGTTAAAAAAAAAACTCCACCGCAAGGTGTAAATAATGAATACCAGACATAAACTCCACTGTGTGTGTGTTCTTTTTAAAAAAAATTTCATTGCAGCCTGCATATACTAATCACCGAGAAATAGTATTTATATGAAAATATTTTTTATTAACCTGCGCACTCTTTGCCACTCCATCAGGTGTTGAAGTGAAATTTCCAAGCTCGTACTGTAAGTTCTGGTATAATAAAACCTGCCTCAGTTTACCACTGGTACTCTATTAACACTGTTATCCTTTGGATGATCCAGCCCCTGAACAGTTAGTGTAACATAATGGATGTTCTAATTACAGAGAATGACTTCAGCTCAATATTTGTGATCTTGCATCAGAAGGAATACACACTGAATGGCCTCTTAACACAAACCACAAGGTTCCAACAGTCACAGTTACAAATTGGCTATTAGACATCTGCTCTCTGAAACACACAGCTATCATTCTGCCTCAGTGATCTTGACAGCCCAATTCCATATATTCTCCTCACATTGTGCACAGACATATTGTTGCCACAACAACCTTGCTTCAGCAATAAAATAGTTATAGTTGACATGATTCTGCTGTCTGTGGCGATGGAAAACATGGCCAATTGGGGTATTACTGAATTCAACTTAATAGGTAAACCATAAAAGTTGTGAAATGTGTGCTCCACATCTGCCTCAACCTTGACATGAGTCATATTCAAACAACTTTTACAACTGTGTTGATCTTGGGTCATCTGTCATTTGTTGATACTGTTTGAAGCACGCAGACATGTCTGGGCTTGAAAGGCTGTTTGTCACTTTTCCCACAAAAGTTGAGATTTAGAAGACGCAAAATTTAAATTATAGTACTCATAGTACAGACTATGTATGATTATATGATTATGATAATCATATCCATGAGGAAAATCAAGGTCTTAATTATGTATTGTTGCCTTGTCTTCGCCCTGACTAATGCAATAAAGCATATAATAATTTGTGATCAACTTTCAGGTGAACTTTAGGTTAGCTGGTAAGTCTAAATGATGCATACAGTATTATGTAAATGCATCTAAATGGGTTTGGTTTTTTGTCTTTGATAGTCTGTGACCTGTCCAAGTGCTGCTTCTTTCTCTTTTCAGATTTGCAATTTTCTCACACAAGAAAGAAGGGTTCAATGAGCAAATTTACATCCATGTTCATGAAATGTTTCCTTATAATTAATTGAGGGAGTTTTTCTTGAGCAGGTGAGGAAACTTATCAGATTAATTTTTTTACAGTAGAGCTGCAATGATTAGTCAATTAATCAATTAGTCAATCAAAAGAAAAAGAGTTGCCAACTATTTTGATAGTCGATTAATAATTCCAGCCATCAAGCAATAAAGTCAAACATTTGCTGGTTCCAGCTGTAAGGATTTGTTGCTTTTCTTTATCATTTATGATAGTAAATGAGTCTGTGTTTTTGGACTGTTGGGATTACAAAAGAAGCAATTTGAAGATGTCACTTTTGGCTCTGGGAAATTGTGATGAACATTTTTCACAATTTTTTGACATTTTATAGACTAAACAATTAATTGATTAATCATGGATAGAATCAGCAGATTAATCAATAATGAAAATAATTTTTAGTTGCAGCCATAATTAACAGTCAATCAGCTTGGGACTGTATCAGCACAAGATTATAGATACTGTACACTAACTTAATGAAATGTTGCTTATTGAGATGTTAGCCCTGCAAATGCATTACTGTCTCTATTTCAGATTTGAAAGCTGACATTGTCCGGTGCCTCATGCATCACATTAAGGCAAGAAATGTCAACTACGGACCCACAGGATTCAGGTCAGGAAACATACCACTAAACCTAATCTAGCTCTTCTTATGTTTTAGTTTTTGAAGAGTGTGGAACTTGATGTTTTTATCCTAATTCCAAGAGCAATAGACCCTGTTAACAAGGACTGTTCTCTGTGTAAAGAAGTTTTAAGATGCACAAAGTATGAATCACCATTTTCTGTATTAACAAAACTTTTTGTGGGAGACGTTTGGGGTGACTAAAGGGTTTGCTGATGCAATAGAGTGTATGATACCTGGGTCTGACAAATGGTTTTTACAAGACAGACATTAAGGCCGTGTGTTTTGGGTCAACAGGAGCCAGCCGTCTGAGACTGTAAATTAGAGGGACCTTTAAGAGAACTTCAGGCCCCCTCCTGTTCTGTTAGACACTGAATCACTCTCTGTTTCACAGTTGTCTCCTGATTTATGATATGTGTGTACCTTCCTCTTTTGCACTATAAGAGGTAATCGTATTTCTGTGCAAAGTTAAGTATTGTGTAGGCTGTGCCCATGTGTACATGATGCCCCAGTGCTTCTCTGTCGACAGATCTGTTTGTAATAAACCCATATATTCATGTAAGGACAACTGAGGCTCATCGAGTAATTCTTTTATTCAACTCGATCCTTACGCCACTTTGGCATAGCCTCTATGATGTATTTAGCCTCTTTGAATAGCTTATGAAACAGGAAATGTGAATATGCATCTACACAACAAGTAATGTATCACTTCTCCTCTGCACCTCTTTCTCAGAGGCCCGCTGACTTCAATCGACCTGCAGAGCTCCACAGACACGCAGAACATGTTGGAAAAGGGCTGATATCGAATAATTCTAAAAGAATGAAGCCTGCTAAACCGAGCCTGTGCCATTTCTGAGATCTAACATGACAAAGTTAGAAACGAAGAAAGCTCGGACTTTATGCACCAGCCACGTGGCGCAGAGAAGAAAAATTACGAGAGACTGAGCGAAAGAGACTCAAAGACATAACTCACAAAGAAACTTTTATTAACTGCTGCTACCATGTTAAAGAAGCTGTAATGAACTTTAAACTCAGTTAACATCTGGCAGCGGCTCACACCAGACTGCATTCACAAACGGACGTCATCAGCCTGATTACGGAAGAAGAGACCCGACTCGAGCCTCCGTGGAACAGGACGTCCGGAAACATGGAATTCTGGGGAGTTTCATCCGCGACCGTCTGCCCACAGAGTGCCACAGAGGAATGGCACAGCTTCTCCTCTCCTGCCCACTCCAGGGCATTGCCTGCCCTGCCCCAAAGTCTCCAAACACAATAAATGTTTTTGTTTTACAATAATCTAGATGGATACAGATGGAAACATTAACAACACAAATGGATATTATGTTACCATCTGTAACTTCGCTGATCTGAATTTCTGAAACAACTTCAGAGAACTGCGAAAAGTTGATATTAAGGACGTTAAAGAGAACAGACTGACCACCATCCGCTCATAACCACCTTGGCTGTATTGCCCCAGAGCAAGGCAATTAACCTCCAACTGTTCCATTGAAATTTTATTGGGCAGTTCCCAATTGTTTTTGTATGTCTGTTATACTCTTTGCCTCAGGCAAGTGCTGGAAATAACAATATGCTCCCAGGCAGCTTGGTTGGCTAAATATATGGGAATACTCCTTTTGGCTAAATATTCACTACATGAGAAATAGATGGGAAGGTCAAATCAAGTTGGCTGAATTCAATATTATTTTTATAGCCCGATATTACAAATCATAAGTTTGCCTCAAGGAGTTTTACAATCTGTACAGCAGACGCCGGCCTCTATCCTTAGACCCTCATTTCAGATAATGGTAACATGGCACAAGTCCTGAAGTAATGAAAGAATAAGCAACTAACTGAAATACAAGGTGAAAAGACGAGTTTTAAGTTTGGATATGAAGGTCTCAACAGGGGCGGCTGTGGCTTGGTGGCAGAGCAGTTGCCTGCCAATCGGAAGGTCAGCGGCTCGATCCCCCAGTCATGCGTCGAAGCAAGATACTGAACCTCAAAATGTTCCCGAAGCTGCGCCTTCGGTTTGTGAATGTTCTCATATGTAAGTCGCTTTGGATAAAAGCGTCTGCTAAATGACTAAATGGAAATGTAAACAGAGTCAGACTTTCTGATGTCTGCAGGAAGGTTATTCCAGAGGAAAGGGACATGATAGGAAAAGGCCCCGCAGACTGGTGACTTCTTATTAACCTTAAAGTCTGATCTGACATGGAGAGGGAGCCAATGAAGGGAAGCTACAATTGGTGTAATATGGTCAAATGTTATAGTTTCGGTTAAAATTACAGCTGCAGCATTCTGAACCATTTAAATACTTTTATTACTAGCATGCAGCAGGCATGACAACAAGATGTTACAATGCTTATGAGCACGTGTTTCTTTAGCAAACTCAAGTGTAGACCACTTTCACTGTCTTGTTTTGGTAGAAAGAGGTGCAACTAAATCAACAGGGCCTGTCGCTGCAGTGAAAGGAGCCAGGACCAGAGGCAGTCGCTCTGCAAGTGCAGTTAAGTTGACGGACCAATGTGTCAAGTTGTAAATACTTCAGCACCAACAAGGACAGGCTAGTGTCGATTCAAATTTAATAAGAAAGGGGTCTTACACCATGGATGTAACAAGGGAGACAGTCAGAGCAGAAACCCCTATCCTGTGTTATATAGAATTAAGTCAAGGGTGTTACGACTGCAGTGCGTAGGTTCATGCACAATCTGAGTGAAAGTATCAAGGAGTTTCAGAAAAGCTTCTAAAGAATTGGGAATACAGGCAGGGTGGTCTATAGAGTAACACATGGTGGAATAATCAGAGTCTGTTGTCCTGGACAAAGCAATCCATAGTTGATAGAGCAAGTTTTATTAATACAAGAGCTTCAAATGAGGAGGTTAAATTGAAAATACATGAAGGCAACATGAAGGCAACACCCTCACCTTGTTTAGTAGCCCGAGCAACATGAGCCTTGGTATAGTTAGGCGGGGTTGCCTCATTTAATGCCTCATATTCAGAATACTAAAGAATCAAAAATGAATCAAAAAACATTTTTTCGGCAAGGCTTTGGTTGACAGTGATGTGATATTTATAAACCCAAATTTGAGGGTTGTTGTTGTTGGGGCTGGGGTTTTCATCCTTAATAAGTTGGTTACTTCACTTTTCAGTTAGCTTTGCACATTTTGTTATAGTATTTACTGTTCATTTTTGTATATAGTGTTTTTGACCATTTTGCTAAGCACCTCAGTGTCTTAGATAACACTTTTAGTTGGTGCTGTACAATTGTTAAAGACACAAGGAACAATACTTTAAAATACTGATTTCAGCTGCATGAGTCTTTTTTTTCTGTTTATCTCCTGTTTTGGGTGTGGGGAACCTTTTCAATTTTTACCTATATGCTTCAAAAATGAGACCTTCTGTTGGCATGGAATATGAACTCCTTTCGTCATTACACCACTGATATCATGCTGCCATCTCGTCTCGACTGTCTGCATTTGTCACCCCCGCGCCCATTAATGGGGAGCCTGTGACTGCATCCCAGAACTGCAAATACTTGGGAACCATCTTGGATGATTTATGGTCAGTCCACTCATACCAAAGTCAAAGCTTCAGCTTTCACACCATTTTTGCACTTTCACCCAAAATGTAAGCAGTGTTGCACTTCATTAGCCCTCTTATTGTGCACAATTTGCAGTTGCTGATTAATGTAAAAAAAAACAAAAAAAAACTACTGCTCTACATCTTTCACAGATGCAGATGGCAACAAAGGGTGAAAAAATATGGATTTCAGCTTTAATTGAGGCTGCAGGGTCCTGATTAGAAGGATTTTTGACTAAAGCAAATATCACAGGTTTGATCCCCTAGACAACCGCATATCACTGGTGAGTCTTTTGGTAACACACTGGAACTCTGTACTCAGAAAAATAAAATAAATGAAAGGTAAGTAACTTTAACATGATTGGTGAATTTTTAATTTAGAGTCAGCTGAATTTACTCAAGGCTAGAATTACAAGTAGTTCGAAATCACATCAGTCAGGTTACATTCTCTATTTCCTTCGTTTAGCTTGAATCCTGTTTTAGCTACAGTGTGAGCACATGTAGAGACATAATAAGAAGACATGACAGCTGTGACATGCAGGGTAAACCAGATTTCAGCAGACAACAACACTAAGAATCAGTGAGGCAGTATGGGATTGTGAGTGAGGCAGAGGGAACAGGCAAGCATGTTGCTGCGTTTATGAGACAAGAATACTGACTAGCTCCTTACATTGCAGTTGGGTTGTTTTGCCTCAGTGCAAATGCTTAGTCTTAAGAGAGGAGTCCAAGCATTAGGCAAACTCTTTAGCATGTTGACTGGCAGACACAGACAGGAAGGCAACCCTCATTTCTGATTCCAAGGGTGTCTGTGTGGCCTAAGAAGCAAGCACAGTTGGGGAGTGACTCGAAAGCAGATTATCACTTTCATCCCCCCAAAAATCTTTGAAGCTATGCAACAGTAGGCACAGTCCTTGAACCTGAGACGCAGGAACCAGCCTTAAAAAATGAGAGAATCCAGTCTGCTTTGTATTCAGTTGAAGTATCCCACAGAGGAAATGTAAATTCAAATGCACAGGACTGCATCAATAGTCAGGTCGAAGCATTGTTAAAAGCAGTCACATTTACTATGTATCTAATTGGTTTACATTGCAGCTACTGTATTTAAAAGCAAAAAATACAGTCAAAGAATAGAGAAACGGTTTTCACTCCAGGGTTGAATTTTTAACTCTCCTTATCTGAAGGTGGCCAGGCAATTAAGAGCGTGGTCAGGCTTTTCTGGAGCATCTCAAGGATCAAAATCAATCGGTTAAAATCCCCATGAAGTCCCTAATGGTTTTAGAATTTTAAGGAGAACTATGACATTATTGCAAATTGTGCTGCACCAAAGCAGATAAATGAAAAGAGCAAGCTTTAGGAGAGTTTGGGTTTGAGGCACAAATGTCCAAAAAGACTGGAATTTAGGCTCTGAAGATATTCTGCTCAGTACGCAAAAGTATACTATATTGCTATTCCAGTTATTTGCCAGGTGCTGTCTGCTTTTATGCATATTATGTATGTGCTTATAGATATTAAAATTGTTAAACATTACAATAATTAGTGAATGATCAATTTTTTAATCACATAGCAGTGTAAAAAAGCTGTCTCTGATGTGGCATTCTCTCATGTTGATACACTAAAATTACTACAGCTTAATGCTCACATTTTGTCATGTTTATTTCATTGCAAAGCTCGGTTAAATCAAAGAATTTGCAGATAGTTTTGCTCCTGCTCTTGTAGCAGATCTATATTGGTTGTCCTAGTGGATAGTGTTTAATGAAACTTCATAGCCTCACTCTTACATTAGTAAATGAGAAATTAAGCATCAGAGACAGATTCTCATTTCAGCCTAATTAAAGTTTTAATTGCTGGATGTCAAGTAACAGCATCTTGTGAAAAAGCAGACTCACCATTAGGCACACCACAAATCAGAAAGAGCATTGACCAAAAATAATACACCGTAGCTCTTCTGCATAATTGGCCATGAATAGTCAAATCCTCCACATTTCTTAACAAATTGACAGGGGTGGGTCGTCTGCTTTAAACACACACAAACACACACACACACACACACACACAGTGTTTCATCTGTTATGTGCCTGGTATTTTGATGATTGTGTGTGGTAGGCAGAACACTGCAGCGATGAGAAATACAGTAGGTGGACAAAAGGCCGTGGAAGGCTAATCCTATTGGTTTTGCCATCTCTAGGAATCTACATTTCACACGGCTGGGTTGAAGCTAATGGAAGCGGGGTGTGCATGCCAATCTCATTAGAGCCAGGTCTTGGGATACAGCTCACTATTCCTCCCTTTCCTTCCTTGGCGGGGTGTATGTGCCGTCTAACACTAAGACCTGACAGTGGTTTGCTCCATTTTCTCTCATCCTGAGCCCAGTCGACACCTGTAGTGACAGTAATTGAAGGCTCTCAGATCTTTTGCAATCACACAGCCCTGTCGTCCTGCACTTACTGGTCATCCTGTCGAGGAAAAGTGCACAAACTCGTTTATGTTTTACATAAGTGCACCTCTGAACTTATTGCCTACATTGCAGGGCGCATGACTTGAAGGACGTTTGTTGAGAAGTTTTTCATGTTATGCTTTTTGTGATTCAAATGTAGCTGTGGGGCTGTTTTATTCTGAGAAGGATAGATGACAACAAGGACATATTTCAAGCAATGTCCTTTGTCATTTCAGCTAAATTGGGTTTCCAGCGTGTCCTTGGAACAGGCAAATGTATGCTGGAGTTACTGTAGTGGCCCTGTCTTTGTTGCTCATTGACACATCAAACTAGAATTTTTTTTTTTTTTACCATGTACCATGTGGTGTGTTAGGCCTGGGTGTCCGAGGATACAGTCCCAAATGTTTTATGAATAGACTTGAAGGCTTTGGATATAAGACGCATAAGAAAAGAAAATGGATGAAGGCAACGAGGTGCAGGTGAGGCTGGAGGAGATGGAGGACGAGAGATCTCCTGGTGTTGTAGCAGCGGCAGATGAGGGAGAATGCCTCATCTGCCTCATCTACAAGCTCAGGTTGGTGAAGTAGAGGGCTCTTTAGCTAGCTAGTCTAGCTGATGATGCTGATGTTAAAAGAGACAATGTTGAGACCACAGCTGTTGTTTTCCTGGGTCAATTTTCAGGTGCAAGTGTTTTCAAGTTTTACAATTAAAAAATTTGCATTTTGCATAGATATAGCTTTGTGTAGAATTCATGTCCTCTTGTGAGCCGCCAGTGTTGCTTCAGTGCTAAAAAGCTGATGCTGCTTAAGAAATGCAGTTGGTGAAATCAAGGAGGGAGGACTGGGTGAAGGACCTGCACCTCCCCATGGTATTACTGTTGGAGAATAAGCTTTAGTGATTGTTTTTAAACTGATTATAAATTTAGAAAAAGTACAATATGTATTGCAATATACCGTCATTAGTTAACTTAGCATCTTGTCCAAGACATGTGGATTTTGATATTAATAATAATAATAATAAACTTTAATTATAGAGCACTTATCAAAATAAAGTACAAAGTGCTTCACAGAGAGAGAAATAAAATACCACAGTGAATGATAAAATACATAAAAACCCTATAAAATAAACAAACAGCTCAGGTAAGCATTTTGTGAAGAGACTTGAAAGAAGACGACCTAATTTCTTCAGGCAGGTCGTTCCAGAGTCTTGAGGGGCCTTGATGGGAAAAGCGCTGTCCCCCTTTGTTTTCATGCTGGACTCAGGAAGAGCCAGAATACCCCTGCCTGAAGATCTCAAACTACATGAAGGTCCAGAAGGGATTGAAAGGTCTTAAATATAATCTGGAGCCAGGCCATGAAGAGCCTTAAAAGTAATCAATAACAGCTTAAAATCAATCCTAAAGCAAACAGGGAGCCAATGTAAAGAGGATAAAACAGGTGTGATGTGATCGTACCTCTTGGTCCTGGTTAAAAGCCTAGTGAACCGGCTGTTACAGTAATCAAGGTGCCAGGAGATAAAAACATGTACATTTAATTTTATTAATTAAATGTACAGTATTAATGTATGTGCCCTGAATATGATGGTTAAAAAATCTGAGATCTGATTTGTTATTAAGGAACTTATTGTGAATTCCTCGGTAAAAACTTAGTATCCACTCATTCATTTTGTACGATTATGCTTAACTTTACTTAAGGGGCCACACAAATGGTAAGTAATGGACAGATAGTAATGAAGTGATGAGGGACTACTTAGTAATTATTCAGTATAATGTACCACTTTAGTTTAGGGGGCACGAAAATTGTAAGTAATGATTAAAGTGGTTAAGTAATCAACTAGCTAGTTCACTGAGACTGTAGGTCCAAAACCTACTCCTCTCTTGCAGCTGCACCCATGAAAGCAGCAAAAATCAAAGACTAGCAGATTCACAACCCACTCATCATTCAAAATGTTCATATTGGATTGATTTTGCAAAACCCTATGCTCAACGATGTCTTTGAACATCAAACATTAACTGGCAGTCTGAGGCGCAAACTCTGGTGGCTGACATATAAGACAACTTCAACCTCCACATCTTTACCTTTAATTGTGTTACATGAAAGGAGACACTACTTCCTGTAGTGGCACTGAACATTGACACTGGAGTGCTGCAAGATCATCCTATATGAACATAAATCCCACAGATATTGGGCTAAAGATCAACACAGCTATTTCCACCACACGTTCTTCTTTCTTTAAATATACAATAGGTATGGTCTACACGAGTGTTTTTCCTCTGATATTATCGTAGGATGTCTGTCATCGTTCATGTTTTTATTATGCTTTTTCCATGCTTTTTAGGTAAATGGGTGGACAAATACACACCTGGCCATAGCAAGATTCAGTGGTGAGCAATGGATGAACACAAATTATGGAAAATGGTGGCTTTATGGATGTTACCTCAATGCTGATAATTCATCATGATGAGTGGCAAGTGTTGTGCTGACTAAGTGATAGGAAGCACATGATGAATATTACATAAAACCAAAAATATAATACTGCTCCTGGGAAGTTCATATCTTTGATGGATGTCATATCCTGAGTAAATACGAGGTCTACCGTAAAACTACACCAACAGCAGTCCATCTAAATCCACTGTATGTCAAATGAACACATCATTGCAGGACTGCAGACTCATCACCATAATACAGTCAGTCTGCTACTGTAGGTGAAAAGTGAGGAGGAGTTTTTCCTCGCCTTGTCTGACGCATCCAGAATATTACCACAAGTACCAACTGAAAGCCTCATAAATCATCGGAGGGCTACAGGACAAAGGGGATCACATGGCACCAGGGCGCAGCAGATGCTAAAGGGTTCAACTTTAGTAACGATAAGAGCCTCCATTCAGAGAGCAGGGTTGTGGGAAGTAGATTATTGGTACAAGCGAGGTCAGGGGATGGGAGTATAATTAATACTGTATGAGTTAAACCTATGACATGCTTCTCCTGCTACCCACTGCTATCTGATTTAAGTAGAAAGGATGGAGGAGAAAATGTGGGTGGAGAGCAAAGCACTGTGGGTGGGTGGGAACAGGGGGGTGGAGGACCCTGGGAGGAAACGCTTCTCTATCCCTTTTCAGGGCTCAGTATTGCTCTGTCTCTTCTTATTAGAAAGCTAATGCAACTGTCTGTTCTAATACTGGAGAGCAGCTTTTATTCTTTTTTTTCCTCCTTTGCAACCTTTTTCTATTCCGTTCAGCACTAATCTGTGCAGTGGCAGCAGATGATAAGACGGGGCACATTCGCTTACTCTCTGCGCCTTTTACAAGCTTTGTCTAGGCTCAAGCCCTACAGTCGTTTGTTTCAACAACTTTGCAGTAGAATCCGAAAAAAAAATTTAAAACTTTTCCAGGTGAATATTTCTGTTGAGTTTCTGTAATTCTTCAGAGGTTTTCTGTTGATATTGCCCTCCAAAACCTGAAAGAAAGCACAGCCTTCTTTGTTTTAAGCACAAAGAAGCTCCAGTGTTAAGGCCTTTGAAGTGCACAAAGTGTTGGAGCTTATAGAGGTATTGTTCTTGGGAAGAGAGGATGAATTTTAGAGTGAATTTAAATCTTCAGGCTTAACTTTTACTGCCACTTGTATTGTACAGATCAAACATGTCTTACTGGACCTTGAATGCAAACGAAGAACCCCCAGGCCAGAAAGAAGGGGAAAAGGGATTCACGAGGACTTGTCTGTAGATAATTCTGATGTAACTCTACTTCTTGTTCAATGGAATTGCAAAGGACTGAGAAAAAGCCCTATGATAAATTCACATTGTGTGCAATTTCTAAGTTGCTCTTTGTCAGAAGATAAGCCGAATACCTAACATTTAAACATCAGTTTCTCTTCAGTGCACTGTTTTGCCTTTCCATGAATGGCTGCATGTTGAAGACTTGAAGCACAGGCAATTACGGGGGAGAAATAAGGCATTGAGGCTCATGATAAGCACAGAATAATGGAGTGATATGCAGCCATCAGGGAGTTCATTGTAACTAATTCACTCAGAAAATGTCTTCAGTGGTAGTGTTTGGGAAACAAAACTGTGTTTCATTGTTAAATGTAATAGACATGAAGCTCTAACATAAGTTCAGTCAGGAAGACTAGACTTCTGCGTACATAGTCATAGTATTCTCATTTTACCATTCTCTCCTCTAACGCATGCTCATTACTATTCCCAGTTTCACTATCTGGGGCTCTCAAATCAGGACATCAGCTGTTCCATCAGCTGGTCTCATCTATCCAATAGCAGAGAGACTCACCTTCACGGCCAACCTATCAGTCCACTACAGTCTGTTCAAATCATGATTCTCTCTCTGCTTGCAGTACGTTCACAAAACGGTTGAGAGCCCCTCTACCTCCTCATCTCCACCAAGTCCGCGCATATCCTCAAGCACCAACAACAGTCTTCAGCAACCACCACTGGTGTCCAGACTCCACGGGGGTATTTATTCTTCAGCTGCTCAGAGCAAACGCCCTCCATCACCAACATCCCCTCGCGGAGTCTGAGCGCAAAATACTGTCAAGATTAACACCTCATATCATCTGTTTAATAAACTCTATCTTTACTTCATTCACTTGTGTCTCCTGATTGAAATGAAGCACGCTACAAAGTTCAGAAGTGATGCAGATGAGCAGAGTGAATTAATCCTGATTTAGTGTCTGTTGATATTGCTTGGCCCCCTAAGGGGAATTAGGATTTGCCTTTATCTGAACAATGTGGAAAACTCTTCCACATTAATGTACTGATGATGTAATGTGTACTGCCTTATGATATCGGCCTTAATATATTTAGTTGTTTTGCTGTCAGTTCAGCGTGGTGACTCACGTCGGTAATGCTACTTTATGTCTGCTTATTTTGAACACAGGCTTTCTTTTCCCCACTTTTTGCCACGGCAATCAAACTTCCAGGAATGACTTGGGTGTTGAGCCTTTCCTTCTTCTAGCTCAAAGGGAATGCTGCTCTCCAGCCATCAACAAAAGGGCAGCTGAAAACATAAAGTACAACCTTTGGTGTGGTAAAACATTTCACTCATTTGGTAAGTGTTGGAAGAAATCCAACATGAACCAAAGGTCTAAAGAAAAAAAGAAAACCAAACGTTTCACACATTTGCTAAAAGTTGGAGTTCTTTCAGTATTTAACAAATGTGTGAACAGTTTTTCTACATTTATTCAATGTTGGGTGTATTTCAAAATTTGGTAAATAGGGAGAAATGTTTCACACTTTTGTTAAATATTGGACCCAACATTTGCTTTACATGCAAAACCTTTTCAGACATTTTTTACTAAATGTTGGGAGGGAGTTGTTAGATGAAAGAATACTTTGGTATGTTGAAGAAATGCTGAAAACATGGTTCTATATATATTTTATTTTAGAAATACATATTCAATGTTTAACTACCATAATTATACAAAAAAGTAATACAGGTAATAAAGATAACTGGCTGGAATGTTAGATTACAGAATGGAACACATGTATTTATTATATCATATCTCATATCCACAAACAGCTAATTCCTCCAGACTCTGTGTCATGTTTAATGAATGAAATCCATGAATTTAGAACAAGGCTATACAATGCTGTGCAAAGTCAACAAACCACCATAAGGTTGAGAAAGAGGATATTAGGGTTGGGATTCAGGTTATCCAAAGTCATGCAACAATTAATTATTACAATCTTGATCATGGCTTCTTTTGTAATGTATTCAAGTCTATGTACACATACTGGGAAAAGTACAAAATCAAATTTAACACATAAAAAAACCTTTGACAATTACAAAAATGCACTCATTGGTGGCCAAAAGGCATTTGATTTGCAGCTGGTAAAATTAAATCTTCTGTCACTATAAGTTATTACAGACACATACAATATTATCTATCCAGATTTTTTTTTTGTTTTTTTTACAAAGTCTATCAGCGGGAGCACTGTCAGGCATGATAATGATGAGATTAAAAAAAATAAATTTTCAAGGTGTCACTTAGATGTCATGGCACTTATAACATTTATTGGGGCAGTCTGTGGCCACCCGACACATTAAAACTCTGATGTCCTGGTGTGCGAGACATTGTGGGATTATGTGGTGCTCATAAAGACACCGGTTTGCTGGAGTGGATACCCCAGTGTGTCATTTGGTTCTCATCAGGTCCTCTCTTGCCCTGGTGGCATGATTAAACTTTGGGCGAGTCATCAGATTTGCTGGCACTTGGAGATTAAACTGATCTCAGACAATCCCTCAAGCAGAGGCAGCCCTCCACCATTGTAATTTTATGCTAATAGAGAGATATCTTTCACAATGTAGCAGGCAGCAATTCCAAATCTCTCGCTCTCTCCCACACTTATTGCCACTTCTTTTCTCTTTCTCACTATCTCTTCCTCTTTGTCCCTCTCTCTTTCTTCTCTTTCCACCCCTCCCTCCTTCAGACTTTGCTTCAGTTAAACAAATCCCAGAGACACTATTCACTTCCAGTCAATCTAATCTTGTGTGTGGGACTGTGTGTTTGTGTAACACTGCTTCAACCTTTTGTAAATACATTACAGAGGATATACTGAAGAGTTTTAAAGGATCAAGCAGACGACTGTTGAGCATTGTTCCTCATCTCATCACATTTATTTGTTTCCTTGTACATGAGCTTATGCTGTCCTCTGATTCAGTCCATTTTTAAATCAGCTGTATTTCTGATTGAGTTCAAAAGTGCATCTTAAACGTTCAGTGTCTGTTGTGTCAACCCTATTGCCAGGGCCGTGTCTTGGATTAGAGGACATTCAGGGCTAAACCCTGAGCTCTGTAGGGGGATCCACGGGTTTCCTACCCTGGACATTTATTTTGATAAACAAGCTTTATTTTGATGCTTCTTATGCACTCTGACCTTATTTACATTCAAAGTACATGTCTTCAAAATATTTAAAGCTGTACCTCAAAAACTGTTGTTTACTTTCCAGATGAACTTGTGATGTTACAAATATTAGTTCATTGGAATATTAATCAGAAAATAAGGTTTTATTTCTCTGATTCACTGCTTCTTGCTAACCAGGCTCTCTCTCTTTCTTCACTCTCTGGCTTGCTTGACCACAGCTGCTGTTGAGCCAGGGAGGAGGGCTTATCTGTTTTAATCTAAAAAATAAACACAATAAATCCCAAAATGTCAAGAAAGGAAACATTCTTACACTTATTTTCCTTATTAAATAGAAAAATACAACCATACACCTTCTGAAGTCTCTTTCACCGAACTAATCGCCAGGCCAGGTGACGCCCATGCCTATTGCCAGAGAAGACCCTTGATACTGGACATTTATGCATAACCCCAGATTGTGTTCAATGACAAAATGTTTACCATCAAATGCCAACATTGTCAAGATTCTTGCTTTCTACAAAATCTACGCATGACAACTACAGTATGGTTTAGGTTAGGCAACTCAGTAAAACACGTGATTAAAGGCCCTGAAAACTCAAATTTTCTCACCAAATGAGTGATAGGGTCCTACATGAACACAATTTTCTGCACAAGAAGAGTTTTGGTTATTTCACATGGGGGAATTCTGTATATCTATTGTTTGCAGACACCATCATATAATTTTACTTTTTTTATTTGTAATTGTATCCACATAACTTCGTCCAGCCCATGCGTGTGGAATTGACTCCATGTATCTTGGAATGCATTGAGTCTCCAATATTATCTTGAGCTAAATTAATGTAATCCAGCTGTTAAAGGTGCAGTATTTAACATTCAGGAGGAGCTAACGGCTGAAAATAAGAATCGTTGTGTTTTTTGTTACCTTAGAATAAGCCGTTTTTATCTACATAATCCTCCACGGAGGCCGCCATGTTGCACCGCCATGTATCTACAGTAGCCCGGAACAGACAAACCAAACACTGGCTCTAGATAGGGCCAGGTCGCCTTTCGTGTTTTTCGCGAGATTCACGCCCACCGTAGTATCTCCTACACGCCTGGAATGGGTGACGAGCGGTTTTTAAATGGTTGCAAATTTCAATTTCACCGCTAGATGCCACTAAATCCTTCATACTGGGCCTTTAAGAAAATATATAATCACTTCGCACGCAATGCATCGCCTGCTAGGGAGCCAGAACAAAGCAGGAGAGGCTACTTGTGTCTGCTGACAGAGGTGGTCTCCCATGCACATGGTTTTTCCACAACAGAGGTCTATTTCTGTCTCCTCTTACAGTGGTTTTTGTTTAGCTAAAATGTGTGCACATTTCCATAGATCAGCACTTTGGCACATTGCTATCATTTTTATTCTGATTCCAAAAACAACCCAAAATCAACCGTTTGACGCTATTGTAATGATGTCATTATTGTTGAAATGACAGATAATAAAAATTAACAGTGACAGATGAGGACTGGCACAGCTTGGGGGAAAGAAGTGCTGGTTGAAATATTTTGACTTCCCTCTGAACCACCTGTAGCATCAGCCAGATGGTGGAGTTGAAAGAGAGTGTGTGTGGAGAGGGACATCTCACTGATTATGTCCCTACTCACTTGAGGGTGCATCTGGTGTGTAAAGAGTCTGCTCATGCTGCCTCTCTGCGAGCGGCAACCACTACATTTTTTTCTTCCTTTTTGGAATGTTTAATATGAAGTACTGTGTTTGCGCGATGAATTAAGCATAATGAGGCAGTCCACAAAGATGTCATGCAGCATACTAACACAGCATACTAGCACAGTTTTGTTGTACAATCGATATTTCATATTTAGAGCTAAATAACTTCTTTGTTATTTTTCTAATACACTTTAATGGTGCAAAAACACGATTTGTGTTTACTTTGAGAGTGATATGGAAGCGTATTACAGTTTCTTTATCTATCTATTCATTTTCTGTGATATTCTGACACAGGTGGCCTGGCTCAAATGCATACGGGAGTTTTTAGAGGCTCTTATATTCTCCTTTCTGACCTGAACAATCATATATTTGAGAGATGCCATCCAGGGGAATGGAACAATCCTAACTTTATTATGAATACAGGGATCCAAGTTTTGGACATTTGTCTGATGTCACCGAAGTTGCCAGATTGTCTATGAAACACAGTCTATGCACATAATCCCCAGACTACATACAATTTCGCTGCGCTCTCTCTGCAGGCAGACTGTATTGTCTTTGGTTCGTGGTTGTTAGGCTTCTGACGTTGTCTTTGCAGGTTCCAAATCGTTTAGCTTGTCAACAAATGCACGTGTACATCCGGGGGGGGGGGGGGTCAATTCATTCAGTTCATTCAACCTTTATTTAAATCTCGAGGACATCCCTCAATGATGTCAAGAGTACAAAACCGAATAAATACATACAAAAAATAATTAATGAGAAAAGAAACAAACAGACAGCATTACATTTAGAACAGTATTCAGGACACTGGTATAAAAGTGAATTTCATTCTGAAACTGTAGGGGCGTAGATTTTTTTAAAACTACATCTTCTTCTCGTCCCTTATTGAAAAATCCATTATGCAAATATTTATCATTTCACAAGTTTAAAGGGACAGATCCCCCTAAAATCAAAACTACATATTTTTCCTCTTACCTGTAGAGCTGTCTATCTGGATTGTTTTGGTGGGAGTTGCCAAGTTTTGGAGATATTTTGAGATGTCGGCCTACTCTTGAATATAATGGAACTAGATGGCACTCAGCTTGTGGTTCTCAAAGCGCCAAAGAACTACATTTGAAAAATTCAACAGCAATGTCTGTTTCCAGAAATCATGACCCAGTTACTCAAGATAATCCACAGACCTTGTTGTGATCCGTTTCATGTAGGAACTATTTACTTTATACCGATAGTTCAAATATGAAACTGCTCACAACAAGGACAGTGGGTTAGTCCCAGTGTATGTGCAATAGAGGATTCCAAGTTTCCACACAACTCTTGCGTAAATTGCATACTGGACCATCATTGGCTTCCAAACTTGCGATATCACAAAAAACCCTCTTGCACATACGTCTTAAACTCTGATTTAAGATGAGCACAGAGAAACTTTCCCCCTTCAGCAGGCAAATGTGAAAACAACCTTAGTGTTAAACTCTGCACATACAGCATCATTCTGCACAGTGAAGGTCAAACGTCCAAGTGCTCTAACAATAAGCAAATCACATTTTTGAGTGGAAGCTTCAAAGTTCATTTTTGTCCTTGTAATATCTAATAATTGTAATATCTTCTTTGTGCAACAGACACCAATAGTTAACTGGCTCTTCATGTATAAATTACAGGTTAAATAATGCTAATTTTCAATTATGTGAAGAACAGCCGTGCAGAAATACATCATTTAAGCCCTTTCATGCATGACATCCACTACAGTGGACAGATATTTGGAAGCCTTCAATCATTTAATTTATATTACCATGTCTAGAATTCCATTTGATTATTATCGTTGTATGTCTTTGTCCTTTTGAGATATTGCATCATAAATTCAAAATAGCGGAGGGAAGAGGGGATGCGTCAAGTACCTCAGGAATAACTGTTAAATCCTTTAATTCTCCAGATAGACATAAACCAGAAAGATAAAAAAACATTTGGTATGTGACTGAAAATGCATATGTCCACTCCAGTGTATGTTAACGGCCAAAGGTACATTTTTCCTATGTAAATTACACCTTAATTTGTATTTTTCATTTAAAATTATGAGATAATATGCACTTGAACAATTGTATGTGTGTTCATAACACTTGCTCTTGGTAAATGTTTGAAAACATATGTTTTTTCGGTTCTATTGAATCACTTTTCATGTCCTCGATGCATGGTTTCCACTGCAGTGGACAAATTTCAAAATAAAATGTATTGAAAAAAGTTAGAGGCATTATTTACTACATTTGATTAAAAGTAACTGAAATAAAGCCACTGAATGCTGTTGACCCAGCATCCAAATAGATGTCTACAATTTAAAATATTTAGAACTGAAACAAGGATGACATGAATTTGTTACAGTGAAATGTCCTATTTACATGCCAATGAATGCTATTTGACTTACTGAATAGCATGAATACAATAGCAAGGTAGCCCCACACTCGAATCGGAGTTCCCTTAAAGCTAGGGTAGGCAACATTGGAGAAAGTAGCAAGAGACAGCTGAAATGATTGGACGGGCTTATTACAGCCCTGCGACAGCAACAGATACAGGATTTTCACTTTTCCCCCTGACAGCATTTGATTTATTGATTGCTCTAGGAATTGGAAGAGAATTTCAACAAATAACAACAATGCTTACCCTAGGTTTAAGCTTTTATTAGCAATTTTTCAACCCAAGGTTTTTGTCTGATGAAGATGACCTGTGTCTCCTGAGGAAGACCTGTGTTGGGTTGAAACATTGTTAATAAAAGCTTAAGGGAGCTCTGATTTGCGTGTTCAGATACTTTTGTATTGTATTCTAATTGATTTTTTTGGTATCTTTGCAGTCCATATTGAGGTCTTGTAGCCGTGCACATGTCTAAAATACTCTATAGCACAGGTGAATCTGAGACAGACAGCTGCAATAACCCAAAGAATAATCCAACAATAACATTACGAATCCTTTCCATGAGCTGTTTCCTCCCATGCAGGTCTAATCATTTGATTTCACATACCCTGACTACACAAAATATTAACACATCTTGTTAACGTTGCCCTCCTTTTCCACCATGTCACCAGGCTTACAAATTATTCCATCTAAAGAACATTTCCGTTCATGAGTGAAATGGGAGTGAAATCAATTAAAGATCACAACCTTCACCTTATCAGTCTATTTCATGGCAAGTGCAGGTGGTCCTGATCCTTTCCTGATGCTTTCTGTATATGTGAGGAGCAGCAATCTGACGCCAAGCATCAACACTCAAGCAGAATTTCTGTTTTCTTTTCTGATCTTAGGCAATTCAATCCTAAAGCTTCAGATGAACCGAGGCTCTAATTTGTGATGTGATGAAGAGAGAAAACCCAGAGCTGCTACATTGGCAGTGGAGCTCACTCAAGCAGTAGATAGGATTTGTGGACTCAAATAAATGATGTGTAGTATTTCACACCCAAATGAGCTTTAATATATTATAGGGCACATTGTCGTCAATCAAAAAAATGTCCATTTAGGCACCCTGAATGCAATTTGTGTCAAAAAGAAAAGCTTTTCTATTTAATATGCATATAATGGGAATGTTTAAGGACTTTCGATTGATATTATACATCAGTTAATTTGTTGAGTACACAAACCAAGTCAGTTTTATTTATATAGCCCAATATCACGAATCACAAATTTGCCTCAACGGGCTTTACAATCTGGACAGCATATGACACCCACTATCCTTAGACATTCACAATTATAAACTGAACTGTCCAAGAGTAAAAATATACTGTGTGTGTTCTGTTTAAAAATGATTGGAATGACAAGGAACCTGCAATGTGATATAGCCATCAACGTGTTCCTTTCACTTTTTCCCCCTTTTTCACATCTTATCTTGCACTTTTGAACCTGGAGCTTTTGAGTTAATATCAGAGGGGACTGCACGTGCTCTGTTTCTGAGTCTTTTGATTTTTAGTTGGCATACAGTTGAACTCTTAGCAGTTAACATGAAACGCGATTCTCCCTCCTCAGGCATTCTGAGAGGTGAAGGTTACGGAGCTACGAGAACATTGCATGAAAGAACATTCAAGGGTATATGATTGCTGTTCTGCAGGCGTTAAGTGTCTTCTTGTGTTGGCCTTGGAAGGTACTGTGTTATGTGCCTTAATTCTGACACTGAACCTGAGGCCTTACAGAAGTCCTGAAGTCCTGTATCTGCTGTGCAGTTAAAGGGTAATACACTGTGGTCACTGCTGATACAAGTCACTTTAAGCAGACTATTTGTCTACAATCCAAATTTTTCTTTTCCACTCTAAGACAAAACACTTGTTGTACTTTTCTCACGTACCAGAAAAATTGTGCTCATTAAAACAGATCTGCTAAAGGGAAATGTCTCATGTTATATTTACTCACAGATTCACAAGCTTCTTCTTCACTTCTAAATAAGGTGGGCGGACTACTTGCTGAACCCCCGAGCCAAGCCCCGCTTCCAGGGTTATTTGTTCTTTTTGTAATATGCAAGGTGGAAAAAAGTACACAACTCAGCTTCCTCTGATTCATTTTTAAAATTAAAAATTACTGGGGTGAGAGGCATAAGTGAAAGTCCACTGTAGTCAAGAATCTGATTCCCTTTTTTGAGTACAAATGAATGCAAGTGTAAGAGAGGAGGAGGAAGTTTAAAACAAGATATTAGACCAAATGTGTTATTGTGCAGGCATTTTCTTTATTTCAAAGGTATAAGATCGTGAGGACTCTAGAGCTTCAAAAAAGAACTGCAAACAAAAGAAAAGCCACATGAAGCGAGTATATAAACCTCATAATGAAAGTTAACACAGTTTAATATTTCAGCGGGAACCGTGCACATTCAGCAGGACAGCAAGCCACAGGAGTAAGTAATACTTCAATGTCTAACTCAAGTCCACCTTGACGCATGGGTACGGATGGATGCAGCGGCTCAGTCTCTTGGCCTTTCGGATATGGGCTGGCCTCTAACCACCAGGTCACCCCGCCATCCCATGGGGATTTGGACCTCATGACTGAATGGATGGTACAATTGTAAGAGAATGGGAATTAAACCATCATGAGAGGATGAACTGGATTGAAATGACAGGTGCACAGGTCCATGCTCAATTCATTTTAATGCACTGCAACAGACATCTCAGACCCTCTTTAGTGTGCATGCCTCTGTTCAAGGCTGTCTATGTGTGCTAGTGTATTTCTCTTTGTGTATTTGTTTAGCATTTTTGTTTTTCTTGAGAATAGAAGTACCAGGTAAAGTTTGGTAACCTTTCCTTTGGCAGTCACGCAGCAGCTTATGAGTATATAAATAATCAGAAGTCGGCTAAATCATTTGAAATTCCTTTGCTAATACACATTAGTTAACACCTAAAATGGTGGTGGTGGACAGCTTGAGGAAAATAAGGCTCATTTTTCTTCAAAACATCTTAACTTCAATGAGTCTTATAAGTAAAGAAGGTCATCCCGTTTTTGTGTTCATGTTTGTTTTGGATTTTGGCAATATAAATGACTTTTTCTTTACTATGAAATTGTTTTCACACTACCAAAAGAACAGGCTAAACCCCTGTTTAGTGACTAAAAAAAGTCACATGTTTGAAATTCTGACAGCCACAAACTTTAATCTTTCCACTTGTTTGTTACTACACACATTAAACACTCAATCAGTTAATAACCTGCACTAAACATAACAGAGCTTTTATCTCTGTTGAATGACTACATAATTTTGGTCTGATTACCACCATTTAAATGCAACACTGACAAATGTACCATAAATATTCTTCAGTAAACATAAGAGTCGACAGATTAACCAACAGAATGAGGAAGCAACATTTAATTACATGCTGCACTCCCTCCTAATGAGTTATTGCCTTTTACATCCAATAGAGAAACGTAAAACAATGCAATTTAATGTCTAAATAAAAGAAACTTGACCTGTACATTGGAGCGGCAATTCATCCTGTGGTTTTACAAACGGGCAAGCAAGCTCCTGAGAGTTGAGCATTTCCTATAATCTAACATTTAATAGTATTTGATTGTTGAATATCAATAAATCTACAATATAAATGACTTACTTTCAGGATCCATGAGTTGCTTTGGGCCCCGCAAAGAACAGCAAAGACATAAAAGGAGCCGGGGTTTAAACTAAAGAATAAAGAGCTTCTGTACAGTTGTTGAACCAGAGAAAAGCCCATTCTTTCAATGCCTTTTGGCTGAAATGTAGAGCCCATTAGACTGTTTTGCCTTCTGATGATATTACAGTTCCAGTTCCAGTAAAGCTTCCCCTGACCCTTCCTCGCTTACTCTCCAACAAAACCATTATGGGTAAAACATTATTTCTGCCCTTTCCACAATTTTGAACACCATTATCAGACTGGTATATGATGTAGAAATTCCATGAGCAAATGTAAACCAAAGAATAACCCTCCAGCAAAGTCCAATGCACAGGACTGGAACCTGCAGTCACTCCCAAATTGACTGACAGGTCTTTGAAGACAAAACTTAGACTAAATTGTTTAAGTTATTATTTTATTCTGATGCTTTTAAAGGATGTAAAACAAGTAAAACAGCCCTGTATTTTAGTTAATGATCACAGAGATGATGATTTCATATTAAGTATTTCATCTATAAACTTTTTAATTATATGTTAATGGTACCAGTAATGCATTTGCTCATATATAAATACAGATTTGCCCTGTTAGGGCCAGACAAAGAGGTGTAATTGCTAGCGTATATAATTGCCTATATAAGGGGCATGCTAAGTAACACCTGAATAATCCCTGTAATTCCTGCACTGTTGTGATGATGGTAGTTAATGGATCTGAATAATCTAGTTTAGTCGTCTGATTAATATGGAAACTAGTGATTCAAAGATTGCTACATGTTTTGGTCAAAGATTATGTACAAAAAGGAGGACAAAAACTCTGCCTTGCTGTACCTCAAAATTAACATTCTACATGATGCATGTCCTACGTGATTTATGCAAGAGAGTTATTTTTGTTGTTGTTATTATTTACTAATAATAACTTAATATTTTAGCGGGCACTGATGCAGATTATGACTGATATTTGTTGGGAACCGAGTACCCTATTCTTCTGTTTTTTGTCAAGAACAAGCATGGATAACAGCTGTCGTTTATGGAATTTATCCAAAGGAAGCATTCAACATCGTGAGGACGAAAATACAACAACACTCAGGTTGTGATTAAGATTCTCGACCCAACAGTGTGAAACTGTCCTCTTTTTATCTGATGTCTGATAAGGTCTACCCATCAAGAAGTTGCAGTGACAAAACTCATGAAATGGAAAATTCACTTCCTGTGGGCCACCATACTTCTGTGGCATCTGTCTGAGGCATCACTACAGGCATCTGACCATTATTTCTTAACAGAAAGGTCAGTTATTGTGTTGATATTCAACATCATTAAGACCTCGGTGCCTCTGTCGGGGCTTTGACCAAACAACAATTTGTTTCATTTACAGTGCAATTTCCAAGAAAATGATGAAGATTTCTGTCACCAGTTCCGAGTGTAAAGCTCAGTCCCTGTCACTGCCAGCCCCTCTGTGAGCCTTGGCGGGGTGCACACTGCCATTTACCTCCTCTCATGCATGTGGACTTGCCAGCTGCAGCTTTTCACTTGACAGTGGGGAGTTTCTCTGCAGTGCTACACATGTGGAGGTTCCTGCTATTTCCCCACACCATTTACCTCCATTGTGAGTCATGACAGAGTGAACATTTATACAAGTCTATTCTGAATCATCATAGTTTTGGGACTCCCTGCCTGAGCATCTCAGGCTGTAGCCAAATCAGTATAATCTTTTGAATCCCCTTTAAAATACAACAGTATACCTTTAGTTAGCACATTTTTTATGTAGTTTATCCAGTTTACAGACCATCTTCCTGGTTCAACCAACTGCTGTATTTGTGTCCACTCACAGTATTATTTTAGGGACATTATGGTTGCACTCTCTTGTTGTTTTACCTCCAAATAAGGTGGAAGCTAATCTGGCTAAACTGTTGTTTACAACATGTATGCTTGTCTTACCATACGTGTGCCTTTCCCTGTTGGACCTACCTTTTTTTGATGTTGCTGCGTTCCGAAGTCTTAGCAATTACTTTGGTAACCCACCCATAGTGGGCTCATGACTGATAGAACCAATGGCCAAAGATAAAAAAATAAAACTCCTTTTAAACCACAGTTTTAGAAGAAAAATGCTGTAAGGTGTATGTTGATGAAAAATGTAAATATTATTTGGATAATGGGTAGCCTAGTTAAAGAAAGACTTATGTTATTTAAGTATAATTCCATTTTAATAAAAATAAAAAAGCTGAGATAGCAGAGCAAAAATCAAATGAAATAGTTTAGCACTGTACACATTAGAGTAAAGCTATTATCACACCAGGGAGGTCTTGACTTATGCATTCAAGAGTTAGTAACCGTCTTTCCATTTATTGAACAACTCAGATAAACTCCATTTAGAGCTCCTTAACATCCTCTGTTTTTCCACTTAGAAAATGGGAACATCACCACTAAGAGGAAAAAGGAAGAACCGATCAGTCAACTCCCAGGCACCTGTCCAGCCTCGTCTTCATTTAGATGGGTTTCAATGACAGAGCATTAGGTTGCCTTGACATCCTTTGCTTGGTGGTAATTCTGTGTTGCTTGCCAGGCGAGCTGCAAGCTAGTCACGTAATTGTAACTACAGTCATTTTCCTCACCACCATAACAGTACACTGACCTGTGATGCATTATTACATTAAAACCATTGGTCATGTCTGTGCAAATCAATCTAGTTTAGAAATTGAATCTGTGAGTCTGGTGGTCTTGGATACTGGGAAACATGCAGCAGGTTAAACTGCATTAGTTATGTGTGCCTATTAAAGTTTAATGGTCATGGAAGCTATTATATGACCCTAGGTCTGCTATTATTGTGTACGTGTGCCACCCTGGGAGGACCTGCAGTCATATCTTCCAAGCACATTAAGGAGACATTAGAGAGTCTGTGTTTGCCAGGTGCTTTCCTTTCAAATGTATTTTGTCCATTGTTCTTTTCACGTTCTTGTAACTGGCTCTTAGTGCACGAACACTATTTATTTAGTTTCATTAGATTAAGCATCGTAGTTTCTTATCTCATGCCAGGTGCTAATACTAAGAACAACGCTTTATTGTTATTGCACCGCCATAATCACTGTAATTTTTCTACTTAATATGCAAACACATTTGCATTTATTTGACAGGTCTTTCTAGAATATCAAAGCTAGACTCGCATAAAGTACAGTTTCAGCAACACCAGTATGCCTTTTTTTCTCTGAAGTCAACCCGAACTTCTCTCCAAACCCATATTATTTCTGAACAAAATCATAACAGAGTGTGAAATTACCCTGAGGCCCTTACTGTCTGTGTTCTGGGACTGCACAGGCATTTGAGGGCACTGGTGCATTCTGAATGGCTGCATGCTGGGCCTGTGCCATCTCAGAGGATTACATGAATTAGAATAAGGTTTGCTGAAGATATCCTGCAGACTGAAGAAAATTCACACAATAAGTGTTTTTGCTGAGTGTGTGCATTTCAGTACTGAGTGGATGAGATAGATGCCAAGCAGTGAGGAGAAAGACAAATGAGACATGAAACAATACAGAACATTTAAAGCAACACAATACAATATTTATTTATTAAACACATTTAAAAACAACCAGGGGTGACCAAAGTGCTGTACAGAAAATAAAACAATAAAACTAAGAAAATAGAAAAATAATACTAATAAAATGAAAACACACAACGATGATAAAGCAAGAAGTCAAACCTGAGGTCAGGGAATATTAAACGCCAGAGAGAATAGATGTGTCTTTAGAGCAGACTTAAAGGTAGAAATAGTGGAAGCTAATCTAATATGGAGAGGTAAACTATTCGCAAAAGCGGGATCACCTCGTTTTTTTAAGTCTGGAAATAGGCATGATGAGTAGCCAGAGATCAACGGATCTCAGAGTTCTAGAGGGAATGTATGAAGATTAGTCAGGTACTGGGGGGGCGAAGTAATTAAGGGCTTTATAGACACATAATAGAACCTTAAAATCATTGCAATATTTGACAGGTACCCAGTGTAGTGCAGATAGAATCACAGTTACAGAATCAAACTTACGAATCCCGGTAAAGAGTTTTGCACTAGCTGTAGATGGGAGAGGGAGGACTTAGAAATACCATAGCAAGGTTAGTTACAATAATCTAAACGAGATGTTACAAAAGCATGAATCACGGGTTTGGAAGTTACTCCGGGACAAGAAGGGTCTCACTTTAGAGAGTTGGTGAAGATGAAAAAAGCATAATTGTACTGATCTGTTTATCAAATTTCAGGTTGTGGTCAAACAGAACGCCCAGATTTCTAGTGCAGTGAATTTCGAATGGGGAAAGGGAACCACGATCAGCATCAACCACACAGTATTCTGTAGGCCCAAATCGAATTATTTTCATTTAATTAGGAAATTACAGCCAAATCTTGAGTTTCTTTAACCTAGGCACCCTTTTCAAATGTATATAAGAATATGCAAATGCTAAATGATAGTTGCTTACAGACTGTGTCATTTTTGTATAAATGCCAATAGAAATATCGTAGATATTTTTTTCATTTTGTCCTCTGACACTGAAATATGTTAAAGGAATACTTCAAAATTTTAAGAAAATTGTCTTCTGTCTTGCTGAGAGTTAGATGAGAAGATCGGTTTCACTCTCATCTAATGGGTGGTGAGCTTAACTTGTTTAAAAAACTGGAAACAGGGGAAAACAGCCAGCCTGGCTGTGTCCAAAGGCAACAAAATCCAACTACCAGCCCCTCTTAAGCTCACTAATTAATACATTATACAGTATCTTGTTTGTTTAATCTATACAAAAATGTAAAAATGACAATTTGTGGTTCTCAGGGGGTTAGATGCCGGACAATTTCTTGGCAAGGCACAAGGACCTCCTGGAGTTTCTGCTGGTTGCCTGGCAAACTCACCATAATGACAAGAAGCAATTTTGTTAACTTCACACAGTGCCAGACTAGCTGTTTTTCTGAACTTGCTGCCCCGTTCAAAAATCTGGCAGTTCAATAAAAGTGTTGCTTGAGAGTCTATAATGACAAAAAAGGAAGAATAGCTTAATAGTCATATTGAACAGCCAAATCATATTCCTCGGGTACAGCCATAACAGTTAAATAAAGCACATATCTGGAAGTACAAACAGGGATGCAGGAGGGAAACTAAACTTCAAACCACAGAGATTCAGTTAGAAGCTAAAAAAGTACTGAGAGATGAACACACAGAGACTTTTAAATATGTCTTTCTCTCTGGTCTCCTGCACAGACCTGAGTTGAGTCTCACAACACACACTTGTTTGAGGGGGAGAAGGGGGGTCGTCACGGGTTGGCCATGGTCGGCAAGACGTCACCACAACCTGCTTGGAGGCGCTGACATAGCCTTTGCTATCAAGACTCCGTTGATGGTCCATCTTGGGCGCAAGTCGGCACAAGTTGACGCATCTAAACTGGTAAAGGAAATGCAAATCAACACAGCATGGACTGACTTGGTGCAGCCAAAAGTGCGAATGGAAAAACACAAATCGTGTGTTTCAGTGAAATTTGAGAAAGACATGATGAGTACATGCTTGTACGGTTTGGGAACTTACCTAGCCTTTGCTATCAAGCAAATACAAAGAGAAACCTGTCAGTGGGAACTTTTTGGGCAAGCTGTCTTACTGTGCTCCAGACCGACAAAAAAAAAACAAAAGAAAAACAGACAGAGAGCAGAAGGCCTGGGGGCTGATAAGGACTGCCACTGGTATTGTAGCCAAGCTAATTAGCCAAAAGGAAATTGGGCTCCAGTCCATATCTGTGAGCTCCAGAGAATCCAATCTCCCAGGGACCCCTCAAGGTGAACAGCCATGGTACTGGCTGCCTGACATTGACAGCCATGATAGCTGAGTGGGTTCAAGTGAAATTTGGAGACAAATGAAGTATCCAGTTTTTCCCCATTGCCAGTGTGCCAGGATGCTAGTTTCTCTTGGTTACAGTCATTTACAATTTCACTCTGAAGCCAAACCTCTGCAAGTATCATTAGAGTACAACCATATGGACATACCGCATGTGGCTGCACTTTGTCAGAAACAACACACCATGCTGTTTTCTTTGCACATGTGGTTCAGGCAATTCATAGTCATTATTGTTCAGAAGTAGTTATTTTATTTAGAAAATGTTGTGACACAACAAACTAGCAAACAAGCTAAGACCACATAAGGGAATAAACACTCAGCGGGTGCTCAGTGCTGATGGGAAGTCTGCTTTATTCCTACCATTATAATATATCTAATTTAGTTTAGTTTATTTGCATGTACATGGAACTAAGAGACAGAAATGCTAATTTTGCAAGTGAGACAAAGACCCATGGGGCTTTTAAAAACACTTCGCAACAAAAAGAAATTCATGTATCATGCTCACAAATCGTGACACAGGTGAATTGGACATCAGTAACTGAATGATTATACTGTGGGACCTTCAAGACACTGGGTGGGGGTTCTTACAAAATATGAGCTGCAAAGGGAGCTTTTGATATCACAAATCTCGACACCAAAGGAAAAAAGTGAATCAATACGGTTCAATCAACAAGCCTTTCAACTCCCTGCAGACATTGTGTAGTCATTTTGTGCCATGGGTGAGTAAATATTGTACTTTTTGTTTCTTAAAGAAGAGAAAATGTAGTCGTGCTTTGTAGTTTGGTAGACCTCCATGTAAGGGTTAGAACCAGTTTGGAGAGCACTTTCCCTTCCAGCTATTCAGCTAAATTTGGACTGTGGCAGAGGCATTGTGGAACAGCTGTAACTCAGTGCTTCTTGGCACACAAACCCTCGAGAAGTGCTTGTTAAATGAATTCATTTAAGGGAGAGGGACCAGCTTAAGATGCACAATAAGGCTTGTTTTCTAAACAAGGACTGATCCAAATATCTGAATATAAGTGCTTCTCCACTGGAAAATCCAGTATGTTGGAAGCCACACAGGGCAATGCTGTATTCATGAACTGTGAAGCATATATCATTTCAGACATCAAAGCGCTGCCATTTTAATGTGTTTGAATTTTATTGAATTTCTTTTCTTCTCTCTCCAATTTTAGGTTTTGCAAGGGTACAGATGTATGCAGGCGCAGGTTTCTGAATGTGTGGTCAAAAATAATAAGGTGTTAACCTCGGGAAACGAATTGAAACAGAGGGAGGAGGGAGATCCTCTGCAAACATAGACAAAGTAATTGGATTGTGACAAGTGAGCTGTGGTAATTCCAAGAATTTCATAGCTTATGTTATTTCCTAGCAGCACATTCTAATGGATAGCACATAATTACTGGTCATGGATGGCCAATTCATGCTTTACTGCACCTGCAGACATCCCCAAACAAATGGAACAAATGGACCAGTACTATACTTTATTATTATTCATTTGCGGCACAGCCTTTCAAGTAGAATTCTTGTGAATGAGGTCAGTGAAATATTACTTGTTCTGGTATGAAGTGCTCTGCATTTAATGTCAATATTAAGTTGTTTTTTCTAGTGATTGTATGTTCGTTTTGTTTATTTGCTCCACATTTATACAGTATTATGCTCAATTTCACGAGTACCTTTGTTCAAAATCTAAAAACACCATGAGAGCATATGTTTAGTATAGGTACTCGCAGCAGGAATCAAGCATTTAACACTGGCGGTGCTATTTCTGCCTCCATTTCTGTCTGACAACTGAGCAGACAGTTGCCATAGCAAAACCATGGTGCTATGTATATATGCTGTGTAAACATACACACTAGTAAAGCCTGCCATAGCCTTCCATAGGCATTCAGCAAAAAGAATAATGAGAACATGTGAAGGTGGGGGGTGTTCAATAGAGCTCCATCTCTTGTCTCCTCCAGGAGATGGAGCCAGTTTGCCTACTCTCTCTGCTTTCCTGTGTTTCATATGACATTGGCATGCTCTCAAATGCATCTCATAGGGATCATAGACGTCTATTCTATTTTTATTATAAGATCCTTTAGCTGCAATTAAGCCTCAGAAGCAAGCAAGCAGTCCTAATTGAAAATCATTGCACACTGAAGGTTTTCCATAACTGCTATCTCTGACTTCCACTGCACACAAGGTCTTAATGCCCCGTTACTTTGCATGTGAGTATGTATTCTTATAATTTTAGTTATTAATTGGTGTCTCCTGGCAGGGCGGTAGCTAAGATTTTAGAAATAGTGAGTTTATGAGTTCATGAGTCCAAGCCTCCTCACACTCCTGATACTACTAAGATGGTGTCTAAATCTCTAATTATTTGGATTTTTAGCCATGCTAAATTGCATGGCTCCAATGATGGCAATGTTTGTCGGTTGGTTGGTCTCTCTGTCCACTATTTCGGTCCAGACAGGAATATCTCAAAAATCATCAGATGAATTTCCATAACATTTTGTACAAACAGTAGTGGTTACCAATTCAATTCAATTCAATTCAATTTTATTTATATAGCCCAGTATCACAAATCACATTTGCCTCAAAGGGCTTCACAATCTGTAACATACGACACCCTCCAGAATCTTACTCATGACAGTGGTGATCTTCTCACTTTTCATCTAGCACTACCATCTGGTCAACATTTCAATTTTATCCAATACTTTTGTTTATGACAACATACCTGCAAAACTAAGGACATTCCAATCAGCCTCAGTTGTACTTTGTATTTAGTGGCAATTAAAGATTATTGCATGCTAACTGACGAAACTAATATGGTTACAAAAATAATAAATACGTATATTAATAATACGTAAATGTTATGCCAGCTTAGTATCAACATGTTAGCACTGTCATTGTGAGCAAGTTTAGCATGCTGACATTAGCATTTACCTCAAAGCACCACACTACCTAAATCCAGCCTCACAGAGCAGCTCGCATGCTGTAGACTCTGAGACTTGTTCATATTCAATTAACTGGTCAATTATGGGTTTTTTTTTGTGCTTTTTGAAAGCTCACACCACCATGATTACAATTATTATTCAGTCTAAAAACACTGGAAGTTTGTAATTGAATAATGTAAACTCCCCCCAGATTGCTAAACCCCCCGAATTATACCAAAGACATAACCTCAGTGGCTACTGCCCTGTCTCCTGGACAACGTTGACATGATTTCCTTAGACCTAAAACAAATAATCTATGCTTTGTAAGCATGTCTCAATTTTCAGGTTTGCATGGCTGTTTGTGTTTGTTTTCTGTTGCTGTTCATTTTCTTCTTTGCCTTTTGACGTCTGGCAGCTCTCAATTACCTTCCCACCTGTCACAAAATTAGATGACTC
The DNA here is from genome assembly GCA_011952105.1 of Coreoperca whiteheadi. NCBI lineage: Eukaryota > Metazoa > Chordata > Actinopteri > Centrarchiformes > Sinipercidae > Coreoperca > Coreoperca whiteheadi. The sequence goes on along the minus strand of CM022490.1, from coordinate 23,041,782 downwards.
CTTGTTGAAGACAACATGAAGCACGACGCTGTTTCTGCTGGGCAATCCATGATCAACATCTTCCGCTGATGATTTTACCCAATTACATTTCAATCAGGGAAAACATGTGTGGGGCATCACAGGAAATTGTTACTGAGTAGCATAATTCTTTTTATTGAGATTTCATCAAAGCATGAGCAAACTAAGCTTAGAAAACTAAATGCATAGCCAGAGCTGAGGTAAAATACTTCTCAAACTACTACAGAAGAAACTAAGTCGGAGTCGATTTAAAGGAATTTAGAGAAGCATGTTATATTTAAACCGCATGGGCATAGTTATTCTTGGTAGACCAACCTGGACTGTTAAAGCTGAAGCATGCATAGAATTCACCATTTGCCTAAAATGGGCCAATGGCATCAGAAGACACAAAAGGCGAAGACTATTCCACGTCACTGCACAACGTTTCGTGGGAAATATACCTTCGATTTCAGATGAGGGACTCTCCCTCGTCTCAGTCTCTTTGTTTCTTCCCCCAGCTTGTTAAAAATTTAAACAAGCCTGACAATGCCTGAAAAGCTCAACCTACCATGAAAGGATAGGAAACACACAAGAGGAATTTGTATGAAGAACCCCAGAGAGAAATTGTGAGAAAAAAATCTCCTTTGTGCAGCAACTACAGTACACATTAGCTGTGTGTATAATGTGTGTTTTTCTGTATGTGCAAGACAGCAAGAAAGCCATACAGATGTATGTAGAGAAATAAGTGAGAGAAGAAAAGGTTAACGGTTTAGAGAAGACACCTCACCTACTCAACTTTCCAATAAAAACTATTCAGGAAGATCAAAGTTATTTTAATCTACAGTCATGTACACTCTTTCTCTTTCTTTGTTTATTGATCCAAAAATCCTATTTCACAATTTGATAAGCATCCAGTCCAACTGAACAAATACAATATGCAATAAGTCAGAATACCTGTGAGCATGGAAATAACTATACTGTAGAGCAGGCTGGAAATTCATTATTATTAGCCAGATCAGTACTGTATGAAAGGCCACTTTGTTATGTTTTTAAAAATCTCTGCTCTTTCTATATGCCTTATCCCATTTGTCATGGGATTTTTAACTATAGTCTTTTCAGTTAGGTAAATTAACAAATAACAGGTCATTTCAGGGCACTTATCTTAGGTGATGTAAAATCAAAAGTCATGTTGTGCATAGTAGTAAACAAACATTACTTTTCATTGGCTCTCTGTTTAATACATAAAATGTAAAAAAGTTTTGTTTATGATATAACAACTTGAGACCATTTTTTCTAATACTCAGATTGGTTGTCAATTCAGATCAACCACCATCCAACTTAAAAGATGAAAAGCCAAACATGAAAAGAAGGTATCACTGTTGACTTGGCCTGTCAGAAAGTAATACAATTCAGTTCTCAGATTGGTGATTTATTTTAATATTTTAAATCACGAGATAGAATACAAAAGAGTATAACATATACAATATCCACTTGTTCTTTGCCATCTTGACCTTTTTATGCTTCATTCTATCATTCTCTTTATATATTGTGCTGTTTTAACACCATACTCAATATTAAATCCTTGAAAAGTGAGAAATGTCAGTATGACACCAACTGTCCAAAAGATATATCACTGTACATTTACTGTATAAGGCAATTAAAGTGATTGATTCCAATATTACATTTCAGATCCCTGGTGGATTCACGAGATGCAAATATGTGACCTAGTATTTGGTGATTCACTCAAAGGTTCATGATCCAGTCAGTCTTTGTATTGATTACATTCACTATGCCCACCTGATCAATTGGTGGCACCTTCCCTAGTCCCCGTGTATTGATTATCATTGTGTGCCAGATGCATGATGTAAGAGATTCTATGATTTAATTAAAACTGCACTTTCTACAGTATGCTGCATCTTGGCCTTATTGAGTCCTTCTTGTACTAGGAGTTTTTAGTAGGCTCCTTTGGTTACTTTGTAGCTTGTGCTTGTGCTGAAAGCTGCATCAAGATCCTGTTAGTGATACTTTGTCTCTTATTGCTGACTGATTTATTATATGAAAGTGATGATGCCTGAGTCAGTTAGCTATATGTTTGTGATCATACTATTTTCTGTGGGTGTGATCAGTTGTGAGCTGGGTTTTAGCTTTTAAGGTGAGACTGTAATGGCTCTGATGCAGCAAAATCATGACAACAACAATAATGCCGGAAAATAGTAAGCCAAGAAAAAACAGCAGCAAGGCCTGTGCAGAAACACAGGTGCAACATTTGTACTGCAGATCATCTATGTTCATCTCAGCGCCTGTGGTGCTTTTAGGATGCCAGTTACCTTAGCTTCAGGCAGGATACAGTTTCAAAGTTGACAGCTCATCAGGATGAATAGCAAATGCTGGGGAATGAACTTTCCCCACTGACAGTTGGGGGTTTAGAAGGGTAGCATTTCACTTTCCTGCCTGAAGGTGAAAAGTTGCATATTGTAGCTTTAAATTAAAATTTTACATTGTCATTAATATGTTGTAGGAGTTTTGTGCTGTCTGAGCCCATGAGGCATATCTTAAACCCATTGCATCAATGTACAAATTCATGGCCATCTATTAGAAATTTGCTCCCAAATCCCTCAACAACTAAATTGAATTCTTTTTAATCAAGCTACATTATATCCTGTATATTATCTGTATCTGCAGCATGTGAACACCTGTACTATCTAAGGCAATCCTATACAACAGCCCTGCAACAAACAGAAGCCTTTAGTTTAGTTTTTGCAGACTGTTCTGGGAAATGTCAACAGTATAGAAATGTCTTTCGTCTGCGATGTTGTTGTATTAAATTTGATATTACTGGAAGGAGAAGCTAATATTTTGTCCGCCCTTCTATATAGTAAATTTAGTTGGGGGCAATGCAGAGGTGGGACAATGAAAGTTATCTCGAAAAGGTATAGTTGTTCATGTGTGCAATAGTTTTAGATTTTTTTTGTGTTTGATATTTGTCTTTGTAAAAACATGGAGGCATGGTCAAGTGGAGACAGAACACAAGCACTTTCTGCTGATTTGAAAAGACCTTCACCTGGCATACACTTGACACAAGCACAACCTCTGAGCCCAATATAAAGCTCTGACACCAAAATTCTGCTATCAAACGATGGGTCTTTTAATACACTCAATATACTCAATCTAAAGTTTTTTTGCATCAGTTGTATTTGATTGTAAAGACAGGAGGAAAATGATTAACATTTATAATAATGCAATACTGAAACATAAATAGCTTATTTTCCACCTATAAATCAACCTCTTCCATTATTAAAGATAAGATAGTACTTTATTTATCCTAAGAGAAATTGTTGTGCAGCACTTGTTTGAACAAAATGTGAGGTACACATTGCACTCTCTCTGTGTTTCTGCAGGTATTGCCCTCCCTTGCCAAGCAGTTGCAGTGATCGATTGGTGGCAGCTGTCATAAATCACCTAATCAGGACCACAGTATAAAAGTCATAGAGAAGAGGCAATTTGTGTCAGTGGACCATTTGGTAGGTTGTTCTTTGGTGCCAGCTAGTTGAGCGTGTGTGGCTTGCAGTTGCCGTGGTGTGTGTTTGTTCTCTCCAGGTTCAGGTTTTTATCATGTCCTGATGGTTTGTGGGCCACACTGCAGCTCACGAGCTGTGTGTGCTTGTGGGTGGTTAACCAAACTTGAGATTCTTCTTTTATGGGCGACCCAGCTCTTCTTTTGGAAAAAACACTCTCTGTTGTACATTTGATTGATTTATATTATAAATACAACCTCGAATTTTTGTTCATATAATTGTTTTCCTCTCACTCCTTTTAAAAACCTAGGATTATAATTAATTTGTTACTCCCCTCATCACCTGGCCTTTTTGGGGACATAACATTAATCGATGCACAGTGATTATAAAATTATTCACCCCTTTTGGATGTTTTCTTGTTTTATTATATTGCATCACTGATTCAAAGTTGTGGCAACAGACCATTTAAAGTCGGAGTGAAAACAGATCTTTACAAAGTGATCTAAATTAGATTATCATGTGCTACTATTTGCAGTAAAGAATAGAAAGGTGCATGAAACACAGGATTGTTAGCCCAATATGAAGTTCTCTTAGCAGAAGACTTAGTTAAAAAGAAGAAGCAATCATTTTACATCAACAAGAAAGTTTTACAATATTGGAAAAGCCTTGAGAATGAGAGTGCAAATGGCAAACCGCCTTACTTCGTTTCAATTAAATATCTGCAGCAGACAATGAGTTCTCAGCCTGCGTTTCTCTTTCAAGCAAAAGGCATTTACTGAACTAAAGAATCCATGGTTACATTGAACTCCACAGCCTTGGAACCCTTTGACTGAACCCCACTGAATAAGACCAATCGTTTAAGACTGTGTGAAATGAGCATACTGATTTTCAAATCAAGAGATTCTCTATCCTGTATACAGTCCCATGATTATAGGGATCACAGCAAAAAAACATTTAATTTCACTTGTACAATTACATCCTCCAGAAACTATAATTGCAATAATCTCCTGAGGACAGAACTAGTTTTCCCCAAACCATTAACTTTGGGTGCCTAAGCCTCCATTCTTGTATTTTTACTTTTATTTGTCAAGGATAATTGTTTTGCTGACCACACATCTGTTTATCAGCACTACCCTGTTTCACATCCATGCATTGAACATACTATAAGTACACCTTTCCTCCTTCATATTGCCTGTAAGTGGCATATACTTAAAAGGTTTGGCTTAAAAATGGGTGATCAAGAGTTTGAATCAATCCACTGCCAGTTTTGGGAGCGTTGCTGCATTTGGCCTCAAGTGTGAGAATTGTGATGAATCATTCCCAATGTTGTTTGCACCTGCTTGTCTCCACACTGTACTTCTGTGTTACAACGGTGGGTTGAATTATTAATCTGACACTTGCTTTGTGCCACTTCGTATACATTCATCAGGACCCACAATCCGCCCTGGCAGTTGATTTGAATGATGTGAAACACTGACACTTCAGTTTAGCCTGACTCGAATAGCTCAGACTGTGTTGCATTATTATACACTTTAATTTACACCAGCCCATCTAGAATGACTCGACGACTCCAGATGCATTTTAAAATGAGATTAATCACCAGGGACTTCCATGTTGAGATGAGTCGTCCACCTGCCATCGGAAATGTGCCATATCAATCAAACCCAGCACACTAATGATCATCCACCAGAAGCTCCAGCAGAGGGGAATTGTCGTCCCCCTGGCGCAGTCATTTGCGTCGATCTACGAGCACAAGCGCATTTGGCCTCCTCCGCAGCCCTAATGGCTGTGCTGCTTTGCTGCTTTGTCGCCCGCCGATCTGCTCTCCTCAGCTAAAGATTAATTCTCTCCTTCACTGTTGAAGTTGAAGAGCCTGACAGAGTTGAATTTGTCCCCAAATGAGAAGGAGCCAAAATAGTTGAAACATGCAGAAATAATATACTACAGAAGTAACACTTCAAAGCAGGCTATATAAATGTGGCCGAGTAAGGTTCATTGGCAATCTATGTAGAGCTCAAGACTTTAACTTATCACAGCAGCTGATGAAACTCAGCAGTTGATGAAACCCAAAATCTGCTACTTTGCTGAGACAGGCCAATGAACGATTGCTGGTTTGCTGCTAATGTTGGGAACAGAAGACTAAAGAAGAAACTTTATCACTAACACAAATTACTAACAGAGGAAGTTATGTTCGTTCCAAAAACCATACCATTACTGGAAATGTCCTGAGACTTATTCACTTATTCTACTTGTTTGAACCATAGACTGTATAAAACTGGACCTATCCTCCTTGACGTCACCCATAGGATTTTGAAGAGCCATTGTGAATCTCACTGTGGTGGCTCTGGCCGTCGCCATCTTGGCAGTGCCTAACTCCCGGCTAATCCAAAAATGGCCAAAAAGGTGGTGTGTAGTTGGAGCTAGCAGACAGCTTGCAGCCACATAGCATTGACATGCATTACTCCATACTCTCTAGCAGCGAGGCTATTAACAAAAACTAGTTATCGGTCCCACATCACCCCAGTTCTTCACACCCTTCAATGGCTACCAGTAAAACACAGAATTGATTTCAAAATCTTACTAATCCTGTACAAGGCCTTGCATGGCCTGGCCCCCGCATATATAGCATGGTTGTTGTTGAGTTCCTATTCAAGCTCTCAGCCATCCGATCATCTGATCAAGGCCTTTTATCAGTTCCCTGTTCATATTTTAGATCCAGAGGTGGCTGCACTTTTTCTGTTGTAGCGCCTAAACTCTGGAATAGCCTTCCCTATTCCATCCGATCTGCTGAATCTGTGGTTTAAAAAATAATATTATGAATTAAACTTGGGAATTTTAACATGGGGGTTTATGGGGATTGACTCGCTTTTGGAGCCAGCCTCAAGTGGCCATTAGAGGAACTGCTTTTTTTGGCTTCATTTTTCATCATCAGAGGTTGCCTCTTGGTCTGAACAGCCAATACCACTGTCTGAGGATGTAAAGGACACACATTCTGTCTTGTTTGTTATTTTACCACCATAATTCTTCTCTTCTCTTCTCTTATGCCACTTCTCTATCCATTTCTCTTGCCCAGCCACATCAGCAGCAAACAATTTTCTAATAATCAGGAAAGTGCATTTATATAACCTAACCTATCTCCTATAAATTACATTAATTTGTTAATTATTCTGTATCAGATTTTTACATGTAATGGCAAAGTTCAGCGCCAATACTGGATGTAGGGTGACGCCCATATAGTGCAGTCAAAAAATAGATTGTGGAGGTCTGGCTTTAATTATTCATCTTGGATTTTCATCTCATGCTAGTCAATGCTGACATTTAACTATGAGCACATGTGGAAAATCTACGTGTTTCTGCCTGCATTCTGTATCAACATGTAGTGCATACGAAGCAGCAGCAATTTAATTAAAATTCTCTACCATTTAACATGTAGTTAAAATTTAGCTCAGTTTTACACTAAGCCGTTTCTCTTGATCAGTCAGGAAATAGTGCACAAATTAGCTTTGTGAGGGAATTAACCTGAAATCTTGTAGCAAGTGGTAAAACAAGGAACAGATATATAAAGTGACTGAACCTAAGTTACAGAAAACAAAGCCAACTATCTTGAAACATGAAACATTTATTACACACAACTAACAACACACAAACAACTAAACACACATGATTAATAACGACACACAAAGGAATGGATAAATGCAGTCATGAATGTTATAAATACAGCTATGAATAATTGTTAAATGAAAGAGAACAGTGTAATCAGATAAGTGAATAATTTTGGCATTGAACAGAAAAAATCACTCTTTATGCACTCGTTCAGCAACTGAGAGAAGTTTTGGGCAGCACTTGTGAAATATTTCACGATTCCATTTCATGATTATATTGAAGGGCGATTCTATTCCTGACCTCAAGCTAAATTCACTTGTTTGATTTTATTTAAAGTACAGTGGCAATATTTGTTGTGATGAAGGAACATGTCACCCAGTGCAACATTGATGTGTTTTTAATCATTTTGTTTTTCACAATTGAGGTATATGACAAAGAGGAATAAGCTAAACCAGGCTTTGGCAATGCAGTGGCAATGCTTGTTAATCAATCTAATGATAATGATTAATTTGTTGACAATAAGAACAAATATAGAATATCACCAGCCTTTTTGTTAGTGAATATTCTAGTTTAGAGTTGATGTCTGTACATTTTTAAAATCATTGATGTTTTTAATATATTTATCCATGTGGTGGAGAGTCATAAAGCAAACTGGCATATTTATTGTGGTCACTTGTCATGGCTTGTCCTGGTAGACAATGCCAATAGAGCCAACACACTAAAATACCCATGCTTTTGCAGTAGCTGATTCAAAATAATGATGTTAAGAAAAAGGTAAGAGTTTCTTCTTTGATACTTTAATACAATATTTGAACCAAATCAATGTGGAGTTGCATGTTCACACCCTGTCTGCGTGGGTTTTCTCTGGGTGCTTGAGTTTCCTCCCACAGAGCATAGACATGTAAGTTAGGTGAATTGGAAGCTAAATTGCCTGTTGGTTCAAAGGTGGGTGTGATTTTATTTGTCTATATGCGTTAGCCCTGTGATAGAATGGAGACTAGTCCAAAATGTGCTCACCCAATTCATGATGGGATAGACTACAGTCTCCTAGGACCCTGAACAGAAAAAGCAGTTTGGAGAATAGATGGGTGGATGGATTTTTATAGAGTTGTTATCAGCAAACTTTAGATTATCTCGGCCATAACCATACCAAATTAGGAAGGTATTTAAATTATTGGTTATGTTTTAGACTCGGGTGACTGATTTTATGAGTAAAGCAGATTACTCGTTAAATACTGATGTCCTTATGTTCAGGAAGAAGTCTAAAAAAGTAGCTATTGTCTTGTGAGGTTTACATTACCGCATAAGGTTAAAGCTAGTGCTTTGAGTTCTGTCATGGGAATGGGTGACCATTACATCAATGAATCTTACAGTGTCTCAGCGGGATAATTTGATCTCAGCTGCTTGAAATTTCAGGACATTTGCTGTGTGGCTGTGCCCCTGTTCTTTGTTGGCCTTTTGTGTTCTGGTTTTGCTTTTTCATTTAGTGAGGACCTCATTGATTCGGTATGTGAATAGGGAATTTAGTGATGTGGCTGACTTGTTTGCCACTTTTAGTTTGAGCTTATTTTTTTAGTCAGAGACACAACGTTTCAACTGTCAGTGCTTTTTCATAGAGTCTTGTCAGTCATTCCTGACTGGGCTCCCAGGGTAGTTGAGTTACAGTATAGTGGCCTTGACCCTCACTGCATGTGGTAGTGTTCTGTGGTAGTGATTCTGCCTCCTGTCTCACACGGTGTAATTCAGTACTAATCTGCAGTTTGCTTCCTTCTTTTTTTGTCAATAAAAGTGTCAATAAAATTGAGTTAAAATGGACATCTCTATAGTTACTAACAAGCTTATCAGTGCCAACGAACCTCCTGGTTCTCAAGTAATTCAGTAGCTCCTGTGTACACAGCCTCAGGTGGTGAAAGCATTAGAGTCCAAAGCTTTTTCTGTAGCACCCTTTCTGGTTAAATTAAGATAGAAAAGGGTTTTGTATCCCAAAACACGGATAAGCTGATGACCCATAGCGCACATGCACATTAGAATTGAGGAACACAGAAAAATACATAAACATGTTATTGAAATATTTAGGTGTCTCATATTAGGTTGAATACGAGACAGTCGCATTTGTCAGCTATAAATTATCTGGTATTTAACAATTTTATACTCTGCTCATTTTATACTTAATTTTCTACATTCTGTGTTTTAATTTCTTAAAATATATTTTCCATTATTATTAACAATGTTTTTTTGTTGGTTGCACTAATACTAGGTTGCTTTTAGTCTGTAGTACATATTTAACGGGTGATTTAAAAGGTTAGGCTGTCTTGGTTTGTGGGGGGTTGGGAGCCCATACTGATGATGGTGCGCTAATGGCCCAATAATGAGAACAAAAGGATGCAGACACTGTTCAATGTAGCCCTTGGGGAAACTAGGACCTTAAAAAAGCCAGGCGACTCCTGTGTTAATGTGTTTCCTGTGCATCACAAGACAACTAACAGAGCTAAAGAGAGACCGCACCATCTGTGCCCACATTGCAGGTGCACCAGTCAGAAAACTATAAAATCATTAGATTTTTAATGAGGTACTCCACATTGAATAATTATTTGTGCTGTACACTGAATCACATAGATTCTTGGCGTATTAATAGAAATATAAAAATACCTTTTCTGCTTAAAACTAGCTTGCATGTTTACAAAACGTACAGTTTAATACCGGAACATTGACTGACTCGTATGATCCTTCAGTGGCGAAAGTGCCCCGTGAGTCACTGCTATCCATGCAAGCTAATAGAGTGGCTGATGCAATAGTGATGGTCATTATAACATACAGCCCAACACAATATTTTTGGAATGGTGACAGTTTTTTTCAAAAGAGTTGACTGGTGATGCATTTTAAATGATTGATACTCTGAACGTAACTTGGTCCGAATAAGCAGATTAGCCAGAAAGCATAATTACTATGCTGACCTGCTCCGATTAATAAGGAGGCAGCTTCCTGAGACCAAAAAACCAGGGTTATGCACAAGTTTAGTGACTGTTTTAAGACAGACCTCTGATTTAACTGAGTCACTGGTAATTGATCAATGACCCAATTAAAACCTAGGCAGATTTATCATTTTGTACAGTTAAGACAGTAAAAAATCATAGGGCCTACTGGTCCCTTTTTTGTCACTCCAGACTGTCAGTCCAGTAAAAAGGCTGATTTTCATCCTGACTCATACTCATACTCCTAAATCCATTTTGTTATCTCTAGTATGTCCCTGCTACCATGTTCTCCACTTGAACTACCTCGGAAAACATGAAATGCTGTTGAAGGAATGTTGAATCTCATACTTTAGTGAGATCAACTCAATTATCAACACATGGAGTGATGGTGTCTGCAGAACCAAAGGTCACCCTGAATAGCCTTCACCTATTTGGTAGGGAGACGTTGTGTGCATGTGTGTGTGAGAGAAAAAGAGAGAGAGAATGTTAAATGTGTCACTTTGATTTAACCTTTAAAACATTCTATTCCAAAGCAATTAGCTCAATTTGAATTCATTGAACAGGTAGCAGGTAGAAGGTAGCAGGTGTTAGGCACATAACAGGCAAACCGGAAGGCAGAAATAGCCAGTTGGAATAGTGTAGCGTCTTGGCAATGTAAACAATCTAGGAAAGTTGTAGTGAAAACTGTTCTCTATATATACTGGGAGGTAGATGAGGGGGTTGGGGATAGCTGAGCAGGCCTATGAGTCATTAAGGTGATCTCTAGAGAAAATGAACTCACTCAGGGTGACTGGAGGGCAGATAAGGCATAACATGAGGTGTGTCCCAAATCCATACTACATACTAATACTAAGCTGGTTATGTACTGTGTTCACACTGAAAAAAAAACGGTAACGCTTTACTTGGATTGTTCACTTACAGATAGGTTAACAGAGTATTTGTAACATTTCAACTGTTCCGTTGTTGTCTGTAGATGTTTAACAGATTGTCAATAATTAAGTATACGTGACAATTCATGAACATACCCTAACTGAGATGTTTTTTGTGACCAAACCTAACCAAATCTTTATTTGTGAAACAGTTGAACTTTTAAATCTCAACTAATAAACTGTTGAAATGTTACAAATACTCTATAAACTATCTGTAGGCGGATTATCCAAGTCAAATAAACCAGATTTTTCTGTCTTTGTTTTTTTATTTGGCAATGACGTTCCTAAGTCACAGTTTGATTGACACCTAATGTTGCTCATATTGTATACCTTACCGTAAAGTATGTTGAATTTTTTGTATAATAATTGCTAAAACAGTATACTATGATGATCAGTACATACTGTGTAGAATTGGTATGTAGTATGAATTTGAGGCATGCCAAGAGAGGAGAAGGAAACTGAGTCTGAGGCTAAAGAGGAAGGAGAGGGACATGACAGGTTCAAAATGAGATAAAGGTTCAGGAGTGGGCACAGGCTGAGAAGCAGAAACAGCTCTGGCAGAGGAAACGGGAACAGGCTCAGACCAATAGACAGGAACAGGTTTTAAGTTCAGAAATAGACTCTGGGTGTGAAGTAGCAACAAGCCCTAGAGACAATGATACAGGTACTGACAAATAGGCATAAACAGACACTAGCTCAGTCAGAGAAACAGATACAGACTTTGGAGGGAAGCAATAGATATGAGCACTGACTAAGCCCCCATTTACACTAAGTCACTTCATGTGTCTTGGGCAGATCAGATAGCCATGGGATATCAAAAAACCTAAGTGTGAATGCAACTAAGAAGCATTCAAGAGAGAAGATGGTTAGAGACACACTCTAGCCAGATGTGAAAAGGTTTAAATTCATCCATCTTAATGCAACAGGAAGTTGCTCCAGCGATTTCAACACATTTGACCATACAGAAGGCGTAACAAGTTGATGTAGTGCTTATCTGATCTCTGATCAGTGCTACTACTGAATGATCTGTGTGGGCATGGGAGTCGCATGAATCAGATTCCTTAAAGACGAGCAAAACTTTGTTGCTCATCCATCCATTAATGCAATTCATCAAGTGTTCAGTTTATAGATACTTGTTAGCTAACAAGCTATACTGTTATTGTTGTTACTAAACTGCTAAAGTGCAAACGTTATTCCTCTTCTAGTGCCTCTAAGCAGTTACCGAACCACTTCATTTGCATGGAGTAGGGCTTACACTGATTTGCATATAGTCAGGGACAACCATGACGGATGCAATCACCTTTGCAATCTGGCTAATGGAGACACGTGTCAAAGTCTGAGCAAAAGTGTATGACATTGCATCTGGCTTTTATCATCATGTGAGACACTACAAATGACAAGTGAAAATGGGGCAAGAGAAACAAATTCAAGAACTGGTAGAGCAACAAGAACACGCATGGACAGATGAATATGGTGACTGAACTTAAAAGCACCTACCTGCCCAAAAACCAAGAAACTGGGCTGCTAATTTCTCAACCCCTGAACATTATTGTCCTTTATTAGATTACCTTCACTACGGATTTGTTATTGTTGTTAATTTCTTACTGTGTAAGATTGCATCATATTGTAAGGTGACCCATTTATTGTAACCACCCACAGTAATGTACACCTTTATAAATCTTCATTTACATCTTTTGTTGTATTAATTGGTAATTTCTACAGCAGCACACTGGTCTAATTTGAAAGAAATACAGGGTCATTGCTCATATGCATGTTGCTTACAATGTACACTAACAAATACATCAGTTAAAACACCCTGGGAGTGTGGCATACTCATTTGTAGTACAGTAATACTTGTTAATTGTGATCCATGTGATGTGTCTGTGTGTGTGTGTGTGTGTGTGTGTGTGTGTGTGTTTATTAGGCCTTGATTCAAAGTGAGCACATTTAGAAGTCCAGCTGTGAATGTAATTTAAGTTCTCACATGCAGAGTGCCAAAGGCAATGTGTTACAAACATTGTTTCCAAATGAAAACATCATCATCATTATTTACAATGAAGAACGCTCAGTTTTTTGTATCCCGACTCTATTTTGCACTGTGTTCAAATTGTCACGTGAAAAAAGCTGTCAGTCATTGAATTATTAGAGACAGGTGTCTAACATTGCCAGCTGAGACATTTATTGTCTTACATCTGAGTGGGAGATATAGGAGATTCACAGCATTCCACACAATACCGCTTTACATGCAAAATCCTATTCAAATCTGTTTACATTCAAGATTTCTTCATGTAGCACACGGGTTACAGATGTGATGTGAACATGCTTCGATACATACTAAAACTGCAGACAGTACTTGATAACATTTCTACCTGTCCTCATTGACCACATAAAGAAAAATAAGCTGCCTTTATTTCTGGAGGCAGAAATAGCACATTGCCATAATTTTACTCCACTGTCACTATAACTCTAAGTCCTCTCACTTGTATGAGAATGCCTCTTTTGTTTGCAGAGTTGTATGATCAGCATGGCATTGACTGATACAATCTACCTAGTCCGCAAAGGGTTGCTTATTCAACCCTCTTACAACAAGGACACCTATACTCTACACTCTATGTATACATGCAGACCTTCTCCAAGGACAGTTATTGAAAACTGGCTGCCATTGTAATTGCTGAAAAAGATTATGTAAAAAATATATATATATATTGAATGTTATCAATGTGCAGATAATGCAAAGAAGCTTTTAGCAAGGAATCTGATGGGATTTGATGTCAGTGCTGTTAGGTTTTATAACTGCAATCTATCTATAAGGTGATCTGACAATTTGATCTGCATTGTTCAGCGCAATTAGCATGCATTTCAATGCAGATTTATTTGATACTATTCACAGGACCAGTATTTAGTTTGAAATGCCAACATGATCTGCCTGACAGATCTGCACCCCAGGGTTTCATTTTTAGGTGAGAACTCAAGAGTACCTGCTTAATTTCAGTCAATAATCCTGGTGTGGGAAACATACTAACACAAAAATTATAAGCCTTTCAAATATTTATTACCAACATTTCTGTATTTCTCCTTTAATTCACAACACTAATCAATGACCAATGCATTTGACATGTGTACAGGCTTTTGCATAGCCCATTCATGAATTCACCATGGTTCATCTCTCTTGTTCTGCTAATTTATCTGAAAAGACCAAAACCAACTGGACTGGATTTGTGCATCTTGGTCATATGCCTAACATGTTTTTCAGCCATGCTTCCAACTTGGCTCTGGGGATGGCAACATCAGTCAGACAGTGGGTTGGTCCACTACTTTTATCAGTGCTATGCTGACGATTTGCAAATATATTTGCCTTTGAGTCCAAAAAACACTGATGCAGTTGGGTCACTAATTGATTGCATTAACGATATTAAATTATGGTTAGGGCAAAATTTCCCTCATTTGAATGATGAAAAGACTGAATATATTCTATTTGGTGAGTCTGCAACCTCTGATCTTAATATGCTGACTTTAAAGCTTAGACCAACAACTAGAAATCTCAGTGTAATTTTTGATAGTAGCCTGAAATTTGATAAACAGATTGACAGTGTGGTTAAAGCTAGTTTTTTTCAGCTACGTATATTATCTAAGGTGAAATAATTTTTAAATCGTTCTGACCCTGAGAAAGCTATTCATGCTTTTATTAGTTCAAGATTAGATTATTGCTTTATGCTGGTGTCTCACAGTCATCACTCAAGCGCCTTCAGCTGGTGCAGAATGCGGCAGCCAGTCTTTTAACTAACACAGGCAAATATGAGCATATAACTCCAATTCTCTCATCACTTCACTGGCTTCCAGTTTGTTTTAGAGTTGATTTTAAAATTTTATTGTTTGTTTTTAAAGCTCTCAATGGCCTTGCACGACCGTACATAACTGAGATGCTGGCTTTGCGTCAGCCGAATAGGACTCTTAGGTCAGCAAATCAACTTTTTCTGGAAGTCCCAAGGACACGGTACAAACACTGGGATGATCGGGCTTTTTCCGTAGCTGGGCCCAGACTCTGGAACAAGCTCCCTGCTGATTTACGCACAATTACTGACCTGGGCCTCTTTAAGGCTAAACTTAAAACTTATTTATTTAGACTGGCTTTTAATGTTTAGCAGTTGCTGTGGCATTTCATGTATTCTATTACTGTTGGTTTCCTTTAAAAAAAAATTGTTTTATTATTTTTATTGGAAAGCACTTTGGTTCACTTTGTGTCTTGTAAAGGGCTGTATAAATAAATGTTGACTGATTGATTAATTGAGCCAGACGGAAATAATTCATTCAACTATTGGATAGATTGCTGAAAATTTTGTACAGACATTGATGGTCCCCTTAGGATGAATCCTAATAACTTTGTTGATCCCATGCAGTTTTTATAGTTTTGTATTTTACATTAGGTTTTATTTTGATTTCGTTAAGAATTTTTGTTTTCAATTCAGTTTAATACAATTCACTTCAATGTATTTATATAGCCTCAATTCATAACAAAAGTTATGTTTCATTGCATGTTTCCTACAGAGCAGGTCTTGACTGTACTCTTTATAATATTATATACAGAGACCCAACAATTCCCACCATGAACAAGCACTTGGAGACAGTGGCAAGGAAAAACTTCCTTTAAAGCGGCAGAAACCTTGGGCAGAACCAGATTCAGGGTGAGCCATTGAGTTGAGAGAGAGAGAGAGAGAGAGAGAGAGAGAGAGGTCCATTAAGTCTACCGGCAGTCTAGGCCTATAGCAACGCAACTAAGGAATGGTTCAGGACTCCCCTGAGCCAGCACTAAACATAAGCTTTATCAGAGAGGTTAGTCTTAAGCCTGCTCTTATAAGTGGAGATGGTGTCTGCCTCCTGAACCCAAACTTGGATCTGATTCCAAAGGAGAGGGGCTTGATAGCTGAAGGGTCTGGCACCCATTCTACTTTTAGATACTCTTGAAACAACAAGTAACCCTGCATTCTGAGAGCTCACTGTCCGAGTGGGGTTATAAGGTACTATGAGTTCTTTAAGATACGCTGGTGTCTGACCATTAAGTGCTTTGTAGGTGAGGAGAAGGATTTTAAATTCTGTTCTGGATTTTACAGGGAGCTAGTGCAGAAAATCTAATACTAGTGAAACCGGATCTCTTTTCCTAGTTGTTGTCAGTTCACCTGCCACAGCATACTAGATCAACTGGAGAGTCTTGGGGATTATACCATGGAGCTAACCTTCTTTGTTTTATTATCTTCTTTTTTAGAGGGTCAATAGAGTCGAGTATTGTTTGCAGTGACCCTGCAATACTATCAACAAGATGATCCATTTCGGAGGGACTGAATTAGCATAAGAGTCCTCTGTTATATTGAGACATGGCACTGAATTACATTTAGATGGAATCACTTTCTTAAATTTAGCTACAGCACCAGCAGATAGACATCTAGTGTAGGATTTTATGCCTAATGGTGTGTAGTCCAGTAATAGGAGTTCAAAAGTTATTAAATAATGGTCCAATAATGAAGGATTCTGTGGAAAGACTATTAAATGTTCAATTTCAATGCCATATACCAGATCAAGGTCAAGGGTGTGCTTAAAACAGTGAGTGGGTTTATGTACACTCTGACAGAAGCCAATCTAATCTAATAATGAAATAAATGCAGTACTAAGGCTATCATTTTCAATGTCCACATGAATATTAAAATCACCTACAATTATTACTTTATCTGTTTTAAGGACTAAACTTGATAAAAACTCAGATAAATATTCAAAATAAGGACCAGGAGTGCAGTACACTATAACAAATACAATTGGCTGTTGTGTTTTCCAGGATGGGTGTGAAAGACTTACAACAAGGCTTTCAAATGTGTTGTAATTTAGTTTAGGTTTCGGGTTGATTAATAGGCTTGAGTCAAAGTTGGCTCCAACACCATCTCCTCAGCCAGTGCCTAGAGGAATGTGAGTATTAATATGACTGGGCGAAGTGGAATCATTTAATATAACATATTCTTCATGACCCAGCCAGGTTTCAGTAAGTTCTGATATTAAATTGTTCACTAGTACAGCTTTAGATGACAGATATATGATGTTTAAGAGTCCACATTTGGACTGCAACTCAAATCTGGGTCGTCATCAGATTTCTATATGAGAGCTCCTCCATCCAAAGTCCTAATCAGACCAGGTATTCCCCCCGAAGGTCTGCCAAGTATCTAAAATGCCCACATCATTTGGTGGACACTTTAGTTGAGTTTCAGTTAGTTTCCAGAGTGGGTTTGCTTGTTTCGGTTTACCTTTTCTTGTTTAAAAATTTTTAATTTTTATTTGTTTCAGTGTTAGTTTTCTTTTATCAAAATATGGGGGGAATTTGTCAGGGGCAAGATGTAAGAAGTTCAGAATAGGTATTAAAATACAAACACAACACTTTGTGAAGGCAATTGACTCACAGTCATGCAGACATCAGAGTCTCAATAAACTGTACCAATGGCTCCTCATTCTTGTTGTGTTGACACATTTGACCAAATTGACAAAGACTAATACTAAAGTGATCTAAAATGTATTTTATTTTAGTTTGTTTAGTTTTAGCCATTTATAATAACCTTGTTCCTCTGACTCTTCATCTAGCATCACCATTTTGAGTGAAATATCTCAATAACTGTCGCATGGATTGCCTTGAAATTTGGTACAGATGTTAAATGTCTCCAGAGGATGAATTCTAATGACTTTAGTGAACCTCTGACTTTTCATCTAAAAGCTTAATTTAACAGGACTGAAAAGCAGTGTTTTGCTGCCTTTTCTGGTTGAAATTTGTGACAAATGTTCTTACTATGTAATTTATACTGTGTTTTTCTTTTACTTTGCAACGTGAAGACTACCTTCCATCAGCTTGTGGTAGACAATAAGAATTGTGTGAATCTGAATATGAATACTTTCTGCAAAGTCTTTAGCAGTAAAGAGGGTTTAGAATGGCTATATGTGCCATTTTTGCATAGCTCTTTTCAATATATACTTTAGATCACAGATATCCTTTGTAAGTTATATTTGCATATCGTTTAGAGTTCACACTTTCCATGAGAGTTTTCCACTTCTTGAAGATCTTCATCTTAATTGAGGTCATGGCATAGTCTTACATTTCCTTCAGTGCATAACAAGGATTTGTTCCTGCAGCGTTTCCAGGCTATATGGAAAATGGATGCCAAATGTTCTGGGTTTATCTCATTTTAACAACTTACTTAGATGCTAAAATGAATAAAACAAGAATATCTTTGAATGTCAATGAATCAAACTCACCTTGATTTTCCAAATGTTATATTTTTTGCCTCTTAGCTTCTCAGTGTGTTTTCTGAGCTTAATAGTAAAATATAATCCATCTAAAAGATAATTTTAAAGGTCATTGTAAATATAACATTAAGATCTCACAAATCTAAGTTAAAAGACTGTTTCCATAACAGGATTTTCCTACTGACCTATAGTGTGGGCTGAGACGTCTATGAATCTGAGTAAGTGAGTAGAGGAGTGGGAGTGTCTGGGAGAGCGATGTTTACAGTTTGAATTTGTTTATGTGTTGATTGCCTATTGATTAAAATAACCTTGAAGGTGGGTGCAGTGGGACTGGGCTGGAGATGTAGGCCTGTAAAGGCAACTGAAGGAAAGCTATGCATTTTCAACCCTCTCTAGGAAGCCCAGACATCTCATTTTCATTTGACGTTTTGTTTACTAATACATGACAACATATATGCAATTACATGTATGTGCTGCCTTGAGAATGAAGGTTCAGCATATTGTTTACCATGTATACTGCCTCTTGAGATTTGCCATGCATACATTTTCAGAGATGTATTTGTTCTAGCTGGTGTACCTTTTTCTTTTTTTATTCTTCTCACAGTAGTGGAAACTTATTTGACCTTTTAGTATTTTTATAGCTGCTCAGTCTCAGAAGCAAGCTATTTTTATA
Source organism: Coreoperca whiteheadi (assembly GCA_011952105.1). Classification (NCBI taxonomy): domain Eukaryota; kingdom Metazoa; phylum Chordata; class Actinopteri; order Centrarchiformes; family Sinipercidae; genus Coreoperca; species Coreoperca whiteheadi. The sequence continues at coordinate 23,022,821 of CM022490.1, read as the reverse complement.
ACTGTTTATTACAGAATACTGGTTGTGCATTATGTTTTCTGTTGCTTGGCTTTGACCTGTATGCTCATTGTTTTTAATAAATATGCATGTTCTCCTTTTCCTTACAGTCTCAGAGAAGACAGCACAAGTAAATTCTAAAGTGCACAGACAACAAATGTAACAAAATAATTATTTTCTTTAAATGGTCACATGTAAGCAATTTAACAAAGGAAAGATGGGGAAAATATAACGTTTTTATGTATTTACTGTTTACTCAATGTAAAAATCACTTTGCATGAGAGGCTGAGACAAAGTGTCACTTTATATTTCCGTTGTATTAGTATTTGGAGTCAGGCATTTATCAGTATTCATAAATATTCCACGTAGTTGTTATGTAACTCATTTCCAGACATTATGAATGAATAACTTGGTTTCAAGTAAAGTTTCATCCCATCTGTAAAACAGTCATCTAAAAACTATTCAAAGGGGAGTAAAACCACGCTCTCGCCAAGTCATTTAGAAGGTGCTGAAACCATTTTCTAATGTAATTCAGTCTGTGAAAGCAATAATTATTTTCAATTAATTACGGTTTCAGCACCAAAAGCTTTGGGATTGAACATAAGTCTGTCAGTTTCCGGACTGTGTGGTCCTCAGTTTCCCTTATTAAGCCTGTTAGATTTAAATTGCTGCACATATGAAGGCTTTTGAGAAAGTAATGGCATAATGAGACCTTTCACCTTGGACTGATGGGAGAAATGAATCCTGAACATGGCGAAAACTACATTTGATTGACGGGTTAATTGAAGATCGCTTTATTGTGTGCAACTGCCAGCGTGTGTCAATATAAGGGCGCATTCAGGATAAAACTAACTCCTTAAAATACACATGATATAATGTGTATGAACACATTCTGATAATTTTTTCCATTATTGTTTTTTCGCTTAAGAAAAGTAACACAGATTTGGGTTTCGACAGCTGTTTTGTGTCTGTCTATCAGAGGTTTTGAACACATTTCATGAATCAAAATAATTTCACCCAATTAAAAATTTAAATTGGAAATTCTTTTTTTTTCTTTAAACTAATAATAATCAGGAAATAGAAGTTCCCTTGATGTAACTCCAGTTTATGAATATGTGGATCACTAAGTAAGAGACAATAATAATAATAAGGCCCTGCTCTGCTACCTAAGAAGTATACATGCACTGACCGTCCAATCAGGTGATTGCATTCCCTTTAAATTTTCATACACACATCCTCTACCCTCTGATGGATTTTGCTATTAGTTGTAACCAGAGGCGAAGGCCATAAGAGATGAGATGCACTCCTAGCTGGACCCGAATACACAATGCTGTGCAAGGGCCCAGCCCTTCTCCGGGCAAAAAAAAGTTATTAAACAGTGCAGCATCGCCAGCCATGGGTCCGGCGGTTCAACCACTCACCTGTGTCCAAGAGCCAAACGGAAGAAACACGTGTGTCAGCCTGTGTGTAAAAGAGATGTCCCTGTGAATGATATGTCTAGTTGCAAGGACATTCATTCAAATTCAAGAACACTGAATGTAACAAGTATTGGGACTTGAAAAAAATCCGAAGCTCTTCAGAGTGTAAAATATGCAGCATTGAAATACTTTTTCCTTTTTTTTGCACAGTCTCTTGGCATACATCCCTTCAGGTTTCACTGTGCAAACTAGACAATGCCTGGTTTGGCATTCAAACGTCATCATCATTGGGCAAAAAAGCACCCTGATGGTTCCGAAAAGCACAAGAACAAGCCAGGATGATGCCACCTGATTTTTCGGTGACCAGGAAGTACAGAGAAGAAAACCCTATGTGCACCCACTGGGGAGGAATCTCAGTGATGGCTTTCATCCTCAGGAGAGAGGCCATTACATCTTCCAATACCCCCATCTCAGCATGGTTAGAGAGAGCAGTGTGGAAGACGACCCATAAGGGAGGGAGTTGACAGTTGAACTGCAGTGCATATCCTCTCCTCAAGGTCCTGTCTGGCCAAGAGAAGAACACACACCTCCAGCCACACAAAGTGACACTCTGAATGTAGATGCACAGTGGGGTTAGGGGTTTAAAGCTCTGTGGTCCCACCTGTCATCATCTTCACTCTGAGGAGGGAGACACATTGAGGTTCTGGTGAAAAGGGTCAATGCAATAGGGAAGCGCAGACAGAAAGAGATGCTCCGTTTACTGTACCTCTCTCTGAAGCGAAGTCAATGAGGAAGTCACTGTCACAGAAGATAAATCCTGCACAGTTCTCATTGCAGGTTTGATCTTGGCTTCTGATCAAACATGACGCTGGCACCCCTGGGTACAAAGAGTTCCTCCCGTTCCCTCCATTCTTGCTGGTGTGCCTATGCTGTACAGCACACATTATTCTTTGGCAATTATAACAAAATCCTGAGAAATCCTAAAAGCCCAATCACACCAGCATTTATTACAGTAAAATTTCAGACAAATATCAATTCATTTCAATGAAATCACTGCAATCATTTGAGGCAAAATAAATTTAAGCTGTGTTTTTGCATAAAGCTCACTGAACTTTAATATGTAATGATGCTGACCAATTCCTGGCAGTGCTGAACTTTATGGGAGCAAAGAAAGAAGAGATCATATTAGCTGTGCCATAGCATCCAATTTAGCAAACACTGCTCTGCCAGAAAATAAACTGCTCCTCAAAAGAAATGTGGCATGCTTTGCAGTCAGTTGTGGGATAGGTGTGAATGGTATGAACAGGTTCCCTTGAATAAAATGTCTTAAGTTACTGGTTGGTGACAGATCGTGCAAGTAGCCACTATGCCAAGCTTCTAGCTCCAACTATTCTGCAGGGGCGCATGAATGAATTTCACTGTGCAACCTCCTAGTGTGGCCAGGCACTAAGGCTGCCACAGTCTGAAACTTGACACACATCTTTCTCAGTCACCTGATAAGTAAGAAGCCTGAGGGAGCCCATCAAAGGCTAGGCTGCTAGTGTTACACCTTCAGCATTGTTAGCACAGCAGCAGTCGAACTCTCTCCTGTCTTTCTTGAAATGAGGTAGACCCCGACTGTATCCTCAACAGCTGGAACTCCTTTGTCCCACTGCCAGATGTCGACCATGCAGTAGGGAACATATGCCACAGTTGGGAGCTTAGTGGTTAGAGGCAAAACCTGTTCCTTCTTGACTTAGTGAAAATGTAGTGCCATCTTGGGACAAACATTGTGGAACATATAAACAGAACATACATGTTAAACTACAACGGGGCATTCAACAACAGTTCAATGCTAGTCAAACCCACACAGGGGCTTTTAAACACCTAAATTAACAGGGTAGTCATGGAAATGTCAATCAATCATGGCATGCAGATGCCCACACATTCCCCAGAAGAGGTCTAATCAGTCAACATAATTGAAAACACCTGTGTAGGTGTACCATGGCTGTGTAGGAGATTTAATGTGGGTTGTGTTTTGTATTCTTGACCTGAAGTGAATGTTAGAGCACATTTGTGTCCATTATTTTACTGCCAATTACTTAAAATACCATTTACCATTATTGTGTCAATGCTATTACCAAGTTTATTTTCTCCTATAGTAAATACAGATTCATGTGTTGCAGAACAAAGCCAAATATGTTTGAAGTGCAATCAAATCAAAAGTAGTTTGTTATTGTCATACAAATGAGGATAAAGTAAGACTGATTGTTTTGTCCCCTGCTATCGCCCAGTCTAATCCACAGAAGACATTTCTGCTCACAATCAATACAGTAGTGGAACTGAAAGGTTTTCCTGCTTTCCAACGACTGGAATGAGACCCTAAAAATGTCAACAAATGACATTGACAACAAAACCAAAGCTCCACATGTGTTATGGTACGACTCTGCCAGCCCTCCCTTTCCTAGTGTGTCCAGTTGTTTTCCCATCCTGGTGTTTCCTGTTTGTCGTCTCTCTCCCCGTGTGTGTGTGTGTGTGTGTGTGTGTGTGTGTGTGTGTGTGTGTGTGTGTGTGTTTACTCTGGGCTTGGCACTCCACCTACTCACCTGCTGCTCATCCAGTAATCAAGCTCCTGCAGTCCACTCACCCGCACACCTGGGACTCATCCAATCATCAACCCTTGTAGTTTATAACCCCGGCTCTTCTCTCCAGTCATCACCAGATTGTTCAGTTTGTCATGTGGTATTGATGCTACGGCCCAAACCTGCTTGGGCACTATTTCGGAGTGTAAAGATTTTTGACTTCACCTGTAATCTCTCTGTGCTTCAGGTCCACACTCACCTGAGTCTTCTACTTGTCTAGTTACCTGCGTGCTTCACCCAGCTACACTGCTTGTCTACCTTGTTAAGCTGCTTTGCAAGCCTACCAGCCAGCCTTGTTATGCAGCGTTACCTGCCTGCCTTAGCTACCTTCCAGCCTTGTGCCTATCTGCTCCCTGCACCATCCCCTGTCTGCCCGACTCAGTGGAGAAGACAGTCAGGCCTGCTCTCTCAAGTTCTCTCATTAACTGGCGATTGTGAAATAAACCTTAAGGATATCTGTCTGTATTCTGCTTTTGGGTCCAGATTTACTCCCTACATACAATATCAGGTGCTCAGACTGAAAGACACATTGAGAAACAAAGTTTTACCTGCATCAGTTTCTTAGGATGAGCATTTATAGCCCCAATACTCATGGGGCTATCCAAATATCAAAAATTTCCATTTGTTGTTTGTTCAGTGCAAAAGCTTCATATTGGGACTTGTTTGTGATTTATTTTGTGATGTAGCTGTTGATGAGCCATACAAAAGACAATGTCAAACTAGATGTTCTAAGAATCACTACCATTTTTACTCTCACTGAGGGTTGGTCGCACTCTGTCTGTGAAGCTCTAAGAGGAATGACTGTTAAAACTGGTGATAGCGTTTGTGCTTTGTGGCCCCTTCAGGTATTTAGAACAAAGAATGCAGAAAAACAGACTGAAATATTGGAAAAAAAGGTTAGAAAAAAAGCACATTCTGGTTTTTACACAGAAAATCTTCCAAAGAGTCAGTTGGGGGCCTCTCTCTGCACCAATACATTTCTTTTTCAATGAAAATAATTTTCTTTTCCTAACAATGATGAGCGTGTTTAAAAACTCAATCCAGTGGGTGCTGAAAGTGAAAGAAAAATAACACTCTTTACTTGAGTAAAGGTGCTATGCTTCAGCTGGGTTTTCTGTTGTTGCATAGCAACAGTGGGGGCTGAGACTACTACTTTCCCCTGAACAGTTTTGTGGGACCATTGTAGAAACCCTTTATCATGCACTAAAAAAGAGATTTTTCTTTTAAAAAGAAAATATTAAGAAGGCTTTAACATCAGAAACAAAACCTTTTGAAACATAAAAAGCTCGATGAAATATAGAGTAAGAATTACGACATTTTGATCTCAGTCACACCTGTGAACTCTTTACAACTGTTTTCAGCTGTTTGCTGTAAATGTAGAGTCCACTGATTATAAAATCCACTTTGCCACCAACAGCGAGAGCTTGACTCTTTGCACTGTCTCTCCCGAGAATAATGCATCTGTTTGTGGATAATGAGCAGCTTGCTGCTGTAAACAATTTAGTTTGGGAGGCATTCACATAGAGCAATAATAAGTTTTTTTCTATCTTTGAAGTTTTCTCGCAAAGCATGTTCATGCCCCTATTTCCAACTGTTTACATCTACAAGGGCAACTGTGCCAAAGGCATTTGAAAGTAGCCGGACCCAGGGCTCATTATGGCTCCAGACAATGCCGTCATTAATATCCAGCAGAGTCTTCACACTATGAAACCAAGCGGCTCCTCCAGATGGCTCTCCAGTCTCACCTGGCTCTCCCTGTGCATCTCTCAGCACTCCTACAGGAGGTGGGAAGCAGGCCAGAGGCCCACATCTTTCCAGGAAAAGAGAAAATATTCAGCTGAGTTCAAGTTCAAGACTATGAGATCTGAGGACTACAAAGGAGCCACTTACGGCAAACAGAGCTGTGGGAAGGAGAAGGGATGAATCATTAAAATTAAAACTAATAAAGAGCTTACGTAATAAGGTGATTGTCCTCAATATATAATATTTGTCCAAGGTCAATTTTGATCCGTATGCAATAACATTGAAAGTACAGATATTTCCAGTTAGTCAGAAGTAATGATTCCCGTCAGTGCCATAAAGTTATTGAGCAAATCACTGTGGGGTTTGTGTATGAATAAATGCTAGTAATGACAACGAAAGGCCTAGACTGCATCCAGTTGTTGTTTTATTTAAAACATGGTCCAACAAGCATACTCTCCGAGATGTTAATTTCTGTCTTTACCTCTCAAATCATAACAACACATCTTGCGGACCTGCGCGTCAAGCAAGCTGACTGGTTGATTCAACTCCTGTGGGAGGCAGGTTCAAAATGGCAAAGAAAAAAATAAAAGAAACAGCCATGCGATTGTCTCCAAATGGCTCCCATGCATGGTTCATCTCATGCATCTCACGCAGCTCGTTTTGTAGCCTGCTATATGACATTGTAGGAAAAGGAGGTATTGGAAATGTATCCGCTGAGCCTAGCAGAGAGGAAAGGAGCTGAGCCATGTAGAGAGAGGATAAGGGCGAAGCTGGATGTGGCCAACAACAGTTCACAAGCACGATAAGCACATGGACCATAGCCCTCTCCTGCTCCAAGCCCTGTCTGAAAAGCGAAAGCAGTACGCTCCACTCACGTAACACACCTCTCTTCATGGCTCTGGTAGGGAGGAACCAAGGCACGTAGAAACCAGATGACCATTGTTTGTACAAAGTTGCTGTGATTGGCTAGTTATGTGTTAGCCAGCTACAGTTAAACCGAATACAAAGGCGCGAGCCCCCAGAGACACACTTTTTTTAAGGAACCCTTCAATTAAACAATGTTAGTGACATGCAATGGTCAAAATTAGGTATTTCTATTGAAATTGCTTTAATTGTTTTCAAGCCTTTTTTTATAATGATTGTGTACATTACCTGCAATACTGACTATAGCCACTATGTCAAAATTGCCTTACAACTAGGGTTAGCTGCAAATCTTTGTTAGTTGCAATTTCGAAAGATTACCGGAATAAATTAATAAATGTATCCTGTTTGTAAATTACGAATGCGTTCATGTTTGGATCCATTTCACACTCAAAATGCAAGATGCCTTTTTCATGGCCTGCAACAATTTAATCATGGGAATTCTTAAAATTACTATAATGTTGCTGGCAGCTGGTAACAATTCCAATAACATAAAACACTATTTAAAACCAATGTTTCTCAGAAGAGACACAGCTATTGTCCTTGCTTCATGTTTCATTTTTTAATCTTTCAAAGTGAAATTGTAAAGCACCAGGAGGCCTTTAATGACATTGGCCAGCTGTTGTCACAATGTACGGGTTTGTTTTTGTTAATTTCCTCCACGCACAAATGATGCTCCTGTTATTTACTGTACTTGTTTGGGCTGACATGTGTAGTATACAGAGTCAAAGCATGCTGTGTTATAAGGTTCTGTTGATAACTGATCTAATGTGCCCTGTTCACAGGTATGATTTTGTAACTGTACTGTACAGCTTTTGTTTTTTAGCTGAAACTGGCCCTTGTGCCAGCTCTCAAGCCAAGCTGGTTAATCACACTCCCACACACTGTGCATTCTGTTAGGAACAACAATTATCATCTCTGCAATGAGCTACTAGATATTGTTTTTCTTCTTGGAGGTTTTCATCAACAGGGAGCAGAGAATTATTTGGCGTCTTAGTGACACCGCTGATGATCCCCATATTACAACAGTTGGCGCTATCTAAATTATATTCAGATCAAGATTGGTTTTCTGAGGGTTCATTAACTGAATATTGGGAACCCGTCACCCAAAAGTACTGAGGCATCTTCTCCCCCTCAGAGTTGACAATTAGGACAGAAACTTTTTTTGAACTAAAATGGATAATCATTTTGTTCATCACCTCTGAAATGGCTGCAATTTACTATAAATGTATGAAATTTACTCCTAACTTGCAATTCTAGTAACCTCACCGTAGCTAATTAAATTTGTTATTTTAATGTGTACAGCAATTACATGGGGACACTGGCCTTTGTAATGTAGAATTAAATACTTTTCAACTAATTATCATTGCAGGTGATATACTGGGCTGAGTAATTTAAGTGAAATGTGAGCAGAGTTTAGAAACAGCATTTCAAAACTGTCTGCTGGGTGATTCAGTCATCTCTCAAGACAAAGCACTGCATCTGTCTCACTCTGAGTCATACAGTAGATCATCTCCACAGCATACAGTATCAAATGAGAGGATGAGAAACATGTAAAATCACAGTGAAAGAGAGGAAATTAGGGTAGGATCAAGTCAAGGGACTGAGAAGACTGGTTATTGAAGGACTCTACGGAGATGACATGTTAAAAATCGTATAACATGATCTGGTAATGCAAGAAGACAGCATGATACTGTGTTGAGTGTGTGTATGCGTGTGTGTGTGTGTGTCTGTGCACAAATCCACTCTGACAAAATGTGTTTGTTGTCAAATGTTTGACATTCCTATTCAGGACCGATGGCATAAGAGGAGGTCAGAGTGGATGGGTGATTGTTCAAAGAACAGAGGCCGTGGTTCGTGTCCTGCGTCATATGTGTTGTTAAGTTTGGGCTGATGAAACAGCCAGGAAAGTCACAGCATTCTATCTGTATTCAACAACTTCCAACCTTTGACTCATCTTCACGTCATCTCTGAAGGGTTGTGAGGTGAACCAAACCACAACAAACCCCACAATGGGGATGTCTTTTTTTTCATTCTAGATAAAATAGCAACCAAAAGGGATCAAATCAGACCAAACATGACTGATGAAATATGAGTTGCGAACAAAGCCTCAACGCCTTCAAGTACCCTTCGCACTCCCTCACCCCTTCCGTGATTTTGAATTTTCACTCTGGGCATCAGCTTTGAAAATTAGCACAGGCGTTGAACTCACTGTGCCGCTGAGTCCTGCTGGTGTGCCATGTCACTGAGACTTGCCTCCACAATTTCAAACATTGCTGTAGGCACCCAATACTCTGAGATGCTTTTGAGTCTTTTTCTTATGAGCCTGTCAGTGGCCACTTACATTGGCTTCTACAATTTACAAATTCACCAAAACAAATGGGTAAATGTAAGTGGTAAGACAGGGAGACTGTACAAACCTGTTTGTATCCTGTCTTGTTCTTCAGCTTATCGTTAACTTTAGTTAATTATCCAAACCTTAATCAATTGCTTTGCTTACCTAAAAAAAACATCCAACATTACAGTAATCAGACTTCAGTTACCAGGTATATGAATATAAGAAAATTAAATACATTGACAGTGACCAGCTTGCAGATACATACGAATATAAATATTTAATATAAACAGAATCCAAGCAGCAATACATTTCTTACAAAACGTGTAGTAACACTACATTTGTTGTTTGTTCTTTTAAACCTACTGTTGTTTCATACAATCTTGTTACTGTACTGCTTTCCTTATTTTACACAACACAAAATAGTCATGGTCTTTTGCTTTACTGTAATAGAAAAAGACTATGAAGTAACTTTTTAGAGCTACAAAGTGCTTTACGAACGTTGATATTTTTATACTAACAACGTGAAAACAATGTGAAAGCAACTGTTTGCTAACAAGTTCAGCATATCAACTTAAAAGGGGATGATATGTCAGTGCTGTCTTCTTGCTGGTTTAATTAAAAAAATAAATATAATATTTTTTTATTGGTACTATTATTATTATTATTATTATATTTGTGTATGGAAATGGACTTCACTATATATCACATCATGAATCCGAACTACCTAATGTAGTTTTCTAGGTCGATACAGAAAGTCAGTTGGTTTACAAAAATCCTTTGTGAGTGTCGGCCAAGAATATTCTTAAGTTAAAGGGAAAGGGAAGTTTAATCTAAACAAACACCTTGTGCATATGTGAGCCAGGGTCACACCAAGTGTTCACCCCGCAGGCTCTGTATAATTTCCTTCATGCTCTTGCGTCTGCTAATGATAACACCCGGCAGTGACTTTGGAGTGGCAGCAAACGTAACTCCTCTCAGTAGGTCTTGTAGCATATGAGTTTGTTGGACCGCCGCTGCAGAGTCCCCGAGCATTTATTTTTGATCCTGTTGCCAAAGTGGGACATCAAGGCTAATTTGAATAAGTGCCACTGTTTGTCAGACCATCAACATCAGCATGAATGCTGCTGTTAAAAAAATATAAACATACTCTGTTGGGGGATAAATCATTTGGATGTAAAAAGAAAATTAGCCGTCAAACATCGTGATTGATTTGGCGGGTTGATTGCTCTGCCTGTCAAACCCTCTAGATTAGATCTTGCTGTCCAGCATGTCTCCCCCTTTTCCTCCGTTTCAGATTCGAAATAATTTTACTTGCCAAGCTCAGGATACATAAAAAAAACCTGCCTTAGTGGAGTTGATAGATAATATAAAGTACACACAACTGCAAACAGTCCTTACAGAGCTGTGCATGGAATATAGACTGCGACACAAAATGAACAGCAACTCACTTAGCAAATGTCTGAGAGACTTCCTGCTGCTAAACTGTGCATATGACTCAGTGAAGAGGTTTATATCGTTTCAAAAAAAGTGACACGTTCCTCCTCCTCCTCCTCCTCCCCCGCCATAAATGATTAATACTATATTGAAAGGGCAAACCCAGAATTTTGCATGCTACATGGATACTAACTGAAAACATCCAATCTGTCGGACAGTTTGATAAGAAATTAATATCTTACATATTGCACACATACAGTAACTTTTAAACTTACGTTACACACCTCATTACTTTTTCTCTGTGTTATGTGTGCGATCTGTTGGACAATCTCTATTTGAAGACTGGACACTAACTTTGCTAACCGTAAACTCCCAAATCCCAAAAAATCTAATTTAAAATATACAATAAATATCGACAAACTGCAGCTACAATTGTAATGAAGGATGTGATAAAGTATTCATTCATCATTGCCGAGCCACACAACTCCTAATGAAAACTATTGGTGCTTTTTTATTGTGATTAAATAATTTAGGAGTACTTGATGTGAAGCAGCTCTACGACTTATGTCCATATTGGATAAGTAACTAAGTCTGACTGTCATGTTCACATCCTGTCACAGACCTGCATTTCAGGTTCCCCTTTTTATTAATTATAATTACTAATTATAGTGAGCATACAACTGCGGAGAAGTGAATTATGACATTTTGACGCTGTATTTATTTACTCTTGGTTGCCATTGTAATCCATTGGAACGGCTCCGCTGGGACGGCTGTGGCTTGGTGGCAGAACGGTTGCCTGCCAATCGGAAGGTCTGCGGCTCAATCCCCCATGTGTCGAATTATCCTTGAGCAAGATACTGAACCCCAAAAAATGATCCCGAAGCTGCGCCTTCGGTTTGTGAATGTTCTCATATGTAAGTCACTTTGGATAAAAGCGTCTGCTAAATGACTAAATGTTAAAAGCTGAGTTGCTGTCTTCTGTGAAGGAGATAGCTACAACCTTTTTAGAGATACCTTTAAAGCCTATTCAAAAGGTGGCTTTTCAGTGGAGTATTGCATTAACGATTAAATAGCCTTTTGGAGAGTTGAGCGCTGGCCAACTCATGTTTTCAAAAATGTCCTCATTCTCAAGATCTGAAACTCTCAGTCCATCAGTAAACGTACACAGAGAGACTCTTGTTTTTGTCACAGAGGGGGACACTGATTACTTTAATCCCTGACTTACTCTAACCTACCACAACATTTCCACCACTTTATTTAACCAAAAACCAATTTTTAACCCTGAAATTTAATGGGGTTTTTTCTTTTAAAGCTCCTACTTTTTGTCCCCAAATGAGGGTGAGTCCCAAAAATGTGACTCTGATTAATACGTATATATACGAGTATACGTGTGTATGAATAATAAGTATACAGACACACACACACGCACATCATTGACACAAAAAAACTAAATTGTTCCATTTGTTCATACTGCATGTTTTATCATTGTGAACATTTTCTCTGTCTCATCACTGTATTGAGTAATACAAATATGTGAGGCTCAGTGCCATGGTGTTCTGTCCTCAGCCTGAAGGTCACGTCCCTCTTTCAAATGAGGACCGGAAGGCACAGAGTCTTGGACAGCAGGACACATCCAAAGGGAGTTTCCACACATAATGGGCTCTAAGACCGGTTCCAGAGAGAACAGGGGATGTTTACTTTGTTGACTGACCTTGCACCCTCTCACTCCCTGCAGCATAGACATTGATTGTGTATGATCTGTTCCTGCATCCGAGCGTCCAGTTGTCTGAAGCAGGGTTCGAGAAACGACACATGCACTTTGGTACAGCGTTTTTATTGTTTATTCTAAATTGTTTTGTTTATTTGTTTTTGAAAAAGCGACTTACATATGAGGAAGACAATGGAAGCAATATAACAACACAAGGTAACAAAAAGCATAAGTGCATCAAAAAACGAGTCTGATTAAAGCCCAGCACAATATACAAAGCTAAGGACAGGAAGGGTTTTATTTTATTTTTTTTTTGAGCAGAGGTAGAAAGGAAGAAGAAGTTAGTGAACGAATCCAGAGAAACATTTCACATTTAGTCACGTTTATCCAAAGCGACGAACATATGAGAACATTCACAAACTGTTCAGTATCTTCCTCAAGGATGCTTCGACGCATGGCTGGGGGATTGAACCGCTGACCTTCCGATTGGCAGGCAACCCTTTGCCACCAAGCCACAGCCGCCCCTGTTTGATTTGACATGGCTTCTTTACGGAACAAGAGGAGTTTATTTGTCTGAATGAAATTAAGATTAATTTATATAAATTATATTTATAATATATAAGTTATAGAATAATATACTTATACTTTTTTTTTAGTTCTTAAATAAAATGGGCAAGAATCTGAAAATTGGTTATGTAAGTTCACAATAAAATGAATTTGGCCTATCAAAATGGTAAGAGTGACATTCAATATATAAAAAACACCCTGTGACCATCACTGAAGATGTGTCCAAGTAGCACAAGAAAGGTGTATTTTAGAACCAATGGGATGATTTTAAAAGATCTTTAATTATGGACATTGCATGCAAAACACCCATTAGATAGATTTCAGAATCAACATTATTCATTCATGCACAGAGAAACACTGAATTAATTTAATTTTGGAAAACTTAAAAGTCACTGTGCCTGCATGCATGCAGGCTTGTTTCAAAGTAAAATCATTGTGATTCATTAAAGATGGGACCCCCTGCTGATGCGATTTTGGACATAGTTATTATATTTGATATTACCCTAACCCATTGTTGTGTCTCTTTTGTAACAACAATCCTTTAATGCTTCCAGCATTGTACAAAATGTGGAGTGTACTGACAGTGATTACAATAAACCTCCTGCTGCTCTTAGATTTGTTAAAAAATATGACATCATTTGTTGAATTTTGTTTATGCAGAAAAGCCAAACATTTGATAAAATTTGAATGTATTTATGTGGCAATGCAGCCCAAAAACTGCTGATTGAGCACATTCATTTGCATAAAGAATATAAATGAAAATGCCTCATTCATTCAGTCTAAATCTTTGGATTTTGTAACATGAAAACACCTTCAGCTCCATTTGAAAAAGCTTTGAAAAGCAAACAGCAGGTTCAGCAGATTTGACAAGCAGGATAAGGAGCATGATAGATGACCTTGAGAACGCACAGCGATGCTCACAAATCCATCCATTCCAATGCATCAACCTTTGCATTTATACATGTGATATAAATATTTCTTCCTGTGCCGTGAAAGCAGAGGTAACAATAACAAATGCACACAATCTGCGTATATATTTCCCGTAATTAATTGGTCATACAAGCAGATGTTGGTAAGTCAATAAAGCTATTTTTTTCTGGTGAACAAAAATAAACGCATTCAACGACGATGACAAGCAGTTTCAGACACAATATTTTTCTGTCCCGTTGGGCTTCTTTTGTTGAAAACCTTGAGAAATGTTCTATTTTTTCCTACACTGTTGCAAAGCGCTCACCTGAATGTGATGCTTGTCATTTATTTTCTCCACACTGCTGGATCACTTGAGATCGCATCAAACCGGGACAGGGTTGATTGAGTAACCAAAAACAGCATCTTAGGTCTAAGTCTTTGATCCGCCAGTGTTTTTGTTTTCTTCATGAATGATCAGCTATTATGTACAGTGACAAAGCAACTTAACATGAAAGTGCTTTGACCTATAAACTAGAACACTTTTTTTATATTACATTTTACATTTTTATTTATATCAGAAAAATCCCACTGACACAAAAAGAGACCAAGCCAACCTGGCATCAATCGATGTTTTTAGCGCTGTATCAATTAAGGTGCCTATTCTCTCAACAGTGTAAAGATGTTTGTGTCAGAACCCCACAGCAAAAGATATATAAATATAGAAGCAAGGAGATATGTGAGAGATTTAATTTTTACTAAAAACAGAAAAAAAATCTGATTTTTTTTTCTTTGAATAACTTTGAGGTCAATTGTCACCTGGCACCTGAATTTTGTGTTTTCCTTTACATAAACAATGACATTTCCACCATAAATTGAAGCAGAAAAGGCACAAATTGGTGTATAAAAAGTGTTGAATGCTGAAAATTTCCTGGGCGAGGACCCCCAGCACTTAATATGTGTCACCGCCAATGTTGAAATGAAACCTACGCCCTACGTGTGTGTGTGTGTGTGTGTGTGTGTGTGTGAACAAGTAAGCAGTGCCTTTTCTGCTATCGCAATAGACAAGAGCTACAGATGTAACCATGGTAACGTGTGAGGAATGTCTAATGTCTCTGCTGTACCAACCTGGGTTGGCAGAATTTGGGTTACTGTAGACCGCCAGGACACAACACTCTGGAGCTCTCCTCTCCATAGCTGGCAAGTTTTTATTTTTTTCAGAGATCAGGAACAGAGAGCTCAAGAGTCCATTTGGTTTCTGATCCCATATAAAACAAGGACTTTGAGTCCTATGCTGGACTTGCACCTGCTGAACACCTACATGGACCTTTTTTAGAGCTGACATTTTGACTGTTATGTAGCAGTAAAAGCACAGGTGGCACTAATAACATTAACGATGGATCCATATAATTTGTGTGTCCCACTGAGCCAGCATGCACATAACCAAGGCCCTGGACTTACCACAGCTAAAAGGATTGCATTCTTAATGCTGGTAGTTACACCTGTGCTTTTACTGCTATCACATGTAAAAATGTCTGCTGTGAAAACAGCCTATTGCGTAAAGACGGCAAATAGTTCACCCCACTAGGCCGGTCATCTCAGAAGAGCTTCCCACCTTATAAGAATTAGGCCAAAAGCAGCGACATCTCCAGGGTTAGAGCCTGAGTTTCGGTGATCCTTTCAGATGAAAACATCCATAAAAATATTAAAGGCTGAGTTAGACCCTGGACATATAGTGGCACAGCAACAAATTGCCACAGAAGACACAAAGTGGCAGTGTCAATATGGTTATTCACTGTCTCCTACATGCATCTGCGCAATGGGCTTGGGTTAGGCAAGTTATTATTATTACTTAAACATTATGAAAGCTAAATTTGGTGCTTAAATTTTTGTCTATTTAAATATTTTCAATTGTTTCAATTGTTCTCTGTATGTTTTTTATTTAATTATTTTTGTTCCATTTCTATTTTTCTTATCTACAGTGCAGTAAACTGTTCTACAAATATATTAAATGGGGGATATTATGATTAATATTTAATACAAGCCAAACACAATCCCTTACTCTCAGTCAAATGTGCTATAAACAGGTGCCGTACGTGCCCACATGCACAATTCCAGGTGCACAGCCACACACAAAATCTCATGATGACACCTCATCAGCCAAGGGCAAACTGCCAACCACCTCACACTCCGCCTGTCTCAGAGAAAAGCTGTGGATTTGTTGAGGTGCATCAGGGTGGACGTCACTATCACACAGCCACCAAAACAGACTAGATGAGTTCTGACATACCCAGCTACACCAGATTTCCCTGTCCAATGCCAATTAAAAAAGGTAAAGTCTAAAAACCCTTAACCAGCTAAATGTAAACGTGCTCTAACAATGGTTCGAATGGTCTATGTAAAATCATACACAGATGCCTTCTTCCTTTGGCTTTACTGTAAATGATGAATTTTGTTTAATGCTTTATGGATCCTTGATGAAAAAGTAAATTTCCTCTCCTCCACGTGGGAGGTTTAGTTACAGAAAAATAATGGAGGTGCTGGAAAGAGATTTGTTGTCCTCCTCAAGGTCACTCGAACAGCATGAATGTTTGCTGACCTGGACCTCAGGCGTTTACATGTGGACCACAGCTGGGTGGTTAAAGCGACCTTAACGGGAAAAAAAGATGCTTTTTATTAAAATGATCAGAAACTTTGGACTGCAGTAACTCATCTAATGTTTATGCATATGCATTCTAAAGTTCATTACAGATGTTAAATGAGTTGACCCATATGTTTTCATAATGCTGTCTGTACCTCTCACGTCTTTGATGCTTTGTACAGCTGCAGATTTAGCAATGTTTCATTTCAGTTGTCACAATGTGACTGCACTCACAGGGTGTGAAAAACAGACTTCTCATTATCAAAATGTTCGCAGTGTTGGCAGCTTGGCACTGACAATGCCGCTGTAGTCACGCTGTCAACAGGGCAGGTACAAGATGAGAGTTGTTAATGATATGAGTCTCTTGTGACGGCCTGCAGATAAAAAACAAAACAAAACAAAACATCACTCTTTCACTGAAATATATAAAAAAAAATGTCATAGACCAATTATTTAAAAGAATAATTCGTAATGAAAATTCAATTTAAGTTTATTTACTTTTTCATAAGCCAAGATAAGGTTTCCTAACTGTTTCCAGCAAGGATTAAATGGTTTGAAGTAAAACATTTTGTTTGGGTTTGCCTTGTTCTGAGACTGTTAGTTGACCATGGTTTATCCTAGAGTACTAAACTCTTTATCTATACTGAAAGGCAGCCACACTTATGTTGTAGTACTTTTTTTATGCACAACCAAATGGCCAGGGTCAATAAAGTTTTAAACTAGCGCATAACTTGAGGAAAGTTTAATAAGCGCATAACTTGAGACATTTCACAACATTTATACAAACAAGACTCTATTACACTGATTGCTGTAACCACAAATTTTGGCATCAAAGAAAAATAGGAATGAAACTCCCTGTATGTAATTCTAATTTTCAAACAGATATATGCAGAAATACGTAGTTAAGAACATTACACTACATACAAACATGAATGGTACATAGGGAACTCACATATACTGCAGTTCAATAGTGTCAGATATTATGTAGTTAAAGAACAATACAACCCAACCCCACTACCCAGGGTTTAGACCAGTTCCTCACATTTATAGAAATTACTTGTTTTTGGCTCTCTGTTGTACTTGAGCGGCCTTGTTTCTGGCTTGTTTTCATCATAATTATAAAGAAGCGTCCAAAACTTTGTGTTCAAAATGAATATAAACTAAAGAACTTAATCATTTATATAGAAGACATGAATGACGTTACTTGTTTTAGTGTAGAGATAATATTTTTAATAAGACCAGTCCCTTCATCTTCCGTTGCAGATGTTGACATGCCGTAGTTGCATGTATTGAGCTGTATTGAGTTGAGTTGTATTAAGCGCTTTCCAGTTAAGTGACGGCAATCTGAGGAATTATTGAGGCCAGGACTGGCTGTTTCTGACACTGATTCAGTGTCATCTTTCCTGCATCTAATCTCTTTGTCACTAACGTAACATATTTACCGTTACGTCACATACGTAACATAACTGACACAACTAACGTACGTACCTACTAGCCGGTTAAGAGGAGTGAGGAGTCAGCAGTCAATGGTGGTATTAAACAAAGCGGTTAATAAAATAGGTTTTTCAAAAATTGTGAATCACTGCAACCACAAGAGGTCCTCAAGCATACAGTCATAAACGTGCAAAAAAAATATTAGGCTGATCGGTCCAGTAGTAAGATTAGCTGCAGGCCGATACACACACACATAGACGACCAAACGCAGGATCCCCTCCTATGCCTGTCGGAGATAACTAGAAATGTGCTGTTACATCGCAGATGAATTCACTACAACTACATTCATCGAGAACATAGCAGTTACAGGTTTTGGGAGGTTATCGATACAAACACATCTCATACAATGAGGGAAACATAGGTAATTGCAATGACGCTGAATACTTTACAGAAGCACAGGGAGGGTATAATTGAGACTACCTGTCAGTTGTGATGCCAGTGCATGACTATTATACAGAACACACCATGCTGCAGTTTTCAGTTTGAGACATGAATGTTTAAAATAACAGCAAGGTATCTGAACCTGCACTCCTAAAGTAGATTTATACCAGGTGCCAACATATGACTTGTAGCTGGAGTGCATTTAGTCTTCTAGCAAATAGAGCTATCCCTGTAGTCTCTTCCCTCCCAAAGTCCAAACTGGCCTCCTGTCACTCCACTTTATCTCCCATTTGTGTTGTTCGTCATGGAAAGCACTGCGGTACCTGTGATTTTGAGTCTACAGCTAATGCAAGCTTGCTGACGCAGAATGGTGCATTTACCGGAGCAAGAAAAAAAACAATTTAAATGCCTTAAATACCTAAAGCATTTAGCCTAGCTACAGGATGAAGTAGTGTTTAAAGTGGTGATTTTATTACTTTTATTATTACTTTTATTACTACAAATTTTAAATCCTTCAACCTGTATTAACTGATTTTTTTAACAAGCTATGAACACAACACTGAGAAATTACATTTTAAGTCGATGTGGCAATGTTTTTCTGTAAAGATTACTTTTTGGCCAGTCGGGGAGAGAGGGGTATGGCATGCGACCAAGGTCACTGGCTAGAATCGGACCGGCGACTGTTGCAATCATGCAGCAATGTGAAGTCCAATCAAGTCCAATATTTATTCTCTTTGAGCTGTGTTTTTGGTCTCCACCAACTCCTGAGGGACATATTTGGCTCATTAGCTGCTAAATGCTTTTTAGCTGAAAACAGTTACCTCCTGTAGCTGGAAACCACGTAAAGAGCTGAAAGATGCTGAAACGCTCTGTAGAACAGAGGGGGACTGCAGAGGTGAGCAATAATTATCTGCGTTTTACATACACATACTCATTTAATCCATTATTAAAATAAAAAATTCTGACTACAGCACTAAGCCACTACTAGTTTCAAAAATTGTTAATGGCGGTGGCGCCCAGTGAAAGTATTAAAAAAGTCATCAATGGGGAAGACAGCAATGTGACGCAACCACGCCTCCCCCAAACAGAGTTTAATGGGCTGAAATCAACACATACAACAACGGTTTTGACTGTAATTGTTTTATTTTTCTACAATCCAAAACATATGCCATCTGATTAATTTTAGAGATGCTATAATTCCATGTTATTTTTCTACCCCTTGAACACCTGACATACATCTGGATAAGACACACCTCAGGCCTTCTACTGAAGTAGCTTAAGCAGTAGATGATCGCTATCAGTGCAGCTTGGGTGCATTTACACCTGGATTATATATTATATTATATACTAGTGTCTGAATTATCAGTGTAAAATTTACTCAATAAATAGGGTCGTCTAAAATTACTACGATGGAACAAAAAAATGTATTGGCCTGCATGTGCACTGCTTTTTGACAAAACACCTTTTCTTTCATTTTATGTCAAATACATTTATGGTGAGAAATGACCTTTGATAACTAGTCAGTGCTTATTATTTAGGAATTAGTGAATGTGTTAACACGGAAGTCATTCGGACATAGCCTTGATATATGTTTTATAGCAACAAGCAATTATATTAGTTTCCAACATGAACCATCTGTAACAACATGTGTTAGACATCAGCATGTGCTGAAGATCAAACACCTTTTAAAAATAATGTGCAGTCTCTGATGCCCTCTCCTACATTAAAGCATCACCACAGCTGCTCCATTTGATGAAACCTAACGAGGAGTGGTCAGCCTTGGAGGCTGCAGCCATGTGTGACAGTGCTCCCTCTTTCAGTTGCATATTTCATCCTCACTCACCTTTTAGTCGTTATGGATACTCCAAATGTCACTGATTTCTATCATTCAAATCCCCCAAAGCCCTCATATGGACATTATAGAAGAAAAAAAATTCATCTCACACTACAGCACAGCTACAGCACTACACAAAACACACCCATGGGTACACTGCACACCGTTTATGATCTATATCACAATTAGAAATCAAAGGTCTCCCTTGGTGGAAAATGTCAGTTGGGTTTGAAAGAGTTCAAGTCTTTTTTTTTTCTCTGCCTGGTCTGGGAGTAGATGGAGAAAGGGTAAATGGTAATGATTTTTTCAAAAGGTTCTTGATGTCTCTCTTGACCTCTTCTTGAGTGTTATTGGTGGGAGGGTACAGTGGCACATTTTCCTAATGCTTTAATTACTGTCACTTTCAAGTATATACGATTAAATACAATTGTGTGTTGGGGAATGTGGAGGAATAAATAACACGTGTGTTTTAAAAGGTGGTAATTTTAATTTGAGCACGCACACACACACACACAGTATACTGCAGTGTTCTGAATATCAGAGTTACGTTTTATTATATACACTAGCACACTTGAATAAAAAAATATTTTTCATTTAAAATTGTCTGCAAGTTTTTTTAGTTGCTTTCTGCTTAAGTTTGTATTTTTCCTGTCAAACCACTCAAGTCTGGTGTATTATGGTTACATTAGAAAATTGTATATTAATGGCAACGTGAGGTTTACAAATTGGAATTGGACGCACAAAATGTACACAACATCCTGAGTGGTAACCAATGAAAGAGTAAGAAACAAATCAGAACTACTGCTAATTAATGAATTGTTTACAAACATTATTAATACAGAATATCACTTATAAATATAAATGTCTTATTAAATACTTTTGTGTTACAGTTTCCCTTACAACATGGCAATTACCTCATAGAATAGCAGTAAGTGTACACATTAAAAAAAAATCCCATTTAGTAGTATTAAAACTGTTTTAGAATTGTCCACTATATTTGTAAAACCAACAGCTTCACAGTTTTCAAAGTGACAACATGTGGCAACATGTTACAACGCTGCAAAACCCAAAATCCCTTCAGGAGATTAACTTCAGGCAATTGTCCATTTTATCCCCCACTGCTGATCTATAAATATGTCACAGCCACAGAATTCTGGCATTATATGGGAGGATGACATTTGTCTTTGCGTGAAACACTTGCGATAATTAAAACCCCTGCATGTGCAAGCTAAACAAGGCTCTGACTGTCAAAGCAGTCTAGTATGCTCCGACTGACTCCTGCTGATGCTAGCGTCTAACATGAGAACAGATAGCAGAGACAGCTCTTTGCTTAAACTAACATACATTATGTGTGGATATAATGTAAAAGGAATGTAACAATTGCTAGTAATTAAGCAAATGAGACTGCAACATCTGCAAGTAACAACTGTAACTAAATCAGTAACTGTTAGTGATGTAATATCCCTTTTATTCCCCGCTTTAGCTCCACCGAACATGTTACATAATCTGCAATTGCATATAATCAGTTTTATTTGCTTTATTATTTCTACTGTGTGTATTTAATGAATCCTGCAAATATTAGTGCTGTGATGATCCAGTTTCATCAAACTATACCCTAAAGATCATCTTGCAAATTATGATGCCTTTAGGAAATCCACCTAACGTTTATCGCAATAGCAAGTTTATTTGTATAGCACATTTCGTACACAGGCAATTCAGTGTGCTTTACATAAATGAAAGCAAAAAGGAATCTCCAGGTATAAAATATTTATTATTAATTTTTATTATAATATTTATATTAAAAGAAATTACATAAAATAGTAATTAAAAAGAAAGTAATTAAAAGTAGTATAAAAAGAAAATACAAAGTAAATAAAATAGAATAAAAGCATAGTGGAAGTAGCCTCGACTGTGTGTTTATAAGTTTTGGATAACCAATAGAGAGTGATAGAGCAAAGGTCTGCCAGTAGAGTTAGCTTTAAGCCCGCCGAGAGGGACTAGAGGTCTACTTCAGGGTGTCAGTGAATTTAGGAATAAAGTGCAAGTTTTTAGAGCCAAACCATAGACACATGAAATCTGCCTAAACTGGCACATCTAAAATCGTTAGGTAGTTTGTTCCAGTTGCATACAGCACAACAGCTAATGCTGCTTCACCATGTTTAGTTTGGACTCTGGGCTGAGTCCATGAATCTGATACCCCTTTTCCACCAGAATGAACCGGGAGCTTATTCAGAGCCAGTGCTAGTGCCAGTTCAGAGTTGGTTCGACTGACGAGCCTTCTAAGAACTGTTTTGTCTTTCCACTGGCTACAGAGCCAGCACAGAGCCAGGTCTTACGTCACTGTATACGTCACATCTTTCCCAGCAACGCTAGCGTGGCAGCACCAAACACACACCATCAACAATGGCGGACGTTGCGTTGCTATTGATGTTCAAGGCCTTTTTAGGGTCCTTGTAGTCCTTCTTTAGTTTTTTAAGTTTGTTGCTAATCTGTTCGACGTACCTGTCGAATCCCGCTGTTGCCATCTCACACTGAATCTGCTGTAATACAGGTTTCGTCCGTGAAGCCCAGTCTGATTTACTCTGGACTTCTGCAGAGGACCAGAGTGCAAGAAAGCAGCTTGTTTCTTCCTCGGACCACTGTTGTTTTTGCTTAAGCACGTCCATCATGTATAACGTTGGCTGCTAATTCAAAAATGGTGGTTAAAAGTTTGTGTTCATCTTTGGTCACGTTTACCCACCCCCAGCCGCTGACGTAAGCGATTTTTACTTCTAGACCAGCATTGATTTGGTGCTTCTTAAGAGGCACTTTTCCTCGTTCGGAGCTGGTGCTTTGGGTGTGGAAAGACAAAGAACTGATTTGAAACTAGGCTCTGGCTCTGAACCAGCACCAGCAGTGCCTTTGTGGAAAAGGGGTATAAAAGCCCAACTAGGTTTATATTCTTTGAGCATATCAGAGATGGGCCTAAGCCATTCAGTGATTTATAGACTAGTAAGAGCACTTTAAAAATCTATTCTGTAATTAACTGGAAGCCAATGTAAAGATTTTAGAACTGGAGTAATTTGCTCTGTTCTCTTGGTTCTAATAAAACTCATGTAGCAGCATTTTGAAGGATCTCTGCTTGAGAGACAACAATAGGGCTCGAAAAACAAGATAAGGACATCTGGTGTATGTACACGAGTTTCTTTTAGAGGTTTTACAGTTTTAATGTTTTGGAATTTGTAATGATCATTTTAAGGTCTAATTTTCCCCTTCATAAGTTGCTGCTTGTCCTCAAACAAAGCATCATGTTTTGCTAATGGTCTGTATTAAACAGTTTGTTAGTAACATTTAATTCATGTCATTTGCATGTCATTTCTGTTCTGTATCCATGACACAAAGCCTGTGGACAGCCATAAATAAGTAGAGCTAAGTACTAAGTGCTAATGACAAAATAGTTTATGTGTCAAATGGGAAACAGAAAAAGATAAACTTATGAAATGTATGTTATTATGTGTTATTACTGGGATAAAACTGATTAAAATGATAACACTGATGTAAAGGGTAATTTATGTAAGATTTATGTACTAGATTTTTTATTTGAAAGTGAAACTATGTAACTTTTGCACCGCGGCCACTGTGGCCACATGTTACAATTATGGGATAATGGTAAATGTTAAAATGTTGTGTACCAGTAGAACAAGACATCATAACATCATTGAAGTGACTCAGTTACACATCAATCTATCCAAAGTTTTATTACTTCAACTCATTTGTTTTTCTAAGTGTCTTATAGCTTCAAATAAATAATTAACAATACTGGGTTAAATGTATCCAGTACCCATGGGAAGAAAACCAACCCAGACAAGGGGTTGTTTTGACTGAGTGTTAGTGTTATTTTTTATATTACTGTTGGGTTATTAACCCAAACTAAAATATAGTTACAAACTTCTACTATCTTCTCTAGCTCTTTTTAAACTTACATGCTATTATTTGTTACTGATAATGATGCGTGCATCCTTTGCATTTTTGAATGTCATATTCACATTGTTAAATGAAAATAATATCGTGTATTTGTGACAGTTTTAAGGTAAAACGTGAGCTTGTTGTATCTAACACAGCGTCAATATAACCACATTTTACTTTGAGTAAGTAATGTAACAGTAATATAAAAAAATAACATTAACATTGGATTTAAAAAACTAATTTGTTACTGGGTAAAGTTTACCCAGCATTGAGTTGGTGCTGTATTGCCTATAGTGTGAACATTGGTGAAAGAAGAAATGGTATATCAAAGAAACAAACAAAACTAGAAGCAGAGTTGTTTCTTGATGGTTGATTTGAAGGAGAACTCTGTTTCAGGCGGTGTAACAAAGCCAGCCATCAGTAGAGCCCGGCCTAGGGCTCTAAGGCTGAACAATGGCTCATAAACGGTTAAAAGGTCCAAAATATAGATGAGAGCAAGGCCTTGACAAGCACTAAAAGTTATCAATCACATTTTGAAATCAATCATGAAACTGACAGGCAACCAATGTAAGAAGAGTAATGTGGTCCCATCTCTTTGATCTGATTAAGAGCCCTGCTGCAGCACTGAGCTTGTGGGTAAATAAAGTGTCATAGTAATACCAGAAAATATAAAAGTATGTATGACTTTTTTATGCTAGTGATAGAGATGGTTAATCTAATTTTGGCAACTGGAGAGAACATGACTGAATTACTGTAGCTTTAATGTTGCTCAAGGTTTAACTCTGATTGAAGATGCTACAGTGTTTTAGGTGCAGCCTTTATAATATTTGTCAAAAGATAAAGAGACTGCTGAATTTGTCAAGTTATACTCCTTGAAGCTCTTAGACATCCAATCCATTTACGGCTGCCAGAATTACGATATGTGCCCTGAAAGATTTGTATCATCTTGCTGTTTCACTGTGAGGTCAGTAAGAGTTTTCAGGGTTGAGAACATTGCTGTGAGCAATGTCACTAGTGTATTTTATGGGCTGACTGCCTTGCTCAAGGGTATAACTGAGCTTCTTACTTCTTAGGTCACTGGAACAATCTACCGTAAATCTTGAAAAAATGACAAAAAGACCCTTTGTCGTTTTTATAAGGAAAACCTTGCAAGGGCTTCTGTATTCATCTTTGATTAACCTCATTTTACTGACCTTTTATGCACAGCAGCTTCTCTTGAGCATGATTTGGTCTTGCATACTGAATTTTCCAAGGTTCTCTCTGAATCAACCTCTCTCCTCACAATGAAGCTTTATGAAACTGACCAACTTGACAGCCTCCCACATAATGAGAAAATAAGCTTAAGTATATCAGCATTAGTCATGACATAATTTGTCTGTTTTCCTGTCTGATCCATCTAACACTGGTTGAACACACTGATTTAAAAATTTGTTGGACAGTGGACCGTTGCAGTGTGCAAAGAAGATTTTTGCATTTTAGTCACAGTACAGAATATTAAATTGAGGGCGTAAGGCTTAGCAAGCCATTAAAAAGTTCTTTTGAAGGTCTGTTAAATGACTGAATGAATGATGTATTCTTTTGCTGTAATGGGCTGTGATGTTAAAATTGTATTTCATTTGATGGAGTTATCTGCTTTTATGTTTCTTCTAGGAAAAAATCTTTATCAGCAGGTATCCAATAGGTCATTGCAAGTGACTTTGACCACAACACTTCACTGCGCAAGGGCATGCCAAATTTTGGCTAGTCAGATGTTCCACAAAATATGACGAATAAAAAACAAATACGTGAATCACTCACTTATTTTCAACATTACGAGGACATGTAACAATGACCTCGTCTCTTTGCTTACATAAATTATAGTACCTCTGATCAGAAGAGTGTTCAAGAAAACAAGGTCAAAACCTAGAATATGGCTCGACCGTGTATGGTCAGTGTGCTAAATTGTGGCCATATTGTTATACGGGTAGTCAGCGGTAGTGTCTATAATGTGAATTAGTATCCAAGACCAGCAGAATATTCCATTCTAGTGTGCAATAGATTTGCAATGAGCAGCAGTCAGTGAGCGGAACCGCTGTAAAAGCCCTGAGGACGTAATTCAGGACTATTTGCATCTATTCATTTTGAAAGAGCAACGGCCAATGGGGAAACTCCAACACTTGATTGATCAATGGTGTAACTTCATCACTCAGTTAGTCATGGACAGACTATTGCGTTTATGCACGTATAGCATAAAGTAATCCCAAAGGATTTGTTGTTTTCCCTCATGGGATTTTATATGGAAATATGAAAACATTAAATGTTATTTAGTTTTGGCATTACAGGATAAGGTGATATTCTGTATAGCCTGATGTAGCATTTTCCTCTTTAGATCCCCATTGTTGTCCAAAAACGTAATGTGATTAAAATCACATCAACGAGCCACACTGTTGCACTGGGTGACAAGTTCCATTAATATGACTATGGCCACTGTAGTTTATTTTGAGTCATTCACACAAACAAAGTCCAGGTGCCATATATATTCACTGGCTCAAAAATTGTGTAATAGTCTGCAATTGAAAATAGTCCCCAACAAATACACTACTTACTCCAGGTTGAGAAATTTTTGCTAAAAACTACAATGCCCAGCTGTTTTTTTCAAGTTAAAATATATCTAAGACCCGTTCAGTAGAAACAAATGGGGTTGGGGCTAAGTGCCACAGACATGTTGAAAAGTCATAAAGTATTAAGGTTAATTAATGCTGGCAATATTTTATATATTTATTATTGTTAACAAATCCCATGAAAAGACGCCACCCCCAATACTACCTTAAGTACTTATTTTATGACATGGGAAAAGATAGAACATAATGTAACAACTTTCTGTCTTGGTATAGCCTGATGTAGCATAATAATGACATACATACACTATATACTCTATCACTAGCATGTAAAACATGAGAGCCACATTTACTACCTTCTACATCATGATATATGCTACAGTGGACTGAGAAAACCTCTCTGCTCATGTTCACTGTATACTTAAGGTTTAATGTGTGAGTGGTCCTTAAAACATCAGGCTCACACCATCTAACAAACCTTTTGGGCCATTTTAGTGGTGCATGAGCAGAAGGACGTAGTGTGAATTAAACGTACTCCAAATTGACACTTTCTAACTAATTAGCAAGTCATCAACATGTAGGCAAGTATGTGGGCTTTGGGAATTTAAGCCATCAATAAAATGGACTTTAGGAATAGAAGTCTAAAAACTGCCTGTGTGGTTCTTCTCAGTGTCTCTAGGAGACTTTGTGAAAAGAATTGTTCCTCAAGTTTAAAAGACGCCATTAAAAGAAGTGTTTAAGTAAAAAAAAAAAGCCTAAGGATTTGGGGCACTCACTAGAGAGCCATCAAGATAGAGCCTTAGTCTCCTTCTCTTTGAAAGTGCTGTATCTGTTTCACAAGGTAACAATTAAATTGCAGCTGTCAGCAATGGAGATATTAAATTCGTTCCCGGTTCCGTCTCCCTTTCTGCTGACTGTGACCTTGGTGGGGAGACGGCGGCTGGCCGCTGAAGCCTCATGCTGGTTGAGAGGGTTCGCACGCTCTGTCTCGTGGAGAGATAGCCATCTGGGATAGGGAAATTCATCACACTGGAACAGTACACACACAGCCACTGGCACAGACACTATCATCATCATCATCATCATCACCATCATCATCAACAGCACTCGCCAGCATCATCACATATTCTGTGAACATCCTGGACCCCCAGCTCTACTGTCTCACAGGCTGATGTCACGCAATGTCATCTAATCACCCAAGGAGATAGTATTGGCTGACTGCCAGGATCATCTTTATCAGTTTTTTTTTGGTTTTTTTTATTAAAATGTGAAACAAAAACACTTTGCACCCTGCTCATAAATATACTGTAAATGGTTGCTTGAGATTTTATGCCAAACCTACAGACCAGTGATCAGGTTTTGTCATTATCAAAATATTGTATTCTTATACCTAAACTGCTGAATGCATTGTTTATCAGTGCCTTCCAAAACAACATATATATATATATAATTATATAGTGAGTATTGTACTGCATTAGTACAAGTTTTGGTAATACTCCAGTACATGCCAATACGTGCCTTTCAAATGAAAGCATCAATATAATTAAAAGGTTGCCATATTTGTAAAGTAAAACCATCCACTATCCATGAGTATATCTGCTATTTTGTGACTCTTCTGTAATGTTATCTTAGTTTCCTTTGAGTTTGTTTGGTTAGTCTTTATTTGCCTTGGATTTACCCATACTAAAGTTGAATTTCTTCTCATTCCTAATGTGTAAAAGTGTTAATAAACAAGCAAATCATTGTGTATTAGCCATTCCACTGTGGTCTGGTTTTGGGAATTGAACAAAAAGAGTCGCTTTCAAGTTGTGCGTGGGTGCCTCCCCCAGATGGTGAACAACGATCATATCGTTAAGAAATGCTAATAGTTCATGAATCAAATGCTCCTATTTTGTCAAAAACACAAGTGAGTGCACTAGAATTGAAGTTAGTTATACAAAACATTTTAAAAGCTGTAAATTACACATTTAATATCAAAGTACCACAGCATGCACATAAAGGACAACTGTGAAGATGGCTATAAATAGATATGACAGCAGAGTTTGCTGCTGTCACTGTTGTCTGTCAATGAACCCTCAGCTGACACTTATGAAGGCAGAGATTTGTACATCATTTCTCTGAAGAATACACATTAAGAGCAATTGTGAATTACTTGTACTTACTCACTGAAAAAGAATGGGCTATAATTAGAGTACTTGCACATAATCCTGCACTACACCACATGTCACAAAATGTGTAAACCCCTAGACCCTAGTCTGCCTGACTGGATGGCCATGAACAATGTTTACTGGTGAATGACAATGGCTCCACCAGAATGGCACCCTGAAACACATGCATTATTAAAAAATGTCAACCCTGCCTGTGTGTTTGCATCCCCAGACCCTGTGACAGGCTGAACACCAAGACGCACTTGTCATGCATGATCATGAACTCGTTATGAGATGACGAGAGAATCAAAGAAAGCTGGGGAAGAAAATTCTTTAAAATAAATAAAACATTGAGTTTCAGTTTGTTTGAGTTTGAGATGGACATGTGTTGTCCTGAGCCTGAGCAGGAAATGTTTGATTTATTACTGCCTGGTTTGTATCTGAATGCAATTTAATTTTGTTCTAATGTTTCTGTAAATCTGTCTTCTGTAAAAGAATAAGCACTATTCCCTGACACCAACTATAGCCTGTAATATTTATAGCACATTACCCTTTGTCAGTGTCTTATTTCTAAGGGCCCACCTGCAAACAGCTACCCCGTAGGTTTGTGGGCGGCTGTGGCTTGGTGGCTTGGTGGCATAGTGGTTATCCACCAATCTGAAGGTCGGCGGTTCAATCCCGGATTCCCCCAGCCATGTGTCAAAGTATCCTTGCGCAAGATACTAAAACCCAAATTGCTCCAAAAAGCTGTACCTTCGGTATGTGAGTGTGTAAGGTGCTTTGGATAAATGTCCACTCAATATAAATGTTTTATTTGAGGGAAACTAACTGAGACGTACTGTAACAAACTAATTACAAATGCAGCTGTAAAAAAAAAACTGGGACCACACCAAATACCACCTTGGTACTGAACATTGCTGAGACATTATAATCTGAAAACACTTAAAAGCAGTAAGTTTCAACCACCACTGCTGAATGATGAAGCCAAGATGCACTTTCTCAAATGACCATATGATGCAATCTCCAAAAAAACCTGAGCTGTGTAGAAGTAACCCAAAATACAAAGATACTAGTAGTACTAGAACTCATAAATACTAGAACTACAAACTGAATAAAGTTTGTTACACAATAAGTTAGCCTCTCTGTGCATGATCAGCAGCAGAATGGCTTTGTGCCGGTGTGATTCATTGTTTTATCAATGGAGAGAGCAAAGAAACCAAACCTTGATACCTTGGTTGTTGTAGCCCTCTGGGATTTTTACATCTTGCCACTGCACTCAAATTACAACCATTTACAGCTTTTATCTTGTTTATTGTGATCTTTTTATGCTCAGCCAAATGAGGTTAAATCTGTTTTTGACCTAACCAGAAAGCAACTTAAAGTCAAAGATCTTTGTGTCCACAGTAACGCTGTATTTACACTACCATTAGTTATGCAGAAGGTTAGATTGAATGCTTTCCTTGAAGAGAAAAGGCTTTGTTTGTTGTGATTTAGGTGAGATTGAAGACAAAACCATTTCGTGTTTAATTGCTCATTATATTATGATTCACAGGCTACACATTTTAGTGAAATGTTCTTCACCCTGGGTGATTTCTGTGTTGTGTTTTTGGAGGGGGACCTTTTGTGTCAGAAGATTTTATTTGTAAAGCTTAGGACAGAAGACAAAGTTCTTTGTTTGCAGTGTAATATTATATGTGACAAGTTATGTTCTTGTCTGACTAATGCCATTGCACTGCAACCCTACTTTTGGGGGCTTATAAATTCATGTGGGCTGGGCACTTGCATGTGCATGACACAATAAAGAAGTTCAAACGGTGAGGTTGAGCCAGAGAAGCACTTCATCCTACAATGTACAACATCCAATGAAAGAAGGTAGTTTGTAAATCTCAGATTTCAAAGAGCTAAATGACCTCTCAAAATTAAAAATACTCCTGGGACAAGGAGACAGTGCATATCTTGCTGCCCGATATGTATCAACATGCCACAACCTGAGGGACAGTGAATGACACACACACAAACGCACATTCGTAAAAAACAAAAAAAGTTGCAGTGTTTATGTAGTTTTCACTTTTTGTATTTGTATTTTAACTGCAAGTCTACAATTTATTATTATGATTATCTTATCTGTATATATTGTAATATCATAATTATTTTGCTTATGTATGTTTTTATTTTACACATGCTTTGGCAATGTTAACATATGTTTCACATGCCAATAAAACCCATTTGAATTGAACTGAATTGAAGATGCGGCCCATATCCTTTCTTCTCCTCACCTGAACTCATCAAAAGCAGGGAGCATCTTGGAAGGCAGTGTTGTCATGGATGAACTGAAGAACCCACCTCAGGCAATGTGCCTTCTGTCTGGCCCAATTTATGGACTGCACCTGGAGTACCCAAAGTGCATCAAAAATAAGTGATGCTGAACCTGGGTAAAGGTGAGCTGACACAAAACCAAAATTCAAATAAAAAGGGTTGGCCTGTCCTGACAAAATGTATACAACTATTTATTTTAAGATGGAAATCGTACACATTTTACTGCAGACTTTACAAATAATATGGCTTTTAGTGTATTGAACTTAATCATTACATCCAATCTATTAGCAACTAAGTCAATTTCACTCAGACAAATTAGTTTCTTCATTATCCATCACTCATGACACAAAGCCTCAGCATTCATTTAAGCATCACACAACACAGCGTCTGACTGATACAGTGCTGTCTTAATTATATCAGCCACAGTTTGTTATGGAGCACAATACACTATTGATCCTTTGGCTGCAATAGTTAACTGCAGCACGATCAACCAGGAATTATGGATTATGATAGATGAATTCCATTAAGCAGGGAGTAATCAACTAATAAACAATGCAACACTGTTGTTCGGTGAAAATCACGTTTTAAAAATATACACACAGTCACAGGCTTTAAGAGTCAAAAGGTTATGAAACTGACTCAATGTATAAATGACCATGCAAACCTTTAGGTTAATCACTGCAAACGTTTCTGCAATATGGAGCAATAAGAAGATAATGAAAATGAGTTTCAATGCAATGTAAAATATTCACAAAGTGTGACTACACTGATTTGTTCATGAAAATTAACACCCTCAGTTTGGTTGTTTGTATCAAAGATTTACAAAGCTTCTGGGACCCTCAGACAGACCTTCTGCATAAGATATAACAAACATTTTCACTAATTACAGAATTTCTCAACAATCCAGATTAGTCACAATGATGCAACACACTTGCAAGCGAGCCTAATTAAAAATAATTCAACAGCAATCATCTCCATGAATCCTCCTCTGACTGATTTCATATCTTGAAATATGTCAGTAGAGTCTATAGAGATGGCAGAATGCAAGCCAGGTGCAGGCCTGGTAAAAAACTTCCCATTATAAATAAAGTAATTTAGTATAAATGTTAACATCTGACATCACTGCACCTCAGGTGTGACACCTGTATTAATGAAGCATACATTACACGTCTGCATAGACAAATAAAGTCATGCATCTTGGAAATTACCTCTCACCCAGAGCTCCACAACAAATCACTATCTAATAACAAGTATAAAATAGAAACTCTAATATATATGGACCATGTGTGGACAAAAGTCAGCGAAACAGTTTTAACCGCTCAAAATAAAAATCATCAACCATGAGACACATTTGTAATTGACTAGCTATGAGTTTGTTCGTTCATACTGTCACTCTTCCACTGGAAAATATGGAGGAGCAACCACAGACTCTGGAGACAATATGGATGTCTGTTTTGTGGCCCAAAGGTTTAGGAAGGAATGCTGTGATATCTGGGTTTTGGTTTCCTGCTTGCTGCCATCTTGGCAGATGTTTGGCATCAGAAAAATCCAAATCCAGGCATTGTGGAGGAACCCGGGTGGAACGAGCAAGCAGCAACCATCATGGCAGAGTGACGGCACAGTGCAGAGGCAAAGTGTAGGATGGGTATACGGCACCAACGTGTGCCAGGTGGCAGAAAAGGGCCGGGAAATTTGTTGAAACAACAAGCCTATCAAAGACTGTTATATTTGTGTCAGTGTAACACAGACAAAGATTCTGGCAGGCGTCTTCATGATCCTGCGATCATAAAAAGGGTTGGAGTGCATGGAACCTTTTTCAACCCTTTCCTTCATTAAGTTAAGTTCTGCTTCACATAGTGCTTTACACTGTAGTTGTTTTTTTTAAATGTGAATTAGATTTGTATCAAATATCAGACAATTCCTTGTAAATCTGGAACAATTTGCTCTGAGCATTGTGAACATTACACTGTAACCAATGATGAAAACAAGAATAAGGTTGTTTGTCAGTGCTGTCATTTGACATTGCTTGATTGTCGGGTATTCAGAGCGGTGTGAGTCAAATTAGGCTATTTTTACATTTCACATGAAAGTCAAGTCATCTTTCATGAACAAAAAAAAGTGAAAGACATGGACACATGCTCATTAACATTTTGTTTTACTGACATCTATAGAGAAGACTGATACTGTACCGTAAACCACTTGTTTCCTCCAGAGAAGAGAAGGCTCTGAAGTCTCTCCTGCCATGATGTTGGAAAAATATTTTACTTGAGTGCCCACGCTGCTGTTGCTCTTATAGTTGCTGCCCCCCCCCCAAAAAAAAAGAATCTCTATAACTGCTTCTGTCCAGTGCACTTTCTCCATTTCCTGTGTCTCTCTTTCCCCTCCGACACCCCTTCTTTCTTTTCCTCTCTTTCCTACATCTGTCTCTGCTGTCTCTCGCTCTGTCTCAGTCCGAACATCTGCCCCGCTCTCTCGGGTAAGGATGCTTTGAACCCACATCATATGTGGGTGAGCAACCCCTAAAAGCAAAGGGCTCCTCTTGCCACAGGTGAATCACTTTGCTTTGCTTTTATCTGGCTGCCACCGAGTACCATGAAGTCAGACATTTGTGCGTGAGCAGGAGCAGGGTTTCAGATGTCCATGTTTTATAGCCAAACAGCTATGAATAATAAAACAGAGGTGAGATATAAGAGGTAGACGTTCAACAAACACTTTCCAACAGCTTTTCAACAAGGAATAGATATTTTTACTTTTCCTTAAATAGTTTGGTTTTAGAATTTTGCCTGAACAAGACACACAGAACCCATAATTTACAGCTTATTGCAAACAATTTAATCTACATTGAATATTCATTGGAATACTTGATGAAATATCTTTTTGGAGCTGAGGGGTGCATGATTTTCCATCTGGTAAAGTGAAGATTCCAAGGTGGCCTATTTAAGAATTCTATCCAAAATTCATTCACTCCCAAAATTCTGATTCATCCCATCAACTTGCTCTGACACTTCTCTGAGTCCCAGCAAGCTTCCAAACAGTAATACTTGCCTGCGATATTATGGGAGACATCTCAAGGTCTTCCGGAGCAGCTCTCAAGGGTTGCCTAGCTACCAGGCCATTGCATGTCTCACAGCTCCCACTCTTTTCTTGTGTCTTGTTCAACATGAACTGAATGTTTGTATCTCTACAGAGTGACAGAGGCTAGCTGCCAGACACTACAAAGGAAGGCACATCAACACACGTTAATCATCTGCAATAAAAATCCCCTATTCCTTATCATACTAAAGGGGTCTTTCACTAAATAATTAAAGGCTGACTAGGATTGATGAAGTCATTTTAATATTATGTAACTGAGTGGCTCAGCAGCACATGTCAGAACACAATGATTTTTAATATCAAGCTGTAAATGTGCTATCTATCTATCTATCTATCTATCTATCTATCTATCTATCTATCTGCACGTACTCTGGTGGCAACAACCTAATGATTAAATAATAAATTATATTTAATAATTAACACTTTTGGCAGTGCCAGTTTGGACCAAAGTAATGAAAGAAATTAAGCAGACATAAATAAAATTCAGTCATTTTATTTATTTTCAAGTTGAGTAAAAATGTCATTATTTAAAGCTGATCTAATCAAAAAAATGTTTTATAAACAATCATTTTAATGACTATGTGTAATGTGAAAGGTGTCGCTTGTAGTGACAAATCACCTGACTCGGCAGTTACCCTTAGCGCTGCAGAGCTTTTTAGTGCCTTTCAGCTCATTGTTTTGGTTTTACTGCCCTCAACTTTACTGAATGAAGCAAGGCATTCTTGGCCGACAATGAAAATTCACAGCAGGTTTTCATCACAAATACTTAACTCAAGGCTTTCATTCCATATTCAAGGCAGTTGTGAATGATGTGACACTTGCATCCACACTTGTTCTACCTCGACGGCAATTAGAAGGCTCTGAAAAATGAGGTGATCTGGTGTGTTTGTCTTTGTTGCTTTTCCAAATCCTTGTTCTTCTGGCTAGCAGAATGACACAAGAATGCATGTCTTCCTTCACACTTGACGGCGTAAGAATGGTGACAAAGGGTGCTGCTGTGTGTGCTGTTCATCCATTCAGCATATTCAATATCATTCCATATTCTCAGATGAAAGTTTTAAGAAAAGCATCATGGAAAGTTAAAAAGAAAAAATCTTACTAATAGAAGAATTACATAGTTACTGTCGGGTAACCTAAATATATTTCTATGCCAAATGACAAAGTTTATAATCTTAAAATTGCAATTTTATCTTTTAATTTACACTACACAGAAAGACAGTCATTTAGTTTTTCCTTGTTCAGATAATAAGGGACCTCTAAAAACACAGATTTGACTTTTTCTAGCAACTACCAGTATATTGGGGCAAAAAATAGTAACTTTTCCATGACTGTTGGATTAGAGCACAAGGCATTGAGGATATTAAAAGGAAAAATGTTCATCCCCCGGGAATCATGATTGTGTTTAACAATTTCCATAGCAATCTGTCCATCAATCTGGCCCATTAGATTATGATATATCTTGTGCACAAAATGTATATTTTGGCCTGAGGGTGGTGCTAGAAACAAGTGAAGAGATTAGGGCTGGAACTAATTAATATTTCCATTATCGTATAATGTGATACTAATAATATTCTTTTTTGAAATAATGAAAAATTACAATTTCCAGAGCCCAAGGAGACGTCTTCAAAAAACCCAAAGATATGTAATTTACAATGATATAAAATGGAGAACAGTAGCAAATTCTTACATTTGACCAAAGAAAGTTTGCAGTTTTTCTTGAAAAAAAAATTGTTTTTAAATCATTTTCCATCAATCAACAAACACTGTAGAACAACGTATCCAAAGTGTGAAAGGTTAATTCTCTGAGCATTAACGTTCTAAGTAAGCCATCCTGTTTTAATATTTGTTGTGCACAAGTGGAAATGTCTTAATGATGGCACCTAAATGTTGAAAATATAAATATTCATCTCCTGGGCACACTAATATACAAAGATAAAGTTATTCAAATCTGGCCATTACTTTTGGAGATACTTTATCCTGAACCACATATTTGTCAGTTTTGTCAATTTTACCTGACAGTGCCACTATATGAAAGGTCAGGAGGTCACCAGAATCATTGGGAGTTATACGCTGGGGATAGCATCATCCTAGAGGGAAAAAATAACATATTGGAGAAATAACTTGGGGAAAAAATCTGATTTTTAACAGCATTAGTGAGTTGTCACATGTTCCTCTTATTGAATTAGAGAAGTAATTTAAACTTTTTACAGTAAATGGTGCAAGAGAGAAGATCTCAGCCTGGCCTATAATACTCAGTCTCTCTCAAATCAGCCAAATAAATAAATAAAACACACTTTGAGTGCATCACAGTCAACAGACCATCAGCAAAAGCTTAGCTGTAAAACCTTCTGACAGGCTTGAAAAACTACAATCCACACAAATTATAACCCTCTGCAACCTCGTAAAACACACGCCTGCGGATCTCTGCCTCTGAATTCACCCTTTAATCAAAGAAATAAGATACACACCAGTTTCTTGAGATCAATCTACTGTATTTTCAGTGACTTGAGGTAACCCAGTTTGAAGATAATTTTTACTAAATGCAGCTATTGTGCTGGAAACCCTGGAGGAGTCCTGGCTTCCAAGTGTTTAAAGCCATTATCTCATTTCATTTTGTCACGTTTTGGTGTCAAGGTGATTTAAAGTTAAGTGTGTTTGTGCTCCTTCTCCAATGTTAATGTTCTACCATTCAGATAAACAGATTTTAAAAGGTTCTGTTAAATAAAGATATTTTGCAGGAAACTATTTGAAAATGATTACTATTTGTTTCCTGCTTCAAGATTTAAAGCGTTAAGAGTGCTGAATTGCCAGTGCCAACATGATAAATGGCCACATTTCTCTGCACAACATCCTTTTGAACTTCCACCATTTAAAACCACTGCAAACATCCAGGACTATTCGATTTGTTTGTAGATCTACCTAACCATTTGTAGATCATGTGACACAAATAGCAGAGTATTGCCATCACTATGATGGGCAGTCTCACTCCTCACCTTTATTCTGTGGCAGGCTAAGTGGCCTTTTCTGTCAGAGTAAACATTTCCCAAGGGACATCCAATCATCTGAATGAATAGCCCAGGGCACCGAGGGCCAATCAAGGGCCTTGAACACCGTCCTTTGATAACTTGGCTTTTAGTTGACTTTCGCTTCCTCTGTTGTCCACACAACAATACACAAACCTGTGAAAGACAGAAGCGTCAGAATAAATTGTAAGCGGTAATAACTAATATTTTTGCTGCCCTGCAGTTTCAAAATGACCACAGTGTCTCCAGGGGGTTCACATAGTTGCTGATCAATAACAGTGACTTGACAAATTGACCAGCAGTAGAGAATTTTTGGCTTTCAATAGACTTTCTCCAAACTTCACTCTGTTTTGAAACAAAAAACTTAGCACCACTGGAGTTCCAACACCACAACATTTCAAGCTGCTGCGGAATGAAAATGGAGGACATAAGATAAAGAGTCCATTTTTTATTGTTCCCATTCTACTTTACATTTACAGTACCTACAGTGAGACAAAAGCTGTAACTCTAGGGTTCATTATGGCCAAGATAAATTAATGTTGTCATAGTTCCTATAGGAAATGTCTTCCCAAAAAGTATAAATTAATTTGATGGTTTCACATGCAAAACATCTGAAATGCGCTCGCATGTGTGTGATGCAAATTTATCTCATATGAAATGTCCAGTGTCTATATGTGAACTCATCATATTTTGTGATAAACTCAAACATGCTTTACTAAAGGCTGATTGCTGAAAAGGTCTCAATCATAAAGGCCGAAAAATAAACGTTTCTAAGAAGACGTTCTCTGAAGAAATTCTCAAATATTTGGGACCCATTCCTTGCCCGCCTAGATGACTCTAAAATTTGAAACAAGCGACTGAATCTAGCTAATATACTCTCTTCATATTGTTGGTATGAGGGTATCACTTCCTCTGTGTACTCACATAGCAGCACTGTCTCTTGTTATGTGCACGTTTACCTACTGTGTATTATAATTTATTGTTCTGTTTGCAACCCTGTCTCCTCGAAATGACGTTTATGTAGTGATAATTTGTATTCCCGAACAAATGTGATCGCTCCCAGGATTGTGTTCACCGGCTACGTTTTTTCGAGCGAATGAAACGTTATATTCACTCACCGCAGCTGATTCACATGGAGGTGGTCAGGGTGGAAACAAAGCGCAGGGTTCGTAGAGCAAGTTTCACATCCTGACTCCTTAGTGTGGTTGATAAACACAGCATGTCTCCTGTTTCAAGTCACTGCAGTCTTTTTCTGTATTGAACCAGACTAGAATCTTTCGCTGACCGTAACCAAGTCGTGTAAGTTCCTAAACATAACCATAATGCTGTAGTTGCTACTAGCAAGTATTATTGTAAAACAAATTAAATACGTTGTCAGTAAACATTTTAGAGATACATTCAGTTTTAACATTTTGTGACTTGCTGAGAACATTAATTAACATTAAAGGGTGAATTCTTTGATTAAAGGCTGAACCTGGACAAAACGGAACTGCTTGTGATACCGGCCAACCCAAAGATTCACCACGACCTCTCCATTCAACTTGGCTCAACGACCGTAACTCCATCCAGCACGGTCAGAAACTTGGGGGTGGTAATTGATGATCAACTAAACTTCAAAAGCCATGTCGCCAGCACCACCAGGTCCTGCAGATTCATCCTCTACAACAT
>CM022490.1:22891925-22984004 GCA_011952105.1 Coreoperca whiteheadi | reverse complement strand
TGCTATAAAAAAAAAAGAAAAAAAAAAAAGAAACCCTTCCTATCCTTAGCTTTGTATACTGTGCTGGGCTTTAACCAGACTCGTTTTTGATGCACTTAAGCTTTTTGTTACCTTGTGTTGTTATATTGCTTCCATTGTCTTCCTCAAATGTAAGTCGCTTTTGATAAAAGCGTCTGCTAAATGACTAAATGTAAATGTAAATGTAACATTTCCTCATCATGTTGACAAAAAACGTAATCCGGGGTTATGTCTCCTAATTACCAAAAGTATTTGCTGTTGCAGATTGGTAGTTTATGAACAGAATTTGACACAGGGTTTGCTAATTAAAGTAAACTCAAAACAAATCTGAAAGTGTGAAAGGCATACGTTTCATGTGACATTCTGAAGCCAAGTGACAAAGCAGCCCACATGGAATACAGGTCTCTGCTCTAATTAGCTGCCCACCTTAATCACCAGTATTTGGAAAATGTGAGAGGAGTGACGGCAGTACAGCGTCAAAACAGTATTTAGAATTTTGATGTATCTTTACAAGATATTTTATGTTGTTAAGTCTGACCTCATTGACGTTGTCAATTACAGTCCACTATCAATGGATGGGGTGGAAATCTTCAATATCTATGAACGTTGCATTGTTACAGTTCACTGAAAAGAGTGCAAAAATGTTTAAGAACTCATCTCTGTGGACCCGACGCAAAGACCCTGACAACTTATAGAATGTGCAGCACACAGTAACAATCGCAAAACTCCACTTGCAAAGATTCAAGATTGACTTTCCAAATTAGAGACATAGGCAGCACCAAAGGCCACTATTATCAGTGACACTGAAATTAATCTGGGTTTCTAGCTACTGCCAATGTGATTTACTGGGACAGACTGTTTGCTTGGACTTGCACGTTAAATTAGATCTATTTTCCACCTTTTGTAAGCCCTCGGAGAACCCACATAGAAGGCAGACATCATGAGTGGTTTTGAAAGGTACATCAAAAGAGTGTATCCAAATTCTTAAACATAACAATGATATGCCTGATTTTCAGGTAGCTTTGATGTGAAATTTCTTGATGTTCCCTCATATTTTTCTCTTGTAATGCAAAATATCTGCACGTCGTGAGCAACTTGAAAATGATTAGATGTGGCATGACTTTTGTAAACCTGTAATACTCTTAAACATTTGCTCTCAGGTGATTTCTGAAAATGTCACCTGCACATACTGGTATTATTATTATTATTATTATTATTATTATTATTATTATGATATTATCAGTAACAGAAAAATTACATGTTCAACTTCAGGTAATGATCATGTTGAATATTTGTAAATACATTAATAATAATTACTTTTTTATTACCAAAATACTTTAAAAAAAAAAAACTCTGTTCAACCGGATTTAACAAATGATATCATATTAGAAATTTTAATTGGGCCCTTGATATAAAATCATGAAATAAGGATATAAATATTTATTAACTACTCATCACCCATCTGTAAAAGTACACAATGTAAATTAAATTTGAATGATTAATCAATCAAACAGATCTTGATGAAGAAAAAAGTGGTTTGGTGGTGAAGATAATATCATTCAGTCATTATAAGCTCATGAATTGGTAATGGCGCAGGCTAGTTTTCAGCTGAAGATTTTCTCACTTCCAATAAACCCCTGGAATGACCTTGGTCACATACTCAACATAATTATCTCCCAAAATCAATGGTGGGTCCTATGACAAATGTGATCACCAAGACAACTCAGCATGCTTTTGAGTACCACTTCCTATTTCAATCACATCGTTTCTCACCAGTCTACAGTCTTAATACAAGTCCAACATAGACATGTTGTACATGTGTTGTACTTGTTTAAGGGATTCTGCTTCTGAAATCTCAACAAGATAACGATAAAACGATATTGATAGCAGCAAAAGAAATGTTTATGATTACAGACAGAAAGACTAGTAGAGAATTGGCTAAAACATGCAAATATGCACATACTGTATTTTGCCTTTACTTGTAATTTTTACCGGAGGTTCATATTTATTGATTAGTTTTTTTTCCCCAAGTTCAAAAAGTGACCAAGAATTTCATTTGATCACATTCCTGTAAAAACAATTTAATGAGTTCCACAGTCCATTTAATGCACATGTACTGTATTTCCATATAAGACACCTGCTTTATGCTGTGACATGAGCAACCATGATCACAGGCTGTGCTGCAGGCAGAGCGCAAATGTTTTTCCATATGACTTGAACAGCACGGTAAAAGGTGTTGCTTACCTTGACGACACGTCGGAGGTTTAAGATCACTCACACTGCGAGAGACATTTGTTGCCTACTGCTCTTCATCTAATGAGTTCACATTTGGCTGCATCTTCTTCATCCTTACTTTCTTACAACTTTTGAAACTCATCTGCCAGCGAAAAAGCACCATGGAGAATGTCCAAATCTACGTTTATAGACCAATTTTTACCCAACAGAAGGCTATTTTATCAAACCATGAAGACTTAAAAAGCATTTCTTTGGCTTAAGGCTATAGATATGTTACATGAAAGTAAGAACAAGAATGTAAGAGGAAGACAGAACTTGTTACATGGGTGCTGCAAAATCAAAGAAAGGTGAACATTGCGTGCCAAATAGTCTCTCCAGTCCACTGCTTGAGGTGGACACTGTTATTACATGGCTAGTCAGAGAGTTCAGCCCTTGCTATGAGGGTGCAGCAGGTAGTTATACTTTATCAGCTGCTATATACAGCATGAGCTTAGAGAGTATAATTCATGTGTGTATTTACAGTCTTAATTCTGGGATACATACACTTACTTCAGTCAGTACATAAGCATTTCTAACCACTATATCAAAGCCATTGCACCCTGGATGCCATTTTTTTAAGGATAACTACAGGTACTTCAGTGCAACTGTTCCTTTACATAGTAACATCACCATCGTAGTTGTAATGATAGTGATGACTGCCCTCAAAGGTACAGTATTGTTGCTGCAATCTGCACTACTCAGCAGGTGATGGAGCCCACACACAATAAGGGGCACCCCTTCTTGTGTGTGGGCTCCATCACCACTCTGGACTTAATCATCTCCAAGGTCCTTAACATGTCTAAGGTTCTGGTGACTATTCCTGTGTTTTCTTTGAGTTGACTATCGCAGCGTACACACATGTTCGAACAGAGGTAATCACAAAACAGTATATCGCTGCAAACACCAGAGAATTATTCATCAAGGCTTTCTCTTCCACACATGCCCCCCCGTGAGTCCCAGTCAGTGGTTGCGTCGATCATTTCAGTTCTGAAATTACAAATGTTATTGATGCCATTGCCCGTCCCTAACGTAAAGGTCGTCTCCGGTAAGAAAAGAGCGCCATGGAGAAATGCCACGCTGGGAAAAAAAAATTAAAAAAGAGAAATCCAAAATGCTAAACACAGGTGGCAAAAAACTAATTTCCAGGTTCATTATGACATCTATAAAGAGAGACTTTACATTCTTTAATTAGAACTAATAAATAAAAGGCATTCCTTCTCTGACATCATTGCCAAAAACAATAATATTGCAAATGCCTTATTTGCTACTGTTGACATGCTGACAAACCGTCCTGTGTCAGAAAATCCTGAACTTCTATCCACCAAGTCATCCAATGATTTCTGCCTCCTTCTTCACTGACAAATTTCAGAAAATTAGACAAACTAGTCCATATCTCCATGTAGCAGGTATCAGTTCTGTATTGCATCCACTTTTAAAATTTGACCCTATCAACAATGAAACCTTGGAAGAAATTGTGCAACATTTGAAATCCTCCTCCTGCTGTCTTGATATTCTACCTACAGGCTTTTCCAAAAGTGTTTTAACTACATCAGATCTTCTGCAAATAGTCAACACTTCTCTGCTCCCAATGAAAAGGCTGTTTTTCAACATCTGAACACCTTCCTGGCCCTCAGCACTTGTTTTGATATTTTCCAGTCAGGATTTTGACCACACCACAGCACTGAGACTGCCCTAATTAAGGTCATGAATGGCAAAACTGGGTGGGGCTTTCTAGCACAGCGCTAAACTGGTTTGAATCCTATTTGAAAGACAGGGGCTACTTTGTGTCGATTGGTAAGTGGACATCTGAGTGGAAAAAAATGACGTGGAGGTCCCCAACGCTCCATTCTTGAGCCTCTTCTGTTCACATCACCAGGTAACAATGGTTCCAAAGAAGCACTGAGTAAGTGCATTCAACAAATCAGTGGTTCAGTTAAAACAGAAAAATAATTTGATGCCAAGGAAGAACAAGTAAAAGTCAGGGCTCAGCTTCAGTCGCTAACATTGAAGACCACAAACTATTATTATATTAACTACATTATAATAATCCAGATTCTGTGTTTACAGATAAATTAAGTGGTTTACTTACAAAAATGGAAGTGCAGCTCATCTGTGAGGTTTTTAAGGTGGGTTTTTCAGCACCGAGGTGCCCCCGAACCACTTGACTCAAAAGAATGAATTTTATAACTCCTTTTATTGGCAGCACTTTTATTTTTATTGTTTTGTTACTGAAATATCTTTACAGCTTGAAAATGCAATCAACCGTCCAATCCAATTACTGTCATCATTATGATATATTAAAGGTAGTTTCTGTAGTGCTTTGCTTATTACAGTGGATTCTAAGGGTCATTTGCTGCTTAATTGACTTGCCAGAGATCAGGAAACCACATAGCCAAAGGGTTTTCTCCCTTTTTGCATGTCCCCTGTGGCAGTCTTGCTGTTGATCATAGCAGCAGGTGCATATCGCAGGATTACTTTCAGGTGATATGGATTGCCTTGGGAAAGTGGGAAAGAAATGGGCTTTGAGAGAACAAGGAGTAACTGTGCAGTTTAGTCGACACAGAAGTGAGAGAGCACTGACGAGTGCTGTGCTTTGCTTTGCAGGGTCAAGTAGAAAATGCTGAAATAGCTCGGTGACAGTCGGAAATAATTTACTGCGAGTGACAAAGTTGGTGCAGTTCGTGATAGGATTTTGAGAAAATGCATTTGGTCTGCAGAAAATTACAAAGGTTGGTATAGCTAGTCTTGCAAGATTTAAGGGCAATTTAAATTAACCATGAGTCAACCTTAGTGTAATGAATTCTGGCCAGTAATAGTGTTTGTAGCAATAAAGAGATTTTGAAGTTGCTTTTTGAACAGTGACTTAACAGGATTTACAAGTCGGCTGTATTTTGGAGCATATTAGGCAAGAAAGCAACAGTTTGTATAAAGACAAAATGTCCAAATTTCCTTGTGAAGCTGTTGCAATGCAAATAGAAGGAATGCGTCTCTTTTGCCAAGTCTAGAAATATTGGATATTTATCAGGTTAATACTTCAATCCTCAGTGTAATTGTTGTGTAATGCCTCTTAGGA
Source organism: Coreoperca whiteheadi (assembly GCA_011952105.1). Classification (NCBI taxonomy): domain Eukaryota; kingdom Metazoa; phylum Chordata; class Actinopteri; order Centrarchiformes; family Sinipercidae; genus Coreoperca; species Coreoperca whiteheadi. The sequence continues at coordinate 22,978,639 of CM022490.1, read as the reverse complement.
TATCTGAACAGTATCTGATGCGGTTTTCAGTGGGAGAGAAATTAATTATGAAGAGGATGAGATATCAACCAGTGGGATGCTTCACACAAGCTCCAAGGTCCTCCAGAAGCCTAATCACATCACTTAAAACATCTTCAGATAAGATTTTTAATGAACTTCCGAGAATCACTTCGGAAAGCCCTGTTGGCTTCATGTTACGATGTTCAGTCTAGTATCACTGATGGCTCCATGAGGGGTAGGGAAGGGGAATACCGTCAAGGGCATGAGTAAGACTCATCAGACAAGAAAACAGGACTATGCAATATAAACAATGGTGTACTACCTTTTTCAATTATTGCCTGACTATGGTGCCTCATTACATTACTGCTCTGGCACTGTGATGTGTGTTTTCTGACTTACTGAGCTGTGTGGGCAACAGCAGAATATAGTAGGCTTCAATTGCTGACACAGGTCCAGCACATACAGTTGCTTTAAGAAACAAAATGTTTAAATGATTCAATTTAAAGAAACACATTTCAGTTGAGTGCACAAACACAAAAGCAAAGGTGGGGAAATGTCCCCATGTGATGCAGCATGGATGCAGCTGGCTTTGCATTTGTCTTCCATCTGGGAGTAGCTCTTACATCCTTAAACAGGCCAAGATCCACTCAGCTCTGAGCTATGTTGAGTGATCTTATCTAAGACTATAAGCCCTGTAAGAAGAAGCACTGAATTGGGATACTGTCCTGCCAAATGGAAAGAAAAAAAAATAACTTCCACCTTGAATCCCATTTAATGTTACTCAAATATTTGGATATTGCTTTGAAAAAAATAACAAGTGCTGCATTGCTAATCCTTATGCAAAACACGAAAGAGGGAGAATTCAAAAGGAATGGTTTGAATAATAAATGCCCACAGCTGCAGAAAAAAAAATAGAAAAAGAGGGAGAGGACTGCATCAGCAGATCTGGGACAAACAAGTAGGACAGGGGGGCTTGGCACAGGCTGCAAATTTTGACTAGTCACCCTGTTTTCCTACAGGCTATGTGAGCAACTGGAAAACAAAGAACTCAGCACTTGACTTGTATCGCTGAAGCCCCCCCAGACTAATTTGCACTCTGCTTACTGCATCATATTCATGTGCTCTCTCACCACCCCAAGAGCTGCCCCCCTCTTATCACTTCCTGTGTCTTCCTGGTCCTTCAGAGCCAGGTGTGAGTCAGCTCACACTATCCCTGTCCCAGTTGTGGAAGATAAATGTGATTGTACTTCATTAATTTCTGCCTGCTTGTCGCCTTTGTTCAAAAGCAGGAAAGCAGAAGTGACGTCGTTTGCTGTTGCCCCCACTGCTGTTCCCTTCCGCACATGCAAGGGGTACGGTGGCCGACAAGGGCAAGCGCACTGCAGCTTAAGAAAACACATGCAACTAGACAAAACGCAAACAAATTAAGAAAACATCTTCATTAATTTAAAAACACGTGCGCAGCATTTAGAAAACACGCTGCAAATACAGAAACACGCTGCAAAAACACAACACAACCCAAATACAGAAACGTGCTGTAAACACAAAACGGCCACGGAAGTGGTGCCAGAGTACACTAATAAGGTTTGTGACTCATGAAGTCAGAGTCCATATCATCTGTTCATTGTTTCTCTGTTAGTTTGTTTTGTACTGTTTTTCCACTTTGCGCATGCACAGTCTGATCTGCAGTGTGCACTTACCTCACGGGAGCACACAGATTGAAAGACAAAGTTTGATAAAGCACATTCGAAAACGAAAATCAAGGTAAATTTGATGGAATTAGAAAAAACTGGTGTAAAACTACTGTTAATCATTATTGCCGGGTTCATCAGTGATGACAGCTACGGTCTGTACCCTGTTATGAATGTCGGAGTGACCAAGTGCACATACAGTAAATAGCTTTTCCTGGAGACTGCAGTCTGTAAGGTTTCCTGCATTAAACCCATGGGTGAAATTTTTTGTCCTAACATATAAGTTTTGAAGCATGGGCGTTTCTTGTTATCCAGTTATCCTGTGATCTACTGTGAGGACACAATGAAGCTCCTTGATTTGACATGGTCAGGTCGTACAGCGGCATCTTGTGACCACGGTCGACAAAGCAGCTTCATTAGTGATTTAATACCTGTAAGATAATTACTGCATGTGAGAGTACAGTGACCAGCCCTGGATGTCTTTCCAAAACATATGCCTGTCAACTTTTGGTGAATCAGTTCTATTTGTTTTATTCCAAGGTTATCTATTTATCATTACAATGCTTGGCCTTCTGTAGCCCATACCTTGCAGCTTCGGACATCAAACAAGAGGAGGGAGGATTAAAAAGCCACCATGTAGAGCAGAACTTCCATGATCAATTTTTAGAAACACTATACTGCAAAGTGAGGAACCAGTAAGGGTACAGTGGTGTCCATGGTAATGTTTAATTGGTTTGAAGGTTTACGCCTATGTAATTGTTTACTCTCCATTTAGAGGTCTATTGGACAATCCAAGGGAAGTCAACTCTATGTCCTTGACATGACTTTCTGAGACAGTAATATATGGAAGTATCATTAGTGCTTCACAAAGCACCCAATGTCATTATAGAAGAATGCATAATGTGGCATTAGGTATGCCTCACTAACTTTTGCATATTACTATGATCAAGGTCCAATCTTACTACACATAAACATTTTAACAAATTTAAAGGAAATCTAACTATATTTATGTAGCAGAGGTTCACATTTCATTATTCACCTTGGAAACAGCAGCTAAGCAAACAATCTCTCAACGTCCATTTAGTAACCTTTTAGTATGGGTGGCTGTGGCTTGGTGGCAGAACGATTGCCTGCCAATCGGAAGGTCAGTGGTTCAATCTCGCAGCCATGCGCCGAACTATCCTTGAGCAAGATACTGAACCCCCCCCCAAAAAAAAAAAATGCTCCCGAAGCCACGCCTTCGGTTTGTGAATGTTCTCATATGTAAGTCGCTTTGGATAAAAGCGTCTGCTAAATGGCTAAATGTAAATGTAGTAACTGTTCTGGAGCTTTTGATCGTATCACATGATCTTCCTCTGCAGATGGAGTTGGCCCAGTTGTAGATGTTCAAATTTAGAATTCCTGAAAGAGCTCAGACAAAAAAAGAAACACTCTCATGCCAAATATAAGCAAATGCCATCTACCAATGAAGATTAGGTGATAAGACTGAAAGCTACAGAACAGCTACTAAATTGATCTAATGGTGAAACTGTATTCTGAGCTATATTTTATAGTCACATAAATGTAGTTTAAATGCTCACTTTAAATGAGGATTCAAGACAAAAACGACTAAGAATCTTCAGCCACACTAACGTCTTTGTAAGGCTGTACTTAGGCACACTGGTGCATGCTCACACTCACACTAACATGCTTAACAGGCAACATTTACCATGTTCACCATCTTAGTTTATTGTGTTAAGATGCTAACATTAGCTAATTAGCACTAAGCACAAAGTACAGATGAGGCTAATGTGTATGTCATATGTTTTGCAAGTATTTGGTCATAAAGTAGGGGTGCACGGTGGCAGAGCAGTTAGTGCTCCTGCATCCCAATAAGGAGATCGTGGGTTTGAATCCTGGACCAGACCACGATCTCTCTGGGTAGAGTCTGCATGTCCTCTCCGTGTTACCGTGGGTTTTCTCCGGGTTCTCCGGCTTCCTCCCACCGTCCAAAGACATGCCTGTTTAGGTTAATTGGTAACTCTAAATTGTCCCTAGTGGATGAATGTGAGAGTGAATGGTTGTCTGTCTATGTGTCAGCCCTGCGACGAGTTGGCCACTATCCAGGGTGTACCCCACCTAAGGTCACAAAGTCAGTGGGATAGGCTCCAGTCACCCGTGACCCCTAACAGGAACAAGCAGTAGAAAATGACTGACTGGTCATAAAGTAAGGTCCTGACATAAAGGTATTGGACAAATTAAAATGATGACCAGATGGTCGTGCTATATCAAATGTTAAGATCATTATTATTTTCCTGTTTTCTTGTCTGATGAGTCTTACTCAAGTTATTACAATTCGTCATGTGGAGGACATTAATGTCAGCAACACATTTCATTAAACAATCAGTCCAATAGTTGGCGAGATATTTCAGTCAAAACCACCAGTGTCAACTTCATGATGGCAGTAGAGGAAAGGTCAGGGGATTATTTAATTCATTACAATTCATTGTGCGAGGACCATGAATGCCTGTACAAGATATGATGGCAATCCATCCAGTCAATAGTTGTTGAGATATTTCAGTCTAGAATACAGTGGTGGGCTGAACGACAGACTACCATTGCCATTCCTGGAGGGAGCCACATCGCTAGCATCACTAAATGCAAACTAGACAAAGAGTTTTTGCGGTAGAGTTATGCAGTACAGAGATATGTAAAGGGACTGCTTCTACAATATGTGACTGACAGATTTGTGGAAAGTGAACTACTTAACTACACTGTGCACTCTGAACTGATATGTTTGTCAGTGTTCAGAATGAATGCAGAGACAGGGCAGCAAGCAGGCAATAACATAAACTGTTTTCTGGCAAATGATGCCAATCAGACTTTTAGAGTGGCAGGCACTTGTAAGTAGTGGAAACACTCACAATCGACACTTAGAAAATAAATAAATAACACAAGCATAAATAAAGGATGATACAGAGCCATTCATTCTCTGTGAATGCCCCCGCAGAGACTCTTTGACACTGACATATTGAAAAACCATGTGCTTATATTCATGCTGACCATTGCATTTACTGGGGATTTGTACCCTCAAAGTACTTCAGAAGACAAAAGTCCTCAGTTGCACCGCTCTCTATTGAGTCCAAAGCTAACCAATATCTGGCTCTATTAGCACTCCATCACATACTTTAAACAAATTTACAGATAATTGTCCAATGAATGGTTCAATTTGTGGATTTTCATTAAAATCATCATTTTACCCCTCTGCTCTGGGCCACACTTAGCTAATAGTCATTAGATGGGCATCATTAATTATGTCTTTCCTGCCAGACTGAAAACCATTTGCAGCTGGTGGGTTTCATGCCAATGGACCATGTTTTTAAAGAGCTGCCTTCCTTCAGTCTAATAAAATTGTTTGAATAATGGAAAGGTTCATGATAGTCCAAAGTCCAAATTTGGTCCACTGCAATCCCTTCTTTGTCTTCGAATCACTTTGGTTCTTTCCGTTCTCCATCTGGAAAAGCCAGAGTATTTTGTGGGTTTAAGACAAGGCCACCGAGCCACCAGTCGAATATGCTAAAAATAATTATAACCACTGTTTCCCCCTGTGGGATTTTGAAAATCCTACACTACTAATTTGAGTTTGATCCTCCTCCAGTGTTGTCCATTGTGACTGTTAGTGGCCTTTCAAAGAGAACAAGTATAAATCTGCAGTCATGTACAGCTTGGATATGCAATAAATATTGGTAAGTTACTGTAATTTAATTGCGTACTCCACATCGTCTTGAGCAAGCAGCTGTTTAGTATGGCAATCTCCCTTCTTATAAAATGTATAAAATTAATGCACCGGCTGCTAGATACTAATCACAGGCTATATGAAAACTCTCCCAAGGAAATGAAACAAAGTGTGTACATGTCTTTAAGATGAATGAGTACAATGCTGCTATCATCAATGTGATAGCTCTTGTAATTTTACAAGAGCTTGCATAGAATATAGTCTCAAAAAATATCTCATATCAAAATAGTGACTTTAGGGTTAATGTGAAAGAAGGTGCAGTATAGGTGCCAAATAATCTTCAAAATCTTCAAAATAAATACGAGGTGATTTGGATCAGTTTAGACATGCAGGCACCTTTAAGGGGACGGTATACTCCATCATAAATGCTTATCAGATGGTTGAATAGCTTCGGAAAACCCTCTCCCCCCACAACTTTCTGACATTAGATTACTGTGTTCAGCCATTTCTGTACTTTTCCAAAACCGACGTTCCAACATTCACACCCACTTCACACCGTGATTGGCCCGCTGTGCAGAGGTGGGGAACCAGCCAGGGTTTGAACTTCTCTCTCAGCTACTTTTTCCTTGTAGACTTAAAGAGCAAACATTCCCCTATTTATAGATTGCGTGTTGTTTATGGGTCTTGAATGGTTCCAAAGAGAAATTAAAATTACCCAAACTTATAACTTACCATAAGGCTCAACTTTCTTCTGATTAGTGTATCGCGCTGAACAAATGCACTACACTCGGACACTTTTCAAAACATAAAGGGAAAAAAAACAACCAGTATAATTGAACTCTTCATGTTGTTTGTTGGTTGATTTGTTCTCACTTGTTCACTTTCACTAACAGGGTTCAGACGTGGAGGATTTGTCTTGGAGATGGAGTACTTCATACACAGTGGCTTATGTTGACCATTTTGCTCAGCAACGTTGGTGTATTATTCAGGTCTGGTAAACATGAAATGGCAACTCACCACTTAACTTTGCAGACTGAACATGTTTCTGAGCAGGTTTCTGTCCATCCGCTTATTAATAATGTTTTTGTTGTTGTTTTGCTGAGCTTGTGGTGATTATCCAAAGGCCTCACAGTGTTTTGATTCCTCACTTTCTCATGCGAGAGAGACAAAAACACAGAGGCCTAAGCTGAGGTGATGACAGGGTTACCTGCTGGGTTACTTGCTACAACAACTTCAGGCATCATCCCTTTAAGAAGTCCTTTTCAAAAATCATAATGTAGATGTGATCTAGATTGACTAAAAAAGCCAAATCATTCAGTCTTTGGCTGATGGTCTAATACTTCCCACCTAATTTGATTCAAATCTGTTATCAAGTTTTTGAATTGTCTTCCTGATGGACACAGAGACAAACAAATTAATGGAGCAACAGGTTTCCCAAATTAAAAGACCAAAATAGTCGTTAACCACCAGACACATATAAGTGTTTTCTGACCAATCGTGGTCATAATTAACAGAAATCAATGTTGACAGTTGGTTGGAAAAGGGAAGTGGTCTGCTGTGTCACAGCCAGGTGTTTCGTTGACTATCCACCCTGACCTCCTCCCTTTGTGGCTCTATAACTTTACTCTACAGCATTTGTTAAAACAACTGATGAGGTTCTCTTTCTTTACAACAGTTTGATGGAGGTTAAATGTATCTGGAAATGTCTCATGTAGTAATCTGTTTTCTAAAGCACAACTTCACTTACTAAAATACGAATTGTGCTAACACACAAGTGACTTAACTGCAGTCTCAGTGGGAAAAAAATTGCTTCCTCATCTGACATGCTACTTTAAGCACAGGTATACAGTATCCATGGTTGGTGTGTTTAACCACAATGTAATTACCTCTTGAAATTCATGAAACTTAAATTGAACTTCGAAGGAGGTGTTTGTGTTTTAAATTTATTACTGTCATTACACGACCAGCAGCACGCTACGATAAGACTTGATTGAGTGACCGAGAAATGCTGATAGCAGGAGAATTAGGTGGCTTCATTCTCTATCTCTCGCCATGCAAATCAATGATACCCAACTGTGAGACACAACAATCCCATAACAAAGAGAAGCTGCTAAATAAAAGACATTCCCTATGTAGTATTTCACCAGGAGCACAGCAAAGAAGATCCAGCACCACTGCACTCACTGTTGCTTTGCATTGCAGATGTAATTGCATCTGTAAAAAAACATAATGATTCAAGCAGGAGTACGTGTATGCATATTGTTGGAGGTCTGGGGATAAGTGGAATACAATTAGGCAGATTTTTGAGTAGAGTGGCACAATGAGGAACATCCAGTGCCTTAATAGTAACATAGAAATGTCTTGATAGATATTAATTATATGAACACACTGGCTCCCCTTACAAAACTGATGCGACCTTGAAGCAGTGTAAATACCATTCTCTGTTTTCTAAAAGTGTGAGCAATACTTTCAACAAATTCACTCTGCAGTTTGGCACGAAAGAGATGTCTTAGTTTGTTGAATTTGGTCATTCTGATGCGTCTGCTGCAATTCATGAAAATCTTTCCAAGCTAACAGCTGATAGTCTATCAAGCCAGCAACAAGCAATCTGACAGTTATTTTTGAGTCTGGTGTGAAATTTGTGAAGTGAGTCAAAAGTTTTAGACGATCAGCTCATGCAAAGTTTTCATTTTTAACTTTCTTTTTAATTTCTATTTAGTCCATCAGACATTTAAAGCCTGCGCAAGCTCAGGAAGTTCAACCTGCCTCAGGAGCTGCTGATCCAGTTCTACTCTGCAATAATCCAGTCTGTTCTCTGCACATCCATCACTGTCTGGTTTGAATCAGCCACCTAACACGACAGGAACAGACTACAGAGCACGCCACTGAGGACTTATACACGTCCCAAGTCAGGAAACGAGCAGGAAACATCGCTGCAGATGCATCACACCCCGAACACAACCTGTTCTAACTTATCCCCTCTGGTAGGCGCTACAGAGCACAGTACGCCATCACTCTGATGAACAATTAACACCAGTCACATACTGTGAGGAACAATCCCTGTGCAATAACCCTGTGAAACAAACATCCATGCCTGAAAATGTATCTCATAGTTTATGTAAATATTATCACTTTTTAAATCTACAAATACTGTACCTACTGTATATACTATCATTCCCCCCTACCTCATGAATAAAAAGCAACCTGTTACATTATCATATTTATTTCAGCACCATTTGCAATCCTTAAACTAATTTTCTTACTGTTTACAAATGTTACTGTTGTTATTGTTATTTGGATTTTTAGAAATATATATATATATATATATAGCTTACATATAGTAGCTTAACGTTTGTCTGCCTTGTTGAGCTGGTTGTCCTTGTCCTTTTAGCTGTATGTATGTCTATTTCTGTGTACATACATGGTGGGTCAAATTCCTTGAATGTGTACTGAATATTTAACCAAAACCATGATGTTCCCTTACCTTAAAAGCATGTTTTAGTAGATTAATCTGAACAACAAGTGAGATGCAGGACATAAACTCTGATCTCTTGTGTTGAAGTCCTGCACTTTGTAGCCATCCATCATCTCTCTATGACTTTTTTTCCAGTGTTGGGCAGGCACCAAGTCACTCTTACTATAATTTTTCTCTAAAGCGTATTTTCAAAGCATATTAGTAATATATAAATATATTTTGTAGGAGTTAAAGGTTAAATGAAGACTCAAAGCATCATGGTGAATACAGGCAAAACAAAAAGGAGACACCAATTCAGTTCCTAGTTAGAAACGCTATCCCCCAATTGACCTTAAAGCCAAAACTAGCTTACCGTAAAAAAAGCCAACTGTGACATAAAGTAGTTCAAAAACAGACACATACAGTGTTTTTGTCTTTCTTTTCCCTTCACGGTTCAATGTCACCCCCTGGATCATTCTGCAAATGGTTCTTGCAAGGCTTTACTATCCCTCACAGACATAATTGACTGTCAGTTCAACAGCTTGCCAAGTACAACTGGAAGTCTCCTGTAGCTCGACCTGTTTAGTACCTCCTGTGCCAGACCTGGCAGGGTTGGGGCGATTTAGTAAGGGTTAGGAGTGTGGAGATTGCTCAGTGATGTGTGGAAACTGACATTTTGCAAAGTCCTATTTAAAGCCATTTGCACCCTCTTCTTGGTGCGATCACCTGCTGGTTGCTGTGGCCCGAGTGATTTGATGGCTTGTCAGCGGTCGCTCTGTTCCTAATGGCAGACTGATTTACCACAGAGGAGGTGACGCGTGAATATCCAGCTGCTGTCATATTGAGGTATTAATGAAAATACTAACCTGGGTCCCTTTAATCTAGGCAAATTTAAAAGTATAGAACATGAGATCATCCAGAGAAGACTGTGCTGCAGAACCTGTAACTTCACATAATCACATCTGTGTATAATTCAAGAAACATAACTCAAAGGCTTTTGAGCAACTCAATAAATACCAGTCACATTCCTGAATGACATATTTATTTTTCATTGCTTCTCTCTAATATATAAATTACTGTTTGTTTTGTATTTTGTCACTATACTTCTTCCTTTAATATGGTATACAAAGCATATAATGGTGCTGACAAAATGCTTAATTTTCCTCCCCAGTGATTAATGACGCTTGTATCTAATTGATGTAATGAATCTGTCTAACGCATTGGCATGATTTCTTCTTCTTTTTTTCTGTACACAAGGAGTATGTGAGATGTAATGTAATACAATCTATAAACGAACATATTGAGAAATATTTAACTTAATCAGGAAACGTGTATTCTTGAATGTATATATTGCAATCTAGTTAAAAACTTGCCACTGTCTGTGGAAACATAGAAGATAGGGCATAATATGTGAAAAGTGATCAAATACCAGTCAACATGCAGGGAAATCCAATTTTAACTATGGATATCCTGATCTCTTTAATAAATCAATTTTGACAACAAAAAGAGCAACATCATCCAGCATAGCATCCAACCTATAAGTATCAACTATTGGTAGACTAAAAAGGAACACAAACATAACTTAAGATTGGGCAGGCCTTTATAACCTCAAGCATTTTCTGTTTTAGAAATATTTTTTCTTCCTGTAAATATTTCTTTGACAAAAATAATTCAACTGCAGAGTCTACAGCCATGCTTTGAGCTAAATGTTAAAGGCAGCATACCAACATGATCACGACATTCTTAAAATGTTGATGTTTCTAATAGTTGTGGAGACATTTTACTCTAGAGGGAAAGTCTAGAAAATATTTAAGTCATTAGGATACATTGTCTTGCAACCATAAATATCTGTACAAAATTGTGCCTATCCATTCAGTAGATGTTCAGATATTTCACTGGATAAGTGAAAATGTAATTTTAATATTAACACTAATGTTTTCTAGAACTTTCACAGGTTCAGGCTCACAAAAAATTAAAATTTGGAAGAAAAAGCATCACGAGTTTAGGCAGGCAGGTAGGCAGATTGATATGACTGTTCTACACTATGTATCAGGAGTCCTACCTTACCTGATCAATTGCCAAGAGAAACTATTACTTTCATACCTCTTGCTATATAAATAATGTGTTCTGTCTTCTGTTAATGTCTCATTATGAAAATCTCCATTGGCAGACAGTCTCAGCTTCAGGGCATGTGGAGTGTGGGTTTTCATGAAGAGTGGCTATTTAAAGGAGTTTAAAAAACACATATACTGTAGTAGATCTCCCAAAGGACTATGTAAATGAGATTACAGAGTTTTACTCATCCAATAACAAGATATTTTTTAAACCAAATACTTACTGTCTTTCCCTGAAGGTTGTTGCATGGATTGAGCTAATATGCTCAACTGGGCCTGATTCCTGGATTGCTGAATATGCATTTTTTAAGTTGTCACATGAGCCTGTTATGTCTAGGATGGATCGTGAGCTGAGATTTTACGTTTAAATGTGCAATCAAACATAAAGTTCACCATCATTGTTCTGAACCACAATTGAAAGGTTGATCAGAGATTTGGTAACACAATATCCCATGAGTTAGAGATGTTGGTCCTGGGACCAAACTGATCTGAAGCCAGTGACTACAGTTACCTTGGAGGACAACTTAGTCTTGCAGTTTCCGACATCTTGGTGCCATTATTTGGTGAGCTCTCCAGTTTAAAGGTCATTGTTCTGTTCTCCTTGAAACTGTCCTCTAAACAAGCTTGATGTTTGGTGCCACACTTTATAAATGAATGAAATAAAATATCTCTGCACACGAAAGGATACCAGTTCCTCTTTATCTACCTGCCATTCAAAAAGCCATCAAAACACAAAACTGGTCTTTGGCAATTGTATCAGGTCAAGCGAATTAAAGACTGATTGGTGTTAAATTTGCATTAATAGATTTTTTGGTTCCACTTGCGGTTGGTAAAACAAGCTGTAAACTTAACCTTATAGAGTTGGTATGGCAAACAGTTTTCTGTTTACACAACCAGTAGAGACATTAATATTATTTTGGAGTGGTGTTTGTGTCCAATATTCACTCTTCTTTTAGCTCTGCTTTGTTCTCCACAAACTTCTGAGAAAAATCTGGTTCTTTAGCTGCTAAAGAACAGGAACCAGCAGTTCCACTTTCTTTCCCAGCTAGCTGCTAACGTTTTCTGTTCGCCGTTTGGTGTTGGGCAGGTAACATACTGCGTCGTTGTCGTTGTCACTGAAAATAGCTGCCGGCTGCTGCTGCTGCTCCTGCTGGAAATTACTCTCATAAGAGCGATGAGGGCAGACCAAAACAGTAAAGACCAAAACAATTATAGAAAAGACACTAAAACGCTAAATAGAGCTGAGTAATACTTCTCAGTTGGTTTATCACTACAAGCAAACCCTTTCACATTACACCATTTGTGTCATGGTTTTTGAGTTGTGTTCTGTTATTTCCTGTTTTATTTTGGTAAATGTTCTGCGAGTACTTTGATTATTTCCACCTGTGATTATGTTATAGTTATCCTGCCCTTATCTGTGTATATATTTACATTTAGTCATTTAGCAGACGCTTTTATCCAAAGCGACTTACATATGAAAACATTCACAAACCGAAGGCGCAGCTTCGGGAGCATTTCCAAGGATACTTCGACGCATGTCTGGGGGATCGAGCCGCTGACCTTTGGATTGGCAGGCAACCGTTCTGCCACCAAGCCACAGCCGCCCTGTGGCTATATGGTCCCTGTGAGTCCTTTGTTCTGGGTTAGTTCTTCTTAGTTTCCATGACTAGCATACTAGCTCCTGTTTTCCCATTGTTGTGAGTGTTTGGATGTCTTACCTCTGTTTGTGGACACTGTACCTGTATTTTGTACCAGAAATTTTGTATCTAGGTTTTCGTGACTCAAGTTAGTTTAGGTAATTTGATCTGTCAGTAGTGAGCCACAGTGTCATTTGTTTGTCAGATGGCCAGTCCACTAAAGCTGTTTTCATTAAGATGGCAAGAAGCCTAAGAGGGTTAAACAAAGTAAAGAAGGCACAGGACTCTGATTTGAAAAAGTAAATACAAAGCCAGTGCTGCACCAGCAGCATTATAATTTTGTCGGTTCAAAAAAATCTGATGTTTATTTACCTGCTCACATTACGTCAGCTGTGTACTCATACTGCCTGAGAGTAGTAAAGAGCTAAATCCACAAAGACCCAAATAAAAGTGTGGAAAGTGCATCTGACAATTTGAAGCCATGGATGATGTCCAATTGTTCCAGACTTCTAGCATTCATTTTACACCATTTTCAACATGTGAAAAATTACTCAATATTATGTTAATCCACACAAACACCTTTTGGTACCCCAAAATAAGGAACAACGGACAAAAAAAATTATTACTTGGCGATGACTCAATCACCAGTGAGAACATATTTTTATCCAATAAGAGACATTTGAGTCCCACCATGAATTTGTAAGTCATTCAAATTCCACTTTGAGTCAATGCCAGTTAAAGAACATGTACAAGACGGCATGTCAACAAAATTTAAGACAGATTATGTTACCAACACATTTTGGAAGCAGAGCGAAAGGCAGATGGAAAAGCATTTTGTGTACTTCTTATAATTTATGATTTCTGGTAGGTACTCAAGGAACATCCAATTCGCATCCCCCACTGAGTATTTCATGCGTTGTGCACAGCAGCAAATCTCTGCCCCACTTGTCTGGAAGTGATTCAGCTTACAAAGACTTTTCAGAATGGTAGGGTTTTCCTGTGGGTCTCTTTGTCTGAGAGCATTTAGAGTGTCTATGTGGTAGCCAGAACACATAGATGCTCTGCAAATATAATATAACTTATTTTGGATTTAACTATTCTTCTGGATAATTCTTTGATAAAGCACTTTGCCAGTCCCTCATCCCTACCAACACAATACGTTAATGAATATATATATATAACTAGCAAAGCAAGCAGAACTTTCTTTATATACATTCGAAGAAAATACATTGTCAGTCATTTTTTTTCTACCGCTTGTTCCGGTTAAGGGTCGCGGGTGACTGGAGCCTATCCCAGTGGCTTTGGGCCTTAGGCAGGGTACACCCTGGACAGTGGCCAACTCGTCGCAGGGCTGACACATAGACAGACAACCAACCATTCACTCTCTCATTCATCCACTAGGGACAATTAAGTCACCAATTAACCTAAAAATGCATGTCTTTGGACGGTGGGAGGAAGCCGGAGAACCCGGAGAAAACCCACGGTAACACGGGGAGGACATGCAGACTCCACCCAGAGAGATCATGGTCCGGTCTGAGATTCGAATGCATGTTCTCCTTGTTGGGAGGCGGGGGCGCTAACCGCTCTGCCACCGTGCACCCCAAAATACATTGTGCTTCACAACCCCCCCCCCAAAAAAACAAGTACTATCCCCACAAGTCCTGGACATTGAAAATTAAATACTTATAACAGCTAAGACACAGTCTTACAGTCATGGAGATATCTTACTGGCAAAACCCTCATCTATGCCTATTATTTAGGCATTATGAGTTACCTTGCAAAGTGTTAGATATAAAAACAAGAAAGACAGAAAAGAAGCTGTTATACAGACACACACAGACTTGTTGATGTCCCTGGGCCACATCACCTGTTTCCAAAACCTTGAGGGACGAGTGTCCTAGCACGCAGCGCTGACAGCAGACAGACTCAGTGATCCACCAAAGCTCCTCTAGTGTATTATGATCAGACAATAGTTTGAGAAAAGTTATTGCATGTGGTGGTTAGGCTTCAGTCTTGGATCAAAGCAACAAAATGAAATCAAACACTGTGATGGGTTATTATACTGCTGTCATGAGAAACATTCTGATGTCTTTTACTTTCTTGAATGGAACAGTATGTTCCAATACAAGGCTTTCATCTTTTGCTCTCTATCGGTCTGCAAGTACTCTGGTGGCAACAACCTAATGGTTAAATAATTAATAGCATGTTATAATTAATACTTTTGCCAAATTATGGACACAAGTTATAAAACAGACTTATCAGCCTTTGAAAGGATGCAGCGATTAAATCAAAAAATCATAACATTTCTCAAATTCCCAGCATTGTCGAGGGAGTGGTGTATCGTTTTTGATGTTCCAGCATGTGTACACAAATAAATTCAGTCATATTTATTTTCAAGTTGGATGAGTTTCCTTATTTTATTCTGCTATAATCAATATTATACTGTAACAGTGGATCAAATATGTGTAATGTACAAGGACTCACTCATAGAGATGAACTGAGAGAGAATTCAGCTCTACATTTCCCCTCAGCTCTACGGAGCATTATTTTTGGAATGTTTCCATTCAATCTCATTACTCTCTATCAGCGTTTTCAGCAAAAAAGCTTAAGAAACTAACTGTATAATAACTGCCCAGCACCAAACTGCAGACAGACATAGTTAGCGACTTGCTATAATAATCTAATGATGATTTTGTCCACAAAATCAGTGATAAAATTACTGATTTGAAAAATAACCCATATTGTGACGAGTACAATGAAGTTCACAGAGGCAGAAGGTTCTATAATTGTGATTGTGATGAGTACAATGAAGTCCATAGGCAGGAGATTATATAACTATTAGGAGCAAATTTAATTTCCCATTCCCCCTTTTCTAACGGACCTTTTAAAACATAAGCATTATTAGAATCATAATCATTTTTAATGATAACATAGCTGTCAGAGAACACTGCAGGGGAGTCCATGTGCTCTGTTTTTTTCAAGATGACCACCGACCTGAGCTGAATTAATGAGGAGAGGTTGCAGGAAAACTTTGCACGCCAGCTGTCAGCATCAGGGTGCAGCACTGCTACGTTTATCCCTGTCAGAGCAGGCCACTGTTTCTGAGACATATTTTGCGAAACCAAATTGTCAAAACATTTGCAAATGGCAGACTATGGTTCCCTACAGTCAGAATGTACAGGGCCTTATTAGCATTCATGATGCTCTTTAGTGGTAGTGCATTCACAAATTGCCTTCATAATAATGTAAGATATGTTTC
The DNA here is from genome assembly GCA_011952105.1 of Coreoperca whiteheadi. Classification (NCBI taxonomy): domain Eukaryota; kingdom Metazoa; phylum Chordata; class Actinopteri; order Centrarchiformes; family Sinipercidae; genus Coreoperca; species Coreoperca whiteheadi. Next base: position 22,962,769 of record CM022490.1, on the reverse strand, counting down.
ATTGTTAGATTACTGTCCATGGTTACTCACATGAAAAAAAGACAAGATATGTCTAATTTCTGGAAAAGATAGAGGAATTATTGTACAGTACTTCCTTGTATTCATTGTTTAAAACCACTCTAAGCAAAACAATACAAAATAAAATAACTCCAATCTATAGGTGCTTGTGCGCATTTTCCATATGTCAGTCTATGCTCATCCTCAACACATTTTGGTGCATGAGTGGGTGTTTCTTATGTATGTATTTTACTATGTATTTCTAATGTGAGGCTTTTATATGTACATCTCTGCCATCTTCCTAGTTAACCTCCTCTCTGGATGTCAGCAATAATGTTTGGTGAAAGGCAGGAAACAGAACAGCATGCCAGCCATAACATCTTTATGCCAGCAACTGGATCCATTTTCTGGGGTGAATATTGACATTTGACAGTAATTGTAACTGTACCATATGGTCACATTTTTTTCATGCAATATAATTATTTTAATACTCAAAATAATAAATGACAAATGCACAACTGATTAGTGGAAGACTTCAAGTAGGTGCCTCTGTAGATTACTCCTCTTGTGAAATTAAAGGTCATAAGCGAGACACGTGGTGGTTGAAGAATACTCAAATCCTTTACTTGCATAAAAGTAGAAAGGCTGCAATATAAAAATTGAAAATTTTACCTACATAAAAGTTTTTGAGGCAAGATTTACTCAAACAATCAAAAGTAAAAGTAGTCATTGTGCAGAATGACCCCTTTAATATTGTCATTGTATAGTATTGTTTTTAATATTATAACATGTAAGTGACATTTAAATGCTGCAGCTGGTCTGGATGGAGCACATTTCAAATAGTACATATAATAATAATAATAACAATAATAGTACATACTGTACTTTTGATTGGGTTAGTTAGGTTGTTCAATCTACAACAATGTATCATACATAAGAGGCTGATCATAATGCTTGTATGTAAAATCTTATTCTGAAAAGTAATTAGTAGCTATAGCTGTCAAATATAGTGGAGTTAAAATTACTGTATTTTACTCTGTAAGGTAGTGGAGTAGCAATGTATAAAGTAGCTTCATATGTAAATATTTAAGTATTAAATAATTAATAATCAAAACTTAATTCAGAACTTCATTAATTGTAGTAAATGTACACATAATTTACTTTCCACCACTGTGTACAGTAAGTATCTAAGTATATGCGTGTCTGTGGTCCTTTAGGGCACACCTATTAGTTTTTTTTTGTAGATAATTCTTTACATCATTGCATGTTGTGCAGCAAGATTTCTGTTAAAATCACTTATGAGTAGTGTACACAAAACAGTTAAAAGTTAGCTCATCATTAGTCAACTACGTGTGATGCCTTTTTCCATTCTGTCAAAGAGAAGGTGACCTTTTAGCAGGCAGATACTGAAAGACAGTCAACAAATGAAGATGCCCCGCACAAAGGTCATGTGCTTCTTTAAAAAGGACATCCGAGAAAAATATCTCACTGCAGTCAGGAAGACGTGGTTGGGGACTTAGTAAAAACTGGTTTTCTTGGGCAAACCGGTTGCACAAGCCTGATAAATATTATTTAGGGCTGAATACATCGATGTTGACAAAAAATGTATGGTGATCCCTTTTGCAAGAAGGGACTGTGTGCCTGTGTTTGCAAGTGTGTGTGGATGTACAATCTTGATGTAATTTAGTCTGACAAGTGACAGTGATGGTCTACTACTCCAAGAACCCACAACAGTGCTTGACTAATAAATTTTGAAAGGGTTATATGGGAATTTCTCGAAGAGTAACATCTTTAGCACTAGTATATTAAATGGGTATGTGGTTTGGGAAGTATCCTACTGTCTTTTAGTCAAAAGCTACTCTTTTCTGAAGTGATGAGTGCATCCAGCCTGGAGGCGGGGCTGGCGGGCTCTGATGAGGAGTCATCTTGATCTGCTGAATTGGAGAGACTGTGAGTGACAATGGTGTATTTTCTTAGCAGAAACAGAAAGCGAAGGTCTTCACACCAAACTTAGCTTTCGACCGAGGGGGCCACAGAGAGCAGGGACTGTCATGTTTGATTTAGATTTGCTCAACCCAAGTAGTGTTTGTTTTTGACATACTGCTTTTATAGAATGAGGTAGCCTATATATAGGGAAGTATACTATCCCTCTGGACCAACAAATGGTGATTTAAGACAATCTGCAAAGGTTGTTATTAAAGAGAGAGGGCACATAATGCAGGTGAAAGGGGGGGAAGTATGCTGTGCCAGTTTTAATTTTAGTATTAGCATTTGTTTATATACAACACAAGTGAATTGTGTATTCTTTACAAAGGAGACATGGAAGTTGAACTCAGTCAATCAGTCAATCACTGTTCACTATCCACTGTTCACTCACCATCACATAAACTCTACATGAACATGTCTTTACATGCATAGAGATTGACAACCATTGTCAAAAATTCACCATTAAATGAGTCTTCTCAGAATCAGAATCAGATTTATTGCCAAGTAGGTTTACACATACAAGGAATTTGTTTTGGTCTTCTATCAATTCTAAAAGAGAGCTGCTATGTCCAATTTAATCAGTAAGTTAGGGAGCGTTGCCAATTCAAATTTACTATAAGCTGGAAAGTGATTATGCAAATGCCATCTGAGAATTTTGAACTAAATGCTATACTGTCACTAACTGGAGACTATGTGGTTTATATACTGTATATTCCAAGATGTTTCCTATGTGGCCATGATGGGCAACAGCATCTATATTGCTTAAATGTATATAAATAAATGGGTGAAATAATTTAAGGTTTATTTTGATATTTACACATATATTTACCAAAGGAAAATACTGTTGAAAACATATTACCCACAATTGTTAAAAAAGACAATTATGCTTTCTTGAAGGAAATTAGCTTCCATTTTGGCTCCATTTTAACTGAGACGGTGCCCAACTGCATTGTGAATTCTTGCCTAGATCTGCACAGGTCTGCCAAGTGTTGTGCTCAGCAGCTGCAGTAAGTGACGAGGTTCTCTGCTGACCTTGGCCTAGTTTTGCATGAAATCTGTGATCTCGCCTTGCACCTCACACAATATCAGACTGACCTCTTTCAGACTGTCAGTCCAATGAGGCCTCATTAAAATGGGCTGTGTGGAGAGGTTACATGCAAAGCCCCTACCTCTACTTCCTATTGTCTGAACATCAAAACATGGCATCACATATAGACTATTTAACTTAACATCTTATCAGGACAGCTCACAAAGTGATGAAATGTTAAGTGCACATGAAATTTTATATGTCTTGAAGTATAATGCTATGCTGCATCTCTGGAGTTACTATACACAGAGCAGCCTTTACTGAAATGCTTTTACGATTCTGTATTATAAAAGCATTTTACTATAGGCTGTATGGCAATTTGGATAAAAGCCTACAGTAGAATATGTAACAGTGGAACTTTATCAATATTTGTAGCATGCAGTACTGATTTATTGATACAGACCTACCATAACTTATAAGGGAATGTGTCATGTATGCAGATTTACCTTTGGAATCAGTGCAACTTCATACCAAGTTTCATACAAAAGAGAAAATGTCAGTCCTCTGATAAGAACCTGGTTGACCAACATGTTAATACCCAATTCCGCCTAACTATCCACCATCAGAAAAATTTAGAGTTAACTGCCCTACATTAGTCAACTAGGACTGTACAACTGTTTGCCATGTAGCAGTTTACTAGAAAGAAATAAATCAGAGTACATCAGAGGGACAGCTTATGTTTCGGAGATAAAGCCAGAGAGGCCAGATTGAGGTGATTTGGACATGTTCAGAGGAGAGACTGTGAATATATTGGTAGAAGCATGCTGAGGTTGGAGCTGCCAGGCAGGAGGTCTAGAGGAAGACCAAAGAGGAGATTTATGGATGTAGTGAGAGAGGACATGAAGTTAATTGGTGTGAGTGAAGAGGATGCAGAGGACAGGGTTAGATGGAGGCGCATGATTCGATGTGGCAGCCCCTGAAAGGGAACAGCCGAAAGGAAAAGAAGAAGAAGAAGTTTACTGCGGACCGGACTTTGTTTTCTATTAACATAATGATGAAATGTTGTTAATTACCACATCTGGCAAGTCGCAAAAAATATTGATACTGAATGTGTCAGTAAAATGTTGTGCAATACACTATCTGTTCGTAGTGACTACAGTATTATTAGACTTTTTATGGTTATGTTTAGGCTCTGGTAGCACTTTGTTAAAGTTTGTGAAAGATTGAGGTCTGGTTTAAAACGGACAGTGTGTTTATTATCATTTAAACCACTATATGTCCTTTAATTTAACAAAAGTGCTTTTTTTGCCTAAGCCTAACCAACGGCTTGACTTAGAATGCAAACTCTCAACTCTGGTGTCAAAGTCCTGTGCTTTGCACACCTAACATCCACCACCTCCCATCGACTCTAGTGCACTAGATAAATATAGCACTTCATTCACTCAAAAACACAGTGCCTCTGAACATAATCCAGTAAGTGATTATGTTTGTCATCACAATGTAATTGGGAAAACAACTTAGTGCCATATAAATGGAATGTCCTCTTCTGTCAAGAGGCAGGATTGGTTGGCAACATAGGTTATGTATGTTTATGGACACATACATTGATGTTAATTTAATACACCAATTATGATATGTAATTGAAATTCCCTAAACTTTGTCATATTACTTTGCATCAAGGCAAATGAAATTATTTCACACTATGTTTATCCTCACATCACCTTTCTCAAAGGAATCTGTCAGTAAATTATCAGCCGTCACAGAACCAAATGATGAACCTAGAATGAAAAACCAAAGCAGTTCAGAAGCAACGCCCTTGCAGAGATAAGAACACTCATGCTGAATGGATCAATTCAATAATGACATTTTTGACGTTCATTGTTTTGTCATTAATTACAATTGTCAAATATTAAGGTAATTTCTGTGGAGAGGTTGTTGAAAACACATAAAAGACGATTCTACTTAGCCTAGCTGATGTCCCCAACCATGAGTGAAGGCAAGGATTACAATTTAAGGTTATTGAAGGTATAATTGCAACTTTAACTCTCAACGTCAGGAGTATTAAAAGTGCAAGTACAAGTAAGTAAGTCTGGGATTTCTGTCTAACAAAGTGCACGTTTTTTAAAGTGCATGAAATTATAGTAACTGATACGTTCTGCAACCATGACTGTACACACTATGGGGACAGCTCGAACTGAATGTGTCTTTCGAATATCCTTAAGGTATGATTGAGAATAGGAGATGTGTTTAAAATTCAATTGAATTTATTTTATTTATTTATATAGTGCCAATTCATAGCAAAAGTTCGTATTGCACTTTTCCTATAGAGCAGCAATAATACTGATAGGAATAGTAATGATAATACTAATAATTGTAGTAGGGGGTGTTGAGCAGTAGGAGGCCCACAATCATAGATCCTGAGTCTAAAGCTCCAGAGGCAGAAATACATGCTGAAAGGGACAGAAGGAGAGCAGAGAGACGAGAAAGCACAAAACTACTGGAGAAAGAAGATGTCGAGTTAATAACAAGCATTAATGGGATACGAATGCATACAGATGGACAGGGAGAGTGGGAGAAAGGAGTTCAGTGCATCATGGGAAGTCTGCTGGCAGTCTAGGCCTATAGCAGCATAACTAGGGGATGGTTCAGGACTCACCTGAGTTAGTCCGAACTATAAGCTTCATTAAAGAGGAAAGTATTAAGCCTTCTCTTAAATGTGGAGATGGTGTCTGCCTCCCGAACCCAAACTGGGACCTGATTCCACAGGAGAGGAGCTTGATAGCTGAAGGCTCTGGCTCCCACTCTACTTTTGGAGACTCTAGGAACCACAAGTAACCCGTCGAAAGCACAAAACCAAACTTGGTATCAGTATCAAAACTTTGTGGTATCAAAGGTGTGCAGTGTAATCCCTGCTTTCATGTCCCATTCTACAAGTCGGTTTCAATCAATTTCCCTAACTTTAGAAATAAGCTCCTCTCATTGGAGCATGAGCACCAGTAAATGCCTGCTTCATATGTTTGTTTATTGTTTGCTTTGTCCAGAGAGACAGTCTTTGAGTACCTTTGATGTGAGGACCGTTTGTGATTTGAATTGGGAGCATAGGCACTGGTGAATGTCCCAGCTGACTTATCCCTTCTTCACTGTTATTGGAGGCTCATCCCATCAAACAGTAGGAAACAAAATAATAATTAAGGACATTTGTAGTGGGGATTCAACTTTCATTATTGCACAAGCTCGCATAAAGCCCCAAAGCCTGATACATGTTCGGCCAACAATGTCATAAAGGACAATATGGCTGCTGTAAGGTCCACAGTGACAAGACCAAATGACTCTCTAGCCAGAGATAATCAGCTTTGTATGACATGTTGACATGAACAGAGTGTTAAGGCATATTGCACTTTGATGCTGGCAACACTGGCACAAAGCTGATTTTGAAAAATGCAATAGGAGAACACAAAGGCAGACATTTCTGCCATGCCTAACTGGCATCTGCATTAAACAACAATCAGAGAGCTCAAGCTGGTTAGGAGTGGCTTGGTGCATTGGGACTTAAATGAGTGAGGGCACTTAATGTCCATCTTGCATAGCTCCAGGCTGATACTGGATCCATTCAAGGACTTCTGCCTTCTGGCTCATCCCCCTTGAAAGGTAGACAAACCTGGCATGGTTACCAAGAAATGAGAAGCACTGATTTACTCCTCCGCAACAGTCACCAAATGAACAGCAGCCAATGTTGAGAACAGCCAGTGCCCAAGCACCAGTTGTTCTCTGCTTTATGAGGAGCAAGTACTGTACAGAGTGGAAAGATGCAGGCGATGGCAGGACAAGAAGGGGAAATCATATGCAGCATGTTTTCAGTCTGATTTTTATCCACCTTGTCATGAGCACGTAACAATGTACCCACCCTAGCCTGCTGAGCCACAGGAACCCCAGCAGGGTTCGACAATTGTTTTTGTAGCAATGATAATGAGACAGAAACCTTAGCATCTTCAGTGGATTTTCAATAAAAATGACAAAGCCACCTCAAATAGCAGTAGTGGTTAATCTATTCCACCCACAGACTGGTGAGGAATGTATTATACAACCTGTAGTTGACGCTCTGGGTTCAAAGCAGTGCTTCAAAATTTGCCTGAACCACCCTTGACTGCATTCTTTATTCTAGGGCTGCAAGTGAAACCAAGACAACCCATATTAATATTGTATGTGCACATATATAGCTGCAGACTCACACATAAACCCTTGAACTCAGCTGCACAAATAAATAGCAAGACCCAGTTTCTTAATTTCTGCAGTCATTTGACAAATGAGGGGATGGGATAGCAGAAATATGACGTGGGGAATAAAACATCACAGAGAATATCAGTACACACAGCAGTCAAAGGGTATGTTGTCTTAGAAAGACCTGAACAGAGCAATGGGTCATTAAATTATCTGTGAACCAAATGTGATTTTCTTTGGGCAGACTTGTGTGATCTTCTTTTGTTTGCCTCTTACATACATTTGTCCAACTACAGAGATGATGAATTAAGTGTGTAACAGTTTATTGTATGATTACTGAGAATTGTTAATTTATTTAACATGTATGTATTTTCTGTACAGGCTGTGGGTACGAGAGATTGGAGTGACACTAGAAAGTCTTAGAATTCAAAGTTGACAGCATTTTTAAATCTATCATAAGTCTCTTTACATAATAATGAGAGCATCCGCATTATGAAATCCATAATTTAAAACAAACTCTTAATAACATTTCCACAGATAGCTGAGAACCCCACCTCTACTCCCCTCTTCATAAGGCACAAACAGAGGGTCGCAGTGATGCCTGATAGGTGGCATTTAATTCCAATCCATTATTAAGAGCAGGTATGTATATGATCCTGCAGCACAGCAGCCCACACTTTGTATTCAAAAGCGTTTTCAGGCCCCATGCAGTTGTATTACTTTCAGTTACAGCTCATGAATAACATCAAACAGACCATGAAGTGCATAGAAATAGAAAATGTGATAACTATGAGGGTGTATCCAGCCACTGTTTGAAGTACCTTTGAGCCTCCGGATCTTGAAATGTGGGTACAAGGAAATGCACATTGCTGTAGTGCAGTGTAATAAAAATCACTGGGTAAATTGGTTGATTAGAAGATTATGGACAAAGTATGAGAAAAGAAATAGCCAAAGGCGTAATAATAATAAAATCAGAGGGTGCAGCTTTCTAATGTTGGCTTCAAACCAATAATTATTCAAAACCCACATCAGCTTTCCTTCTGCCTTTTGGAGGATCTTGGAAAATATATTTTAACATTCTGTGTATTTCATTATCTATCTCCACCACTTACGTGAGGCACACATGCTTATAAGTGTGATTTGGAATTCCTATATTTGGAGCAGATTATCTATTGTACACCCACCACTGAAGCATGCCAAATGGTTGTAGAAATGCAAATGAGTGTTTTCTAAAAAACATACTGTATTCTGCATTTCAGCAAAGAAGCCATGCAGCTCATCCCTGATCACAAAGTGGAGGGCTTGCTCATCAAGTTCTTTGAGCTTTGTGAGGTTAAATTCTTTACATACTCAAGGATAACAAGGCACTTAGCTATATGGCCTTACTAACTATTCCCTGTCAAACATGGATTGGGAAGGCTCACCTTTAATGAAAGAGATTAATCATGACTGGGACATTCAACTCCAAATTCATGATGACGGTTATAATTCTATTATGTGAAACACTGTTTCGACCCCCTGAATGACAGCAGGGAGACATATGCTCGAAAGGGGTTTGTTTTTCAACAAATTCATTCATTCATTTAGAAATCTCCTCCCTCGGTATTTAAAAGTGCACATGCTTGTTATAGCACCAACAGCTGCAATTCAGTATTTAATCCACCCACTTTACCCTCAGGGGAGTGCAACCTCCACTACCTGCACGTAAGCCAATTAAAATGCTTTTACATAGCAGAGGAAAACAGCAAAGGAACGCATGAAGCCACCTCCTGCTGATTTTTGTTTCTTGCATTTCACATCTTTTGGGTTTTTGTCATTGCAGTTTCAAATGTGTTTTTAATTGATGATGATCCTATGATAACGTTAAATGAGTCAATGCAATGTACTGTTGTGACTGTTCATTCCATCTTTCAGAATCAGATTTCTAATCCTTTAAAATTAAAGTAAATATCTGGATTAAACTTGACAGGATTAAAGTAAGTAGCCATGCATTTCACTAAATGCACAGTATATGTAAGGCTACTAAAATTAATATTTTATATAAACAATGAATCAATTGACTAAGTGTGTGTGTGAGAGAGAGAGAGAGAGAGAGAGAGAGAGAGAGAGAGAGAGAAAGGGGTCACTTGTATTAACAAACACAAAATAATTAGCCCCTGATTCTGCAGTTCCCCTCAGAACTACTGTATGTAGTGCCTTTCAGCTCATTGTTACCTCTCTTCTACAAAAGAGTTCTAAAACACAACTGCACATTACCTTTCCAGCACCAAATGACACGTAGCCAAAGTTAGTAACTATCTGGTGAATATAGTGGAGCATTGAGCAGCTAAAGAGCCAGATACAGCATTTCACTCAGGAGTTGGGGAAGACCAAAACAAAGCTAACAGAACAGTAAAAATTGGACTTAAATTGGCCAGGTGACTGGACGCACAACACCGTACGAATGCTAATGTTGCTTCACGTCTGCTGATTGTGTAAATAAGCTACTGTTTGCTAAAACTTTCACCATATGAACTTTGTGAGGTGATAATATGTCAGGCCGAAAAAGCATAGTGTAGCAAAATAATCTTGACTCAAAGGTCTACTTACTAAAAATCACAACAAAGTATAACATTTCAAGGAAACAGGTCTTTAAATATTTGCAGATACAGAGCTGTATTTATTCCGCACAAAATGAATCATTCGACAGGTCCAAGCTTTCATCTTTGGAAAAAAATGATAATTAAAAACTGCAGTGATAGAGGTTTAACATCATTAAGCTATAACTATAGCTATATAACTACATAACTGGACGCTTGGAAGTTGGATCTTCCATTGAAGATTGGAGGGAAACATGTGGTATGGCTCAGATGCATACAATTAATACTAAGTTACAGCTGCTTCAGTACAACTGGATGACAAGGACTTACGTAACTCCTGTTAAACTAAATGAATATAATGAATGACCATATTCCTGGCATTTGTTTTAAACGTAAAGAGTCCAAAGGTAATCGTATTCATTGTTTTTGGGGGTATGCTAAAATACAAGAGTTTTGGAAGGTGGTTATTTTTATGATCTCAAAAATATTACAAAACCCAGTGGGGGCAAAACCCTGTCACGGTTCAAGAATGGTCTGGTCTGATAGGAATGCCTTCCATGATCAACTACTGGAGTAAAATCCCGGCGGTCATTAACAGCCAATGCCATTCAAACCCTCGAACCAAGATAGGGGTTATGATCTCCTCCCTTCATGTATGACCACCTTTTATCATGTGGCTGAAGTTCCACACTCATGTAATGACATCAGAGCCAGTTCCATTCACTGAAAAAAGACTGTGCGTGTGGTATAAAGCACCCAAAGCTCATGAAAAATAGGTAGACCTCTGAGTTTAAAACTGTATAGTGTCTTTGATAGTTAATTACTGTACCCTGTATTTAAAAAAATCTGTTTGTTTTTTCTGCATGTTGTTTTGGCCGTGTTTGTAGGAAAGAGAGAATTAAAGTCCTTGTTCAGTATTTGCGATTATACTTAACCAATAAACTTGATTCTTATTCTGTATGCCATAACCCCTCAGTCACCCACACATGTTGGATAAAGGTATATGTACTTTGCTTAATCCAGTAATTTGAAAGAAAACATTTTCTTCCGTTCGTTGTTAAACACTCGCTCTCCCAGAGCTGTTCGAGAGTACAGATTGTGAGGGGACTGAATATGTTTTTCTACCGCTTCAGCAAATATTTAAGCTATTAAAAATGAGAGCAGAATAGAACTTGCATGCTGTACTTCTTATAATTTATTATTTATTATAATTCAGCTTTTATGTTTATTTCTCCAGAGTCAAGACTGAACTTGTGTTGACTGAACTCCTATCAGCCTCGCAGGTCTTCACTCTTGCTAGGTCAGCTCTGATCTAAACAAAAGCAGTCTTTGACTAATCACTACACCCCGGCACTAATACAGATCAAATAAGGGCTAAAGGTGAGCCTGATTCAAATGCAATTTTTCTTCACTTCACAGAGTGGTGAGGCACACTCTGTATTCAACAAACACTGACACATTTATTATGAAGCACTTTCACAGCCACTTTTTCTTATTGAATGCTTTCCGACTTGGCAGGCGTGCAGTTATTAAGCCATAATAAATAACGTCAGGCGTCTCCCGTAGACTGTCCTGAGTGCCGCCAGTGATGAGAATGCAGTAGAAATGAGAACGCATGTGGGAGATAATGTAACATTACACATAAAGAAACCCACCATACTAGCGTCTTTTCTTTTTTGGCATAAATGTATGTTCCTGTGGGATACCAAACCGAACAGACGACTCAAATGTATGGGCAGAATACACTGTCTCAGATTCGTAGATTCATTGCCACACAGATCCAATTTTTCATTGTATAAGTTCACTTTGACAAATGAGCCTCAATGATAGCTGGGAATTTGCGCATAGCAATTGATCATCCCACGGAGCTGTGCTGAACCTGCAAGGAATCCTTGATCTATTGGCTCAAGTGGTGTGAGGAGAGCAGCTAATGTTTGAGGCCCTAATTGGAGATCTAAATCTTCATTATTCACTTGTTTAGCAGACAACAGTTTATGGCACCACTTGATCCTGTTTGAGCAAGCAAAGGCATGAACACCAATGGCAAGATGGCTGCTCATTCATTTAGCCGCTCAGACAAAAATAAAATAAATGAGTAATAGAGACACCTTTGTGCACCACACCACTTTAGCTTCCATAATTGTGGTCATAACTTATTTCAGGCATTTCATCCCACACAGCAACCTTCCTGATGGCACATTACTTCAGCGCTCCGCTTGAGACACACTAACACTTGTATACACATATTGTATTCTATGCTACATGAATCCTCATAGTGGGCAGATGCTTAATGCTTAATTTACATGCATCATCTACAGTACTGTGTTTGCTGCTCACCTTGTCTTGTATGATATGTGGCTCTATGAGTGTGTTCTGTGTTGCAAGGGAACTTGTTGACCTGTCTCTGCATACTGTAAATATCAAACAGCATAGTCCTGCTGCCGTGACTCCAATTCTCTAATGCAAAGAATTCATTGGATATGTATTGCATTTTTATGGTAGTGTGACATTTTTACCACTATACTGTACTTTTTCTAGGTGTATAAACTATTCGCTATTTAAATAAATAGTGAAAAGAAGTTCTGAATGGATGTGTTACAACTAGTATTGAATGTGTGGGTGAGGAAGTGGGTTCCTCTGCACTTTTGTTTGAATTCCGCCGCACGACAAGAATTGTAGCTCACATACAGCATCCATTTTCAGAGACTACACATTATAGTTCCTGCCAAAGATGTGGATGATGTCTGCATTACTATTTATAAGCTAGGGTTAACCATATATCTGTAAGCTTGTGTAATTGAATACCCTTTGCCTATATGTGTGGCTTTTTTATTCATTACTTGTTTTGGGGTAACGCGTTCAAGTGGCACATTTTCACATTATGCCCCTCATAAATCTCTCTGTCACAAAGAGCAGTTTTGCATTAGTGCCACTTTGATTATTCGGTGCACTTGTGCAGATTTAAATTAACTACGTGCCAAATCTGCAGTGACACTCAGGTATGCTAAAGATTCTGCTCACAGTTTTTTTGTTGTTATACTAATGTCAGCGTGTTACTGTTTGGGTTATCTCAGTGAGCTTTGGATTACTGTCGTTATCCTAGTGGATGTTGTTGATTTCATCGTGATCACCTTGATGATTAATAGCCATGTCAGCTCCAGCAACAAGTGAAAGAATCACGTAAGCAGAAGGGGGTGCAGACAGACGCTCACCTTTCTCTCCTTGATGAAGAAGTGACATTTGTAAAGCTGCTGGGCATCTCTCCATCACTGCAGGAGCACTGAGCTAGTGTCAAAGCTGCATGTTTCCATTGACATTCTTTAAGAACATATCCGACTGGTAGAAGTGTTAGAATGTGACACTTACTAACACCTGGATTATATTCTATCTCGGATGAGTGTGCCAAGCAATTGCAGATGGCAAGGAACCAAAGCACTTTTTAAGCTGTAAAGCTTTCATTTATTTTTTGTCTGAAAGATTAAACGAGGTCCCCAAAATGAATGGATGTGAATATGAAGCCCGACATCTGGGAGGAATGTTGGTGTTGACAGCGGACGACAGGGACAGCAGTGGTCAAGTTTACTTGTAGATGACTTTGGCTAAAGGTAAGTGCTGATTTTTTTCAAGTTCTACTAAAGTGAACTATCCTTTTAAGAGATAACAGAGAGAGAGAGAGAGAGAGAGAGAGAGAGAGAGAGAGAGAGAGAGAGAGGGTTATGTATGTTGTACCTTATGTTGTGAATCAGATGACCAAGAATGCCGTATCAGTGGTGTCTTCCTAACCAGTACTCCCATTCAGTCACCATGAGGTTTTCTTTAAACTGCTTTGTTGTACAAAAACAAACAAGGTCAGTGAGTGACCAGCAATAATGAAATATTATATGTTATGGTTTTAGGTTTTTGTTTAGTCATATTCTGTTGTATTTTTTAATACTCACATCTCCTGTGTCTTGAAGTTTTACTTTCTGTCTGTGTGGATATCCCGCTACTTTTAATTATCTGCCCGGCCCTGATTCATTTCACCTGTGCCTTGTTATCGCCCCTCACCTGAGTGTATTTAGTCCATGTGTCTTCCCTTTGTCAGTTGTCAGGTCATCTGCGTTTGTTCCTCCAAGTTTCCCCCCAGTGCCTCTGTGTTCTCCCCATGTTCCTGTGTTTCCCATTTGTTCTTGGATTCCTTATGGATTAACCTTTGTTGGACTTCTTTTTGTTTTTTGTTGGACCTTGTTGGATTACTCTTTATCAGACGTTTTACACGGACTTCTCAGCCACCCTGTGTTGTGTTATTTTTCCGTTTCAGTAAGTAAATACAATCATCTTTTGTTTATTTGATCAGTCCCCTTGTATCGTTTCTGCTCTTGTGTCCACCTCCTGAACTAAACATGACCTTATGTTACTTGACCTTCAAGTCTTTATTAAATGCTGTATAATGTGTTATGAATATTGTTAAAAAGCATATTTGAGTGCTTATAATTATACAGTGCTTTAAGCAGATTATAATGCATTATAGACATGGGCATCATAGAAATGTTACCATAATGTTTATTTTGTTTCAAGGACAATTATACAGTACAAGAAAGCACTTTTAACAAGCTTTTACTGATTTTTGAAAAGGTGCAGTACAGAATTTCAACTGGATTTTATGTTCCCATGCACCCAAAAGCTGGTTTCTGCTGTAAGAAGATGCTGATCACCACAGTTTATGGGAAAAACTGGCCCTCTTGCAATAGTGACAGCTCAGAAAATGCAACCAGTAATAGAAAGTGAGGAGATAAATAGAGGGGGTAATGTGCAAATGAGCCTCACATTTTTAACAGTGAAGAAAAAGTGTTAACATTAAAGGAATGGGATATGCAAAAGAGAAAAATATATCATGATCTAAACATTCCTATTTCTGAAGACACTGATGTTTATAGGACTACTAAATACTAAAGGTCTGCCAGCATAGTTGACATGGATACAGTATCTTGTCACAGCTGAAGTGAAGAAAAGGGACATTGACAGTGATATTAAACCACTGTCACTGACAACATATAAGACAACGTATGCTTCTCAAGTAGAAGTACTTGCAATAGTGGCATCCAAGGATTTTACAAACAAGACCATTTCCTGTCTTAATAGATCTGAAGAAATCTGATCTAAATACTTTTTTTTTTTTAAGTTGTTAGGTGCTTTTCCATTACCAATTCTCCACATCTTCCAAATCAACCACCATTCATTAGTGGTTGTTGATTTGTGATGCAACTAAGCCTGTATTAACAGTGAAACACTTTTTAAATACTTGTCGTAAAAACTCACATTATGATTGCTCAATGACATTTCAAAATCATTTCAATTAAAGGAAAAAACAAGGGAGTAGATTAAGCGGGGGGACTGTTCAGGGCCCTTAGCGACCAATCCAGTCAGATCTGCAACACTATGTAGCACTACAGAGATGTGTCTGAGCAGGGTGTGATAACAATATAATACACATCAGATTGAATCAAGTTAGCAGTGCAAATAAAAAAAAAAAATGGAATGGACAACATGACAACAGGACATATGAAAGCCCCAGAACTGTCAGACAAGAATCTTATTATATTTTTGTATTGAATTCAGACTACTTCACACTTCTCAAAACCACATGAAGATGATAATTATATTGTAATTTTTTCCTCACTGGTTGCTAGCTTTTACAAAATGCAAATGAATAAACACTTTTCTATTCTATTTTTGTCAAATAATGTGCTCTGTGTGACGTTTTTATTTTATCCTTAAATCCAATCTACAGTTATGACAGAAAAGGAGTCTTTGTCCTTCCTCTCACCATTAAACTATGCCTGTTTGGAGACTCCCATACCTTATTAAAATGTATCTTACCAGCATTTGATTCTAGGGAAGGGGCACCATAAAGCACCTGTATAATAAATTATACATCATTAAAGATATGATATATATCTTTAGTGCAATATCCTCTCAGTCAGTGAATGAAGATTTAATCGGTATTCCTTATACATTCATGCATACATTTTTCAGTAGTGCCACGTACTGTATTGTTAGATGAGTGTAGATATATTGCATAGATTGATGATGAAATGACCTTGTGTTAATTTACAATTAGTGGTCTTTTTTTTTTATTGACACACTTCTAAGAATTACACTCAGAGACTATTCAACCTTATGTTCAATGGTAATGCTCCATGTCAATGTAGTAGGCTAAGTAATGTCTGTCATACCCTGCAATGAAAAGTAAGAGTGAGGTCAGGGCAATGGATGGATTTTATAAAAATGTGCCGTCATCATTTTGCAACTTGAGTCACATCTGTAGTGAGTGTTGACATTTTCATTATTTAACCATGACCGCATTCTTTACCGTTTTGTATTAATATTTTACTTTCCACACCTGGATATTGGGAAAAAATGTCCATTTGAAAAATACATTTATAGTATAATTTTAAAAGATAAACATTGAGGCTAATACACTGACAAAAAATATGCAAAATAACTTGGGCAGCATGGAATTTCCTCCAAAAGGTATTCAACAAAACTGCAGAAGGATGTTTGGCTGGAAGAATTTTTTATTACAAAATGTACATAAGGGCACGTACAGTCAAGTCTGATTCTGCTTTTGCTTATATTGTACGTCTTAAACTTATTTAGGGAAAATGTAGTCATTGTAATGAGTCTTGCCAGTTTCAGCTCAGCAAGAGTTCAGTATCTGTGGGGAACAATTCAATTTTAATTAATCCTGCATTCAATTATAACTCGGACCTTTGCATTTCCTACATTCAATCAGGAAAAACAACCTCATTAACTGGGGATCCTACTTGAGAGGTTAGGTACGTTTTCTCAAATCCCAACTCACAACACAACGTCAAATGAATTGGTGATATTCACTGGAAACAACCAATGTCATTTAACTGTTCCCATATTAGTGCAAACAACTGCACACCAAGATATCTTGTTAGGGGAACGATGGATTATAAGCACAACTCTTCACCTCAGTGTCAATTTTCTACCAAAATTCTGCATTATCATTGAGACATGAAATTGCTAATAAACCTAATGCGGAATTGAAAGTGGGTAAGAGTCTTCATTCTACCCATAAAGACACTTTGCTATCACAATTTTGAGGTGAATTTATGCATACTCCTAATATACTGTGTGTATTAAATGGCAAAAAGTCAAGAGGATTATTGCAGTATTAATGTGTGCCTGTGAGCAGGCAGCAGGGAATTGTGAAGGACAGGACAGTCTTCGGGGCTTACTTGTCCATTCACTTGTAATTTTAAATGTTTAATCCTTAATGACCACCACATTATATTCGTTTTATTATCTATGAAGCTATTATCTCCTCGGATAAGTCTTGATTAAAGAAACATACTTACAACATCAAAGCACCCAGAGCTTTAGCATACACTTATTCAGCAATTGTTGACAGCCTAACACAGCACTTCAGGCAGAATCTCATACACAAGAGAGTAGGACAACCTCTTTCAAGGTTTGAGAGATAATTATACATTATTATACAGTAAGTCAGGGAGTTGGGTGGGATCCAGCCAGTGCCAGGTGGTTAATGCTGGGGTCACAATGGGGTCATGTTGACTGAGGGCCAAGGCAAAACAAGCAGGATGACTTGTAAATACTACACTCTTTGAATATTCAGTAGATAGTGTAACTGAAGGCTAAGGGCTTTGATTGCATTTTAGCTATCGTGGGTCAGAATGACTGATCTCTAGTAACAGTTGTTCTGCAGAGTTGGAATGCTAATTTAATTAATTACAGCAACACATGTCATGTACAGGTTCTGCATGGAGACAGCTTAATAAAAATAATTGTGCTCTACCAGTGAGTGTTGTTATTTATGGAATCTACTCTTGCATTGCATTAGGTAAAGTGCTTATGGTAAAAAAAGATGAAGGAATTCCACTAACTCGAATTGTTTCATTAGAGATCACACCTAGCATCACCTATTCCCAGAAACAAGGGTTCTGTACTAAAGATGTGCCCATCAGGTCCAGACTTGTATTTAGAAAAGACTGTATTTTAGCCTGCATGTTTTGCTACTGCTTCAGCATCAGTATAGTGGCTGCTCATGAGTCACTGGCTCACAAGAACTATAAATGTAATGTTATTGATTAAAAACCATTTTATTTTTCATTAAATATCACCATGTAGTTTCTTTGGATAAAAAAAGCATCTGCTAAATGACTAAATGTGTACACAAGGAGATTATGTTCCAAAGTTAAGTGTATCTGAGGTTTACCTGTAAAAATGTCCTCATTTTGGATTTGACATTGTTTGATGCTAAAAACATATATATTTTAAATGTTGAACTAGTTATCACAGAAGATTCTTTGTCTAATAACAAGCAAATGATAAGCTTAAATAATTTAACATACAAATCTTCTCTGCTACAGGGGACAAGAGACTGATAATGCACATTGTGCACAGGCTTGTCTTAATCACTGTGTGGAAGTTTTTAGTCCTTTTCCAACAGCAACATTTTCACTTTGTTTCAAAAAGTAATGCATCCACGTGTCTGTCAGCGAAGCAAAGCAAAAAAAAAACAACAAAAAACAAATCAAACAAAGAACACAGTGTTTCCATAAAACAGGCATCAAAAGGAGACAGAAAATAAGAACAGGCTTATCAGAGAGAAAAGTTTCTCATGACAAGTCTACATTTTACTTTATACTCAGGATGTCAACCTTTTCCGCTCTTCTTTTCATCAAATAAATTACACACCATGTCTTCTCTAACACACACACACACACACACAGAAAGGAAGGTCATTCATCACTCCAAGTTTCTTTGTCACACCTATCACAGCCAACTGGTAAGAATCAGGTGTGCCGGTTCAAACACTTTCATTTTGCATATAAAAAAAAAGGCTTCACGGTTATGCAGTTTTTCCACTTGCCCTTATTTTTGTATTCAGACCATTGAATGCAAAGCATCTGCAATATATTGTTATACTTTATAGCATATAAATCATTAGTGCATTTATCTTTTTGCTCACCCCCAAAATGTTTTCCCATGTTCACCTCAAACATAAAAACTGAGAGGGAATGGAAAGAGCATACTGTAGAAACAACCTGTAGGCTATTCCACAAGAAGCAGACACATTGTATAGTTTTCATGGCTTTAACAGATGTGTGAATCTTTGTGACAGAATAGAGTAAAGATGTTGCACAAATCATTAAATTGTGCCAAAGACCCACATCCCATACATCATGCACGCATATTAATATATACTTGCTAAACGGAATATCGTTTAAATAATGTATATTCTGTATTTTTTAATATTACTGCATGAAACTACACATACTGTGTCTATATAAAAAACACCATATGTACGTTTTGTTTTGCTGCTTCATTGCTACCTATAGGATACAACACAACATAGTGAATAGACAATGCATCCATTGTGATATTTGACTATAATAAATCATGCAAGGTTAACTGCAATATAGGCTATGTGCTATTAAATATGATGTATGATGTTGGTCAAGGCAGGATTATGACTCAAGTTGCTCTTAATTGAGTTTTACAACAATGACCCTGATAGAATGAACGTGTAGCTGCTTGAGGCAGAGGTTAGGTGGAGACCAACCAGGTGTTTATTGCACCCACAATGAAGACATAGTAACAAACAACTTCTCACACTTCTCCACATAACATACTGTGGACCACTGGCAAAATGGGGTCCTCACTGCAGCAATGCTTGATGGAAACTGGCTGCCTTCTACATCAGACTGGCACATACAGCTACCTCTATGTCTAGGTCGCGCCCATTTTTGGGGGATAGAAAACCGAAGATTCGATAGATGGAAAAGTAATTTGACATGTGTTTGGATTACAATTTTGACAAGTTGAACAAGCCTTTGTTTTATAGATCCGTCTAATAATGATTTTGTGAGCTTGCCTAAACTGAGTGCTCGTGATACCTTGATAAATTACGGTCGATTAAATTGGTCAGCCGTCTTAGTCCTTTCCTAATCCCAACACAGTGGCCAGACATTGCTTATCTGGATATCCGGGTAGCGTTAGGCTAAGTGTTGTCTGTAAATAATTAACCTGTTAACCAACTGTATGATCTGGGCTGTGGTGGAATGAAACCCAGTACACTCACTCAAGTACTGCACTTAAGCACAAATTTGAGGTACTATTTACTATTTTTAGTACTTTAGTATTTTAAAGTATTTTATACTTCTACTCCACTACATCTCCGAGGCAAATATGTTTTACTTCACTACATTTTTCTGACTGCTTTAGTTACTTTTTAGATAACAATTTAAAAAAATCTTTTTCACTGGAAAGGAAGGGTATCTCCAAATGTGGGGATTTTGATTTAGAAGTTTTATGATTAGCTGAAAGGTAAAGTGTTCCTTCATGGGTTGAGAAAATTCTCCTACTTCTTAAGTTAAATAAACTATTTAAACCACCCCCTGGCTTTGCTGGAAAGTGCATCGTCACAAAGCTGAAAACAGGGCTTTTTTTCTGAAATAATGTTTAGATCTGTGGTTCTCACAGGATAACGACGCTACAAATATATGATCTTACGAATATGATGCATTGCTGTAGATTTTATACTGTTGGGTAGCTTAAAGTAGTTAAAATTAGCGCAACCTGAAACATCTACAGCAGTAAAATTCAACATACACATTGGTGCAGCAGTAATATTGATCCAACATCACATGTAATAGTAAAACACTGGCAGGGAACATTTTTCTGCATAATGCGTACTTTTACTTTTGATAAGTGCATTTTGCTGAGAATATTTTTTTACTTTTACTTGTGTAAGATTTTGAATGCATGACTTACTTGTAGTGGAGTATTTTCAGTGTGGTATTGATCCTTTTACTTATTAAGGATCTGAGTACTTCTTCCACCATTAGGTCTGGTCTGAGATTTAGTTGGAGACGACAGTCATGTTTACTGCTGCTGCAATGTACCCTTTGACTGTACTCCAGCAGCCTCCCACTCAAGCTATAACGTTAGTTATCCATCCATAGTAGGGCCTAACTGTCACCAGCATCATTTTACTATTTACCACACCTTTGCCCCTCACCTGACATCAAAACTACAAATACATTATAATACATCTATACTATACCAATGTCCAATACTCCAAATGATCTTAATTTATGTAACAATAGAATCACAGAAAATATAAAACAGCACATTAAGCACACTAACACCCCTACGCTAGTTACCTACATGGTATCTCCTGGAACCTTTGATTTGGTGCTCAGGTAGCCTGGGTACCCTTTTTGCCTGAACACCCTGGAGAGGAGACACAACAGAGGTTAGTGACCTTAACACAAACATTAAACATTATGTAAAAGACTTTAAATTCTAAACTTGAAATATGATGTAAATTAAATTATTGCCTGATTAGGTAGTATAAGGATGACTGGACCATAGAGCTTCTAGCTGGTGTGCACGTTTAAGCACAAGGATCCAAGAGCCTTTTAACCATTTATTAAGGGAGGGAGTGGGTAGGTGAATCCATGGCGGAATGGATGATTTACAATGAACACACAAATCAATATATTGCCATGCATACCATAACCAAGAATAATGAACAAAGGTACATAAGTTAGTTTACATTATTATGGCATCCACTAAGGTCAAAAAGTAATCTTTCAAGCCTTCATCAGGATCCTACTTATAGACAACAGAAGTAAATACAGCCACTTTATTTAAATGTAAACAGTTCACCCTACTCACAGGTTTAAATATCTCAAAGTATATTAAGTTGCTCTAATACAGTGCATGATCTGCTTCCATACAATCTGCCTTACTCAGGGTTAGTTATATATCAAACAGCTCCAAAACAATACATCATGATCTGTTATGAAGTCAGATACTCACATTAAATTAGGATACCTAGCATGTCGACATAACTCATAAGATATAAACAATTAGTCATATAAACAACTTTGCAGAATCATACCAAACAACTGTACTGGTGTGGCATGATCTCAGACAAAGGACTTTTGGTTCCTTTAGGGTAATATTTCTCTTGCATTACACTAACTTTTATGGTAAACAAACTGCATTTATATAGCGCTTTTCTACCTCATCAGACAAAGCGCTTTACAATATTGCCTCTCATTCCCCCATTCACACATCGATGGTGGCAGAGCTGCCATGTAAGGCATCTCAGGGTTAAGAATCACTTCGACACATGAACAGGAGGATTCGGGGATCAAACTGCCAACTCTGGGAATAATGGACGACCCGCTCTACGTCCTGAACCACAGTCGCCCCAATAGCCAATAACCAATAGCTTTTGTTTTTAAGTACATGACATATTCTTTATGCAGTGTCATTTTAAGATTGTTTTAACCTACTAGTATCGACAATATTAACAAAGCTACAGCTCATGAACAAATTCAGAGGCAGTTGTATAGTAGAAATGTATAAACACCAGTGCTGATCAAAGTAATAAATTACTATATGGTATGAACACTCCCATGAATGAAGTAAAGCCCAACAATGGCCTGCTGTTATTGACCTTTGTGGGCACAGTGATAGACTATACGACCAGGCCAATATATCACATGCAAATGCGGGCGACAGTCATTAAGCTGGTACCAGAAAACAGGAATCAAATTACTCTATTCTGCACAAGGACAGACTAAACAAAAGAGATTTTAATGCTGTTCTGCCAGGCATTATTGGTGCAACAGGCTGTATTAGCACCAAAGCACTGTCGCTAAAAGCATTTTCCTATTTAAATTACAAACAATATCCCTCCATAAACATGCCAATCTGTAATGTCAGCCTAAATGAGTTGAGGGTAAATGAAGCAGGATCTCATGGACAACTAATTTGTCTCTAGGTGATATAAGTTAACCCACACAAACTGTTGGACCCCTCAGGAACGATCAAATGGCCTAATTATGATCCACATTTGCTCTGCCACAGAGTGTATCACAGGTGTGCTGAAAGCCTGTTAGAAACGCTTGGACACAGCAGGCAGAAAGCTCAGCTCTAGAGCTAAAGTTAAAATCAACATGATTACATAACCTAAGGTAGGAGCTCCGGCCACTCTGATGGAGATGCTACTTGAATTATATCAGTATCCAAATCTGTGGTGTACTGGACGTTGGACAGCTGAGTCTTTTCTACTAATTTAAAGATATAGAGTAATATTCCCTGACCTTAAAAACAAACAACCATTAAAGCGTAAATCTATGTGAGTTGCCTTGGTAAGGCCATTGGTAAGATGTTTTAATCACTTACATTTTTCAAACTTTTTCATAATTCTGAAATTATTTTCCTGACAATACACCAAACTTACAATACACTTACTTATCTGTAAACCAGTGCAGCAAGTCAAAAACAACAACATTTTTATCTTTGTCCATTTTTTTGTTAAGCATAAATGATGCTTAACAGGGTTGTTCCCAAGTTTGGTCGTACCTGTTGTATCTCCGAGAAGACACCCCTGTGCCCAAGGAGAATTCCCCCCGTGGAGGTAGGGTAAAGTTAAGATAAAATGGAGACATCTACCTCAGAATCAATTAGACTGCAGATTAATTATCATATTATGTGGCAGATAAAACTTCTGGATCACAGGAATGTGCTGGGTGTCTTTCTAATCTTTATTTTAATGAGGCTTAATGAGGTATGCCCCCCCCCCTAATTAGTTCTCCCTTAACATGTCAGAGTTTCAATTCCGCTGTTGATCAATGGGGTGGAGACGAGCCATTTCATTTACCTCAAGGTAAAAAGTGTCAGACAACATTTTGTGGGAATCCCAAGCTTTAATGATTCCAAATGCTATGCATCTAGAGACGCTAGACCCACAAGATAAACGATTAACAAATAGCTAGAAAAGCAAGAACAGCCAAACCATAGAGAATGTATACTGCCACTGATACATGAATGGGAGGGACCAGCCAGCTTCATGGGCAACAGTTAATTCCACACAAATTTTTATTTGGTAATGGTGTCAACTGAGACGTAAGGCTGCGGGTGTAAAGGGGTACAGACGAGAGGTTATACCACCTACAGCCAGATGACCTGATCACAAAAAGAGATCTGGTCTAGTCTCTTTCGTCTAATGTGTTCGACTCGATGAAACACTCCCAGGGGCATCATGGACTGACATGCTGAGATTGGAAATATCAGGGCTCTCAGGATCAGCACATAACATGGGTGAGGTCGGTTCATCTTTGGACTGTAAAAAAGGCTGATAATGGCTGGATGTTTTCAGAACTCAGCTCCACTGAAGGCAGGAGATCTGTGGGGATAGGCACATTTTTAGTATTGGAAAGTAACATACATTTACTGAAGTACTGCACTGACTTAAGCACAGTTTTACAAACAGCTGAATTATTAGCAAAATTACGGACAATAGTTACATAATAAAGGTGTTCAACAGACTAGTGTAAACATTTCTTAAAGCTGCCTTTCAATATGAGCCAATGTTCTGTTTGGTTTATAGTCCGTACAGTCCCAAAATAATCTTGCAATTTTCTTCTCCACCACAGTGGAGTGACACAGACAACATACTAGTAAAATAATGATGTTAATAGCAAAGGTGCATGTCAAAGTGCAGCAGCGACTGTAGCTCTAAGCCTTGATTGAGCTCACTGAAGCCAGAGACAGGCAAACTGAAAAATGCAGAATGCCTAATCATAGCTGTCTGTGACATGTACAATAAAAACCACCTCACTTTGATTTACAACAACTTCTTTAAAAATTGACTTAATGTGGTTATATGGGATTGGAAAACATACAGGTTGAAGCCAGAGGCAGCTGGTGATTATTTATTTCGGGGGGCTTCTGCTTGCACACTAGCAATGTTGTTGTCTAGCTTGGTGCACTAAGCTTATGGCTAAGCTTTGACTCCAACAATAGAGGACTGTTACATTTAACTGAACAATTGAATCAGAAAAGCAAACACACTCCATCCAGCAACTCAGCAGCTTACAACAATACAAATATGCAATAGCGCATATAAAAAATGGCAACCGCCGACTTGCATCTTGCGATTGACTGCGTCGTCATCATCTGCAAGAATGGACCAGATTTATAACAGTCTATGGACTGGACCAGTGAAGATGGCAATGAGTAATATTGTGATAAGCTGTAGGCTTGGTGTATCCTACAGAGGCTGCGGTATACTAAAAGGCGCCGCGCGTGCGCCAAATAATCACTACGGGGACATTGTGTATTATACGTTAAAAAAATGTGTGTGTGTGTGTGTATATATATATATATATAAAAAGGAAGGGAGGAGAGAATTTCAAAAGACATGTTTAAATATTTATGTCATCAAACTAACTAATTACATATTTACAACCTGTAGTAACATCTTAATCCAGACAGAAAGAGTGAGAGAGGAACACAAATGAACTATTCACATATTTACAAGCTATAACATCCTAATCCAGAGATCCGGAGAGAAAGAGGGAAGCTGCCTGCCCACACGCCGCACACTGACTGAAGAGAGGAAGAGAGACACTGTTGGCAGAAGAGCTGCAGCATGCATGGGAATGATGCCTTTTCCCTGATGGTCTGAATAACAGGGCTCACTACTAACTTTTAAAAGTGGTTGCCAGGCATCAGCTTTTGGTTGACTAAACTTAAAATATGGTTGCCATTTTTAGTCATCTTATATTTGGGGTAATTAAGATACTATGCAGTTATACCGTCAGCGTAATAATGAAAATGTGATATAAAAGAAGGTTTAAAAGCTTTATCACTGTAACCAAACCAAAATTCTTTGTAGTTTGTTTTATCTGATACTTTACAGAATGTGAATCTTTAGTGTTATGAGTTAACATTTACACCCTCATTTCCTGGTATGCAAAATATCAGCATTGGTTTGTGGTGTTGACAGGTTAGTCGAACTTTTCACCCCACAGTCAATCAACTGAATTTGGAACAGATGGAACTAATGCAGCAAATCTTAAAAATGTGTAAAAAAGTCGCTAAATACTAGAGAATTTTCAGACTTTGTAGCCAAGTTGGCAACGCTGGATACGAGCATTTTCCTAAGGGTATGTGGCTTGAATTTGTTCATTTACAATGACACTTCAGCTAACATTAACTAGCTTAGTTGACATGACTACCTATCCAGCTAAAGCTAGCTGTTATCAAATTTGGTGGCTATGTTAACTGCCACCAATGTGGAGAAGCAAGTCAGCGTCATACCTACTGTGTTTTAGAGAGAAATAAATGGTGTGAAAAATGTAGTTAATATCTTGGAAGACAGGAGATGATATAGCTTATGTTAGATTGAGGTTTGTAAATAAAATAAATATATAGGATACATCAAAATGTGGAACAACAGTCAACACACTTTCTGACAACCTGGCAGACAGCGGCCTATGGAGATAATTAGTATAATGATGAGATGATGGCAATGATGAAATGGGTTGAAATACAGAAAGGCAGCGGACAAAACTGGAGTGTTACTGAAAACAAACAATAATCCAAAATTCCAAACTCCACATATGACAGATTAAATAGTCTACATGAGTTTTTTCACATTCCTATATAGAGTAAGACCAAAATATAATATGACAAAAAAAAATATATATATATATATAATATTGTTTTTTGTTTGTTGAAAGGGGATGGAGACAGAATGACCTGGAGAGAGACAGAAGAAAGGTCTTTGACTGAGGTCAAGGCAAAACATAAACTCAGGAGCTTGCTGCCATCAGGAAGCTCCTGATGTTTGTTGGCTTTACTGCCTTCTGTAAGGTAGGTGATGGTGTCATGGGTGTCATGAAATTATTGAACCTGTGTCCCTCAAAACGTGGGTATATACAACATAGAGTGTTGTGTTATCTCTATTTTTTTTTTAATTAGTTTTGTCTATTAAAGGGTATTTTAATTTTATCTGTGTTGAGTAAACAGAAATTGTAAAAACATTGTCATAATGTATCTCTTTCAGCACAAATCCTGTTGCACAGAGGCCAACTTATACCTTTATGATAGGACACAAAGCCTTCATATGCTGTGGAGACAGTATTTACTATATATGTTTTGAATTTGTTGTATAATTTTTGTTCAGCATATCTCTTATGACTGGCCAAAATCACCCATGCACTAATACTGTTCAAGCCTGACTAAAAGCATAAATGCTCCTTAGTGGCTGTTATGGCTATATCTCCAGATGACACTGAAACAGGATCACTTGCTCACCTCCTTTAGACAGCAAAGCTGAATTGTGCAGTGTTATGTTTTTCTATGGTAATTTATTAGATGAGACCGGAACGGCCAAAGAGAATCCTAGTTGAGTTTATTTAATTGTTCAGGGTTCTGGGAACAAAAATATGCTTAGTGAAAACAACGTGTAAAGCCATGTTTTTGTCTTTCGCTGTAAGTTACGGTAGTAGGGAAATTCTGCAAAACCGTCAGATTGCATGTGATTATGATTTGAATTTAATTGCATGGCAGCTACATTATGGTTTAGGTACTGTTGAGGTTAGGAAACTAAACTGCTTTGTTAAGGCTTGTTAAGTGGTGTTATGGATTGAAAAGCTGTCCCTAAATGTAGCTTTGTTCCTAATTTTGCCGTTTTTTGTTTTTCGATAGGTTAAAACTGACATGTGAGGCAAACAGGAGTGGATACTTAAGTCATATAACTTCTGAGAAGTTTACAAAAATGTCATGTTGCAGTGAAATGTGTTGTAGTTGCTGACCGTTTTGGAAAATGGACCTGCACTGTGGACAGTTGGTTGGAAACTATGCTACCTCGATAATGACATTCAGGAAGGGCTGTGCTGGTGCCTCAGCCAGAGGGCTTACCCAGGCTTATCTGCAAGCTGTACCACAGGGAGAGAGAGTGAGAGGGAGAATGAGAGAGAGAGAGGGTTATTTTAGCATACACATTTGCCTTTCAGAGTTAACACTTGATGAATATTGAAGGCTGCTGTCAGTTTTAGAACATTCATGACATTTTTAAGTTGAGTATCTGACAATGTTTGTCAAAATGGTCTGATCATTTAGCCACACACTGTACCATCTGGCAGTCGTAATGCACTGACTGTTTAAAAGGAGCAGTAGGAAGATGAAAGAAGTGTATGTGCTTTTTAAAAAAAACACATATGGTTATGGTAAATTAGGGACAGGGACAAACATACCCATCAGAACTGATGGCTGTTTGTTTGCAGTTCAGAACCCTCTTTGTATGTACAGTACATTACTAGGGATTGTCCTGGCAAGTATAGTTTTGGTACAAATAAAATTCTATGTAAAAGTGCTGAGAGGTACAAAAAACCTTGATACAGTTAACATTGTCAAATGTGTAATTAATCCTAGACCATACACAGATGAATGTTTTGGCTCATAATTGGCTTAATAATGCTAATTTAGCTGCAGCCATTTATATGCTCTTAGAAGAAGCTTAAAGGTGCTATTAATGAGATTGATAACATTCAGCCACATTCAGTCCCCCTGCCCCCTTCCATGCCATTCCAGTGGTTGCCAGTTAGTTGCACAACCGGCATATTGCATGTTCAAGTGGAGTGGAACTCAGACTCAGTCACAACAAGTGATGAATCTTTCGTTAGAGAAAAATTTATTCATTTTGCAACATATAGCTCATTAGCTATAGATTTAGGTTACTTTGTGAGGTGGTGTTTCATGTAACGTTAAGTCTGTCACAATAATTATGTTATCGACTTATCGTACGATTAATACGATATGTAATTATCGCCTGTCATGATATTGACTTATCGTACATAGACACGACTTGACATGAACATTTTTGCCAGAATAAGCAGCAAGGTTTTCTCCACCATTACTATATTGCCTGTTAAGGAATGAATGCCTCTATAGCCTACCCCTGTGCCAAATGTTTAATATTTATTTACGTGTATTTAAGTGTATTTCATTTTTGTTAACAGAGCCAGGGAGTCCATTTTATTTATTTTTTTGATTGTGTGATTGTATTTACGTTTTTATTTAGTTTTAATATTTCTTTCCCATACCACTTCCAATGTCTGAATATTCTTAAGAACTATAAGTTAATTGAAAGGGTGTACTTGCATTATTATGTTTATCATTATATCAGTGGTAAAATAGTCTTAAAATGACAATAAAATCGTTTATCGCAATTATTTCAGGGACAATATATCGTCCAACAAAAGTAGTTGTCGTGACAGGCCTATGTAACTTTATCTATGGCAATTTTAGGATATGGCTAGCTAAAAAATTAAAATAACCCTTTTTCACATCATTTAATAATTATAGGGGTCCTGTATTGCAGGACTTACCCTAAAAGGAAACTTCAGTCGTCTTAACATTTTTAGATAGGGGTGAGAATCACAGGGTACCTCATGATACGATACATGATACATGGCTCACAATACCGATAATATCTCGATACAGCTATTCTGCGAAAATCAATATATTGCTAGACAATCCTATAATGATAAACAATATCTGTATAACTATGAATACAAAATGCCAATGAAAAGGTTAAGAGCAGGTTTTCTCTCTTTATTCAATGCAAATCTAAACAGTTAGAAAACAGCACAATTCTGCATCACAAGTTTTTTAGTCTGTAAATTAAAATTACAGAACTATAGAGCAACTATGAAAAAAGATTATTAAAAAGCATTTCTTTATAAAAGGCATATAAAATTGCAAATTTTAGTGCTTTAGTGCAAAACCAACCTGTTTATGTAAAGCTGTATACATATTATGCTCATACGTTTTAAAAGCTTAACAAACTTTTTTTTTGTGTAAACTTTGACACATTTAAGTAAACCTGGAGCATGTTTATATAAAACAAGTTTACAAGCCTCTTATTCAAACCTGGGAATATCTCAGTATTTACCAACTTCTTTAAAATAAACCTGGGAACATTTCAGTGCTTTGCAGCAACTTGCAATCTAAACCTGCATTATAACCCTAAGCACATTTATATTCATCCTTAAACATGCATGTTCTTCGGGAAAAGCAACTGATCGGCATGCTCAGAGGTGAGCGTACTGAGTGGTGATTATGTTCCCAGCAGTGGAAAAGATCCTTGCAGAAGATACACTGGTCCCTGGGACCCACAGATACAGTACCTTTGTGCCAGCTTATTTTGTGTTTGGTATTTCATACCTTGGTTACAGTGTTTGCAGTATTTGGCAAGAACCTTCATTTTCGACCACGCTGTATGGGCGAAGGTCCTTGCAAATTAATATAGCAATTGACTTCGTAATACTGGCAGCTCTCGGGGATGAGAAAGGAAGTTTTGCTTTAAACATTACATTCATGGCTGCAGGTTGACACACAACATTAGCATTAGCAGGTTTTTTCGATCAGATCAGGGTGGTAACTTTGCATGTTCGTGGTATTACCCGTGTATATTACTTTTACCAGGCTGTTTATCTACCAGGCAGACAAAATCCTGAAAAAAAAAATATATATATCTGTCTATTAAAAATAATGCATATATAATATTTACATATGCACTTACCAGCTTTTACTAAACAACGGTATAGGTAGGAGACTCTCTGTTTTACTCTGCAGAGCATGTGCGATTGTCAGTAGCCCGCAGGGGAGGGGTAAAGTGAGGGGAAATTGTCCACTAGCTAATCGGTTGTGGATGGTGCCGTTAACATACCCGGGCTATACTGCTTAATCTTTTGTAACCAAACCACATTCACACTACTGAAGTAGCTCTCCTTTGGTAATGGAACCAACTCTTCCACCATGGAGCGGCACAACACTGGTAGCAGCGTTACAAGTTACTGCTATGCATAAAGGTACGATGTCATTACGTCAACAAGTCGGAATATTGCCATTATCACAATATTACATTTTTTTAGCATCTTAAAAACTATACCGGTATTATTGTGAATGATATGATATGGCACACCCCTAATGCTAGCAACTATACCACGTGATGCAAATGTCGTTATACTATTGGCTCACAAGCCTTGTTAGAAGCAAGAACCAATCATCAGACATCTCACACAGAGATAATCCATACGCTCATTTTAGGCGTATTCTGACATAGTCACATGTGACAACCACTGATGATGCAGATCATATGCTGTTAGTGTGCATTGACCTTTAGACTGTAGTTTTTGAGGAAGGGAAACGGTGAAAGAAAATAATGGACATCCGGGATAATACCCAAGTGTGGGATGGTTTTAGTTCAAAAACTCCACTTTTTGTCAGGTAAAAAACAGGATGACATTGTTGACATGACTCCCCAAGGTGCGCACATGATGGATGGAATACAGTAGTGACACTGCCGAAGGCACTTTAACATTTGGCTCAGAGCTTTGGTGACATGGGGCGGATGAGATGCAACCTTGCCTTGATAATATCAAGGTCAGCATCCTCTTATCAAGACTAGAGTGCAAATGGAACCAATATGTAATCACCATGCTTTTTGTGTCCGGTTCACGTTATACATGAATTGTCATTCTACGGGGGGTGATAATTGATAAAAGTGTGCAGTGAAACATATAGCAGTAAACAGAAAACAAGCAACCTCACTTGGACCGTGAAGTCCAGGCTTAGCAAGATAATTGCCTGGCTATAGTAATGTTAGTTATTCACAGTAAGTGTGTGAAACAGCATGTATTATTGTCATACAGCTCTAAGTACATGTCAAATTGAGTATGCCATGAATGTTCTCTCAGTAAAAACATGTGTGGAGGTGAGATACTGTAAGTGTGGGAGGCTTTTCCAGAAACGTTTCAGAATTTTATTTTGTTTATAGTTGTTCTTCACATGGTTTGTTATTGTGCTATACCTCTGGGCAAGTAATTACTGTGTATGTACACACGATGATAACAGAATTTCTGGCAATTTGTTTAGGTGGCTAATTACATAATTATACAGCTGCTGCTGCACATGTATTGTCCTTGTTTCTCTGCACTCTTGCTTGCTATTTTTGTCTTCCTCTTCATTCCCTCTTGACTGTTGACCGGCATCAACTACTGAACGGACTCCACTAATCAAAAAAGTTATGACAAAAGAGAGATGTAAAACAATGTAAACTCTAGGGATATTTAGTAATCAGGTAACGAGGATGAAGAAAGGAAAGTAAATTGCTTCTTGGCTCAGTGCTGTTTTTTTCAGGATGCTGCTCCTTTTCTATTTAACTTTACATATTTATCAAGCATTATTTGTTTCTCTGAGGAGTATGGGTGGTGAACCTTTCTATCTGACATGGCTGGCAATGGCACAGCAGTAATTGCGAAAAGCCAGACCTAGAGATGTGCATATCTCTTTGTGTGTATGAGAGGGAAGGAGAGGAGGAGAGAGAAAACTAAAGGGTGGGGATGTGCAGTCAGAAGCAGGGAGGGGGCATGTATGAGGGAGGGTGAAGGCGAGAGAGAGGAAGAGAGAGAGAGAGACGAAGCGGGAGAACAAGCGGCTCGCCTCATTCCGCTTCTTTCTCAGCATCCATTCTGTGAGATCCTATTCTGAAGAGGAGAGAGCTACATAACAGGCAAATTGGAGAAGGAAAAGGAGAAAAAAAAAATCCATTGAGGGGGAGGATATCGAGGAAAATAACACATAATCAGGGCATCCACTATCACCTCCTATAGCTTTGGCAGAGGTGTCTGAAAGTTTCCATCCGGGGGGGGGACACCCTCCCCTTGTTGTGGGGTTGAACAGCGGATGCTGAATTTCATTCCTGAAGGCAGGAGGAGAGCTGTGAACACCGGCTGGATTCACTTGCAGTGGAGCTGGTAGTGCGCACCAGAAGAGATCCTACAGTGCCTCTTTCTCTCTCTCACTCAGTCTCTCACACACACATTTTTCAGTAGAATACATAACACTATTTCACTGTGCTGAGGTGGAATATCAGGGGGAAGCAACCCAAAAGAAATTCTCCTTAACCAGGGAAGTACTGGGGAACGGATTATGTACAGAATCAATGAAGGACATCCTGTTCACAAAAAGTAAGTTTTAATCAGAGACGGCTTTAAGTTGGGTTCTGATTCTGAGAGACTTGGAGGATTTTTGCCCTTTTTCTCTGTTGTGGAGCAGCACCGAGCTTCAGACAGCTTATCTTGTGGACTATAGGGTTCTGGATGTTATTTCAAGGTAAGGACACATGCACAGGCTCTTGTGCATTAACAGCACCCTCCAGGTTTCTGCGAAAAGGACAGATTAGAGAGCCAAAAAGCTCAACATGATAGATACAGTCAAGAGGGAAAGAGAAAGAAAGATGGAAAAGCTGCATGAGTCTTATCCTAGACTGTATATAGCCAGTTTTACAGAAAGTGCAAAGTTGGGATAAATGTCTTAATAATACAATAATATGTCCCAGGGCTTGTAGAAAACATTGCTTTGTTTTGGATGGCTTTTGAAATGCTACTCCCCTCTGCAGAGAAAAATGTGTCTATGTGTTTCTGCATACTTGTGCATGTGTGTTTGCTGAGAGGGGAGATGCCTGTCTGCAAAGCAATTCGTCTCTTTGCTTCCTTGCTACATAGCGGTTCTCACCAATGGAGGCTGCTAGTGGAAGGGACATAATTGCGGTGGTTGTTTGTCCTCGTCTTTGCAATAGCTAGTATCTGTGAGTGCAGGGACTTACTTTTGTACAGTAGCCATATTTTATTCATAATGGTTATTGCCTCTCTGCATTTTAAAGGCTGCTCTGTCCCTTTTTATCTCTGCTCACCGAGAACTGATTGTGTACAGTATTACACTATCTCAGACGCCCTACATAATACCTTCACCTTCAGTTTCTATGTATGTATAAGTTTGTCAGTGTGATTCTGGTCCAGCAATGCAATGCATTGTCCAGCAATGCTCTTTCCATGTCTCTTTATCGCTCTGTTCTTCTTGCTCTTTTTCTCCAAATGGGAAAGTGGTGATACAGTAATTTCTTTATATCTCTCGCTTACCAACTTTCTTTTCAGATGGAATAAAGACTGTTTTAGGGAGACAGTGTACTGACTAACAGACTAGGATAGAGGTATACTATTGTGTTTCTTGTTTGGGAAGAGTGAATCTGCTGCCCTCTTGATCAATACCAGACAAGTGCAAGGCTACCTCCTTTCGTAAGGCAACGGTTGAAATATTTATGATTGCATGAGCATCCTGTTGGTCCCCTGAAATATTTAAAATAATTGAATAAAAAATAGCCTGTCTAAGCTGTCAAAGCCCAACTTTGGCCTGGGCAGATGATCATAATGCCACCTCCTCATGTAACATGCAAAACAGTGACCATTAAATGCCTTTTCCTCTGGATATAAAAATTTCAAAAGAAGTGTCTCTCCTCTCTTGCAAAACATCCACTGGGGGGAAGTGGAGCCTGATAGGAAGTTGATGACAGCTCCTGTGTATCTGGCGTTGACTGGCTATAGGTGGCTCAAATCACCAGTTGTTCTTCTGTATGTATAGCTTGATTGCAAGATGCTGCTGTGCACAAATGAGGTAGTATGCAATTACTTCATCTTGAAAAAGATGCAAACCTCTCATCTACTATACCTGCCTTCAATTAATCTAGGGAGCTACATCTACAGTGTGTATATGTCAAATATTCTTAATAGTGTGTACATACATGTGTAAGAGAGCACGTAAGAGTGAAAGGCAGTTTCTAAGTGTATCTTGTATCTGCGTGGGTGTGTATTTGTCCAGAGCTCTGAGCTTCATCTCTTTTGATGTTTTATTGAGTGTTAACCATGGTAGGACTGACGCATTGCCTCTGATATGGAGTAGCATGGTTAAAGGAAACCACTAAGAACGACTTTGCTCTTTCTTGTAGTTCCTTTAACTCTGAATTAGCAATGCTGTGTCTGCCTCTTTCAGCTCTTTGGATTTGGTAAATTTTTTGGTTCAGGCACTATGTATATGTGCATTGGTGCGAGACTGTGTGTGTGTGTGTGTGTGCTTATGTACATCTGTGTCTATGTGTATAAGCAAGTAGGGTATAAGCCGGCGTTGTGCATACATACTGCACGTGTGTGTGCTCAGGTGAGACTGCCTGCCTGAGTTTATATAATCTCCCTCTCTCTGTGTGAAAGGAGACAGTGTGCAGTCTTTTTCTCTCCCATTTCTGATGTTAGCAGAGGAGTCAAAGACAAGGCCCTCCATTTTCACTGATATTATGCATCCCCTGAATCACAGGATGGACAGAGCAGAGGTAAAGAGTCCTCTTTTACCCTGTGATTATTCAGTGCTGTTGACAGCATGTTCACATGGGGCAGAAATCAACAGTGATGGCAAAAATGCTGGGCTTTTGATTTATTACTCTCAGAAACAGAGCTTGAATCAGTATGCATGCACGTCAGTACGCAGCTGAAATCTGACACACCTGCTTCCAAGTATAATAAATCATTTTCAAAAAATGTGGGGCTTTTTGGTTTGGTATCAGCAAAATATCAGCCAATTACAGAAGTTGCAAATCTGGCCTAATACTTTAGTAGGCTTATCCGTTTTTTATATTGCCAGTAAGACCATGAGACTTTGTCAAGTAAGGGTTCATTAATATGAACATTCCATGAATATCACTACTTGATATTGATTGATTGATAGCATTTCTAAACATTCCATATCTCCTCATGTGTTTAGCTTTAAGGTAGGGCTGCACAATCTGCAAAATTAATCGAAATATTATCGAAATCGCAATATGGCCACGTGCAATATCCAAATCACAGAAGCTGCAAGTTTTTGATTAAGGTAAAATGTGTGACTAAACAACTTTATGATGAAGAACTGTAGTGCTGCAGATATGCTCTGGCCTACAAACCTTGTTCTCCAGATGTAAGAAAACATGTTTGTTTGGTACAGACCCCAACAAATATCACATCATCATGAGTTTAAGAGTTATTTTCGTGAAATTGAAAATTGCGATGAAAATGATAATTCCCACTAATCGTGATTCATATCGCAATCATAATCTCATAATGGGACGGCTGTGGCTTGATGGCAGAACGATTGCCTGCCAATCCAAAGGTCAGCAGTTCGATGCCCCAGCCATGCGTCGCAGTATCCTTGAGCAAGATACTGAACCCCAAATATGCTCCCGAAGCTGCGCCTTTGGTTTGTGAATGTTCTCATGTGTAAGTCGCTTTGGATAAAAGCGTCTACTAAACGTAAACGTAATATCTGTCAAAATAATCGCCATATGATTTTATTTTATCATATCGTGCAGCCCTACTTTAAGGGAGTGGTTACACAGCATATGGAATAAAAGAAAGTGTAGGTGAGGTATCTCTTGTGAAATATCCATTGCATTATTTGTTGTAATGGTAATTGCAAGCTAAATTAAGATACAGTATATCTTATGTTAGTGAGGCATCAAATTATCTCTGTTATTGAAACAAATGAGAAAGAGCAGATAAAATGATTGTCCGGGCGCAACGTCCCTCTCCTTAAAGTAAAGATTTATGTGTTATTAAGTTTGAGTTTGTCAAGATTTGCAAATGTATTTATTACATTACATTTTACCTTTTTGGCTATCTATTAAAAGACAAAAAGTCACATATCTGCAGCCAAAATGGAAGAAATCAAACATATTTGATACTTGATATGCATTTATAGGTGTGAAAATGAAGCTGAGATTGAAATTAAATTGAATTTGTTCCAGAGTTTCAAGGATCAGATGCAATGCAGTGGCATCTTTGCACAGCCATATAAAGAACTTTCAGGGTTCAGTTTGTAAAGTGCTCCAGTATATATAAGAATATAATCTACTTATAAATAGTTTTGTATATTATAAATAGTTATTTGTCATTCTGTCAAAATGCATGTTGAATACTTAATTTGTTGTTAGGAAAGATGTATAAAGAGCTCTGTCAAAAACAAGGCCTATACCCAGAGGCAGAACAGTTTATTTTTAGCCTGTCCATTAAGGGCATGGAAGAAAAATCAATGATCGCAGACTGAAACACTGGGTTTTAAATTTAAGTTTTTTTCCCGCTATGACCTTTAGACAGTTGGGCTTATGTAAATATCAAATTTAAACTTGGTCAATGAAAGAGTTCCATTGATATAAATGAAACAAGGCTTTTGTCATATTCATAGATTAATTTGTCACTAGTGTATGGGTAATAGAGTGTTGCAGGTATGAGCCCTAAAAGCCCACCCAGTTCCCTTGTCTCGAAGTGATCTCTGATTCGATGAAAATAAGATCTGTGGATTACACAAGCTTAAGAGATGGGTTTTTTTCACCGACATACAATACGTCAGTAAATACCACACTCTTTTTTGAATTTTGAGGCTTATACGTGTCTTTAAAAAGGCGGACGCTAACAAGTGGCTAAATGAGACTACAGAGGTTTGTCGGGGACATTATACATCATCACGCTGCACACGAAAACTCATCTACTCATTAGTCCGCCTTTACAGCCTTGTGTGATGTATTATACACCCATGGTTTATACTTGCACTCTTGCAAACTATTCTATGTCACCCTAAGAGGAAAGGATTTTGTAGAAGAGGTAAGCGTGCGAAATTACATTAGAAGTTGGAAGCTTTTTGCTAACCTAACTTTAGCTATTTACTTCTGGAGATCGCATTTATGCTTAAAAAATTATAAACATGGCATTCATTTGTGAAGATTATCTTGGTGATTATGATACGATTATATTGGCTTTTTGTAGAGGGAACCAGGGCGATGCAACTTGGCCTACAAAAATATGTCATCCCTGCAACGCTCTATATTGTCAGTCCAGTAGGAGGACTTTTATTAACATTTATATCACACAGCTATGTGGCTTTACCACATATTTTCCATTTATGTGTTTAATTGTTGCTGTCACCTATAAACACAATAACATATTCATGCTAGCTATCACGAGCCACACATCTGTAGCATATAGCTGGCTGAGGCAAACAGAACACCTTATTTTAAATGGAGATCTGGTCAGCTGGAGACCAAGCCGTGAACGGATTTGGCTGATCTGTTGTCAGGCCCTTTGAATCCCTGATGGGGCGAAACACAATATGCTCGAACAGCTGGGTCATTTATGGAATATGCTTATTCATCATGGTCGACTGCCGCTAAAAGGAGGAGGAAAGAATTCTGTTTTTATAGAGTATTCTTCACAATGAAACTCATGTATTAGTTTCCTAAAATATGACAGTCCTTTCCTAAAAGACATTCAGGGGAAGACCGATCAACAGGACAACTATTGCACTCACTATAATCTTAATAAAAATGACATGAACAAAAGCATTGGCCAACTGTGTTGAGCATGATATTCTTCATTGAATATTTGACAGTAAGGGCGTAAGTGTGTTTTACTGAGCAGCTCTTTTTGGGAATTTGCATTTATATTTGAGGCAGTTAGCTAACGAAATAAAAGAAATAAAACACAGTATGGTAGTATAGCTGCTGTTTCTTTTATGTACAAAAGAGAAATGCTTGGCAAAAGAGATAAGGTAAAGGAACACAAAGGATTTCTGTCTGGTGTCTGTTGAAGACGTGATGTGCTAAGTGACTGCTGGTGGCAGTGTAGCCCTTTTGGGATACAGTAACCAGGAAGAGGCTGTCTGGAGCTTGAGGACTGATCTACGAACAGCTTCCATTGACAGTGACCTTGCTGTCTGTGTCACTTTGCAGTGTGACCTTGTTGGGCAAGCTGCCGAGGGCAATAAGTGTCGTACCACCTTTGGAAAAGTCTCTTTCTATGTGTGTCGACAAGGAGCATTAGTAAGGGTCAGGGGTGATGTCGCTGGCTAAGAATAGGGGGGCAGAAGATGTCGCACCATGTGGCAGTTGAGATAGAACAAGAGGAAAAGCTTAAATGAAGAGACCTTATATTATAACCTTGATCTGAACTTTTGTTTCTCCTAGTACATCTCTTATCACAAGTCTTCCCCTAAAGCAACTGCATAGTGCAGAGTACAAGCATACAACCTGCAAACTGGTGTGTTTCTTCCTTGATTATGATGGGACACTTGTTATCGCTACTACAAGCTCAACTGTTATAAATCAGAAAAAATACATACGTGATATACTGTATATTATATGTATGTATTGGTGGTTTCCCTCTTACACAAAACTATTCTTTATGAATGATGAAAAAAAAGACATTAAAAGGACAAAAGAGACATGATTAATGGGCAGTGTGCCTTCCTGTCACTTGCAGTATTTAAATTCAGTATCCAGAATGAATCAGAGATGTTTCTTGGAGTTACCGGAGTCAAAAAACCCAAAAGTCATCTGAAAGCATGTGGAATTCACATACAAACTCTTTTGTATTCTAGCATCACACATGTGAGGTTTTACTAGATAAAGATATGAGTAGTAAAAATATATACAGGTAAAACTGCACAAGAAGATATTTACTAAACGTGTTTTTTATGAAAGATAGGTGATTGTTATACCAGTGCTGGATTTTGCCTCAATAGATAATTACCACCAGCTTATATGTAAATATGCTGACATCCAGTTCATTTGTAGTCTCTTGTTGGAACAGATGAGCGCAGTGAAGTAAATATGCGACATGTACTGTAACATCATTGGCCATAATGTTTTACAATGCCCCTTTGCAGTATGTAAAGGGACATTGTGTCCTTTGTAATAAGTCATTTGAGCCACAAAAATGAAAACACAATAGGCAAACCACTTATGTGCCATTACTTACCAGTCCCGTTTTTTAAACTAATCATCTAAACTAATCAATCACTAATCAAGGATCATTAACTATTCACATAGTAGAATAACCTGCCTATATCCTAAGAAAAGATTGATACTGGTTCTTTTTATAGTGAGGCATGGTTGGAGCCATCCATTTTGTGTTTTGCCTCTATCAGCCACTTTAGGATGTCCTTACAGCGACTTTGCCACCTTCATCCTTTCCCTGCACCCTCAGTTTTCAGCTGTGAAGCAGGGTATTTAGAGTATTGACCGCTTTGCTCTTTAGATGATAGCAAAAATGCTGTGTCTCTTGTATCAAGGTGAGGGGCTACTTACATATTCAACCCTTTGTTGTGTGCATTGTTTTGTTAAGCTTGATCTATAGTCTCATTAAATTATGGGTATTAACAGAGCATATCAAGGGTTGAATATCAAGGTTAGTAAAATATTTATTCAACATGTCCACTTTGTGAAAACTAGGGTTGGGTACCCTTCACATTTGAATCGGTACAGGTACCCGTACTTGGAACTACCTTTTTTACTTACTTTAAGTACCTTTAATTACTTCACTCTTTCTGTAATAACCAAAATTGTAATTTCATTTGAAAAAAATAAGTCCAAGCTTAGAAATTTCAACATAGAACATTTTAGGCAGTGCCTTACTTAAAGTTTAGTCATCCAACTTCTTCCTGCTGGCTGCAGGCATGCTAACGTTAGCTGTGGCTGCTGTGGGAGACTTGGCTTTCAGACTTGACTTTCAAACACGGTACCCTCTTCAGCTTTTAGATATATTTTTACATTACATTATTTTTGTGTTTGACCAGGTGTTTCCTCAAATTAGACGTGTTATGGTATGAGTGTTTTCTGCCTTGAGTTTTAAAAAGTGTAACCATACTTGCCCTTCTCTGTAGTTCTTTGTTTACACGGAGATCCTGCAATACCGCAATAAAGCCATCATTTCGCCGCTTTGCTCTTTTAAATTGAACCAAACAATGCCGGCATAATGCTGGTCAGTGTGTGATTTATATAGCGGAAAGTACCCCCTCAGGCGGAGCTGATCGTCATAGCAACGCTATTCCAGCAGTTAGGAAACAACACACGGGAGCTTTACTTTGGTCTTGAGAAGGTGCAGCTTTCATACACTCACAAACTGCAACCTACACTGTGCATGTGCTGCCAGATTGACAACTTTTTCTCTGCACTGCTCACATTCACCATCACTTACTGCGCACACACACACACACACACACACACACACACACGTGTCCTTGTGGCTTGAACAAGCAGCAGTCTCACTCTCTTTCTTTTTTTCTATATTTTATTCTCTCACCCAGATGCGCTCTCAGGTACTGAAATTTGGCACCGATTGATTTAACGTGAATCGGTACACGGTAGTACCAATGTAAGACCGAGTTCGGTCCCCAACCCTAGTTAAAACATGTATATTTCTGTTAATCCAAGATTCATATTAAACCATAAATATGTGCATGGATTTGAAAAGACCAAACTTCATTTTTTTCTTGCTTTTAGCAAAAGAATTGTCAGTTAAAAAGATCTTTCAAATAGTATTAAATAGGCTTTTTAAAATGTGTCAGTGAGCTGTGAGCAGCTGGGCTGGTGCCCAAACAGGTTAGGTCATTGCATACAGGACAGAATCCCCACTAATGCTTCACAGGTAGATCTGGATATGTCAGTGTAGTCTTTTCATTGCAACAATAGCAGAAATGTCAGTACATGGATACTCCCTCTGCCTCTGAGGGGACTATGGACTCTCCAACAGCACTTGTGTTTCTTACACTGGACAAGACCTCATAACCTCACTTCTGCCAGACTATGAAAGGCTCTCAGCAGGACACTGGGCCTGCACTTGTTAGTGCAGGTCACTGATCCTGGCCTCCTTTGGGCTTACAGCTGGTATAGACCAAACTACAGCTTCGATGTTTGTTAGTTGCTTATGCTTTAAGGAGTCTGTGGGGAAGAGTAAGAATGCCTACATACCTTAAAACCCCATTAAGAGCAGAAGACTTGTCGTCGTTTTGGCAGAATGAAGTGACTTGTCTCCCCGGGTGTTCTAGGTTCACACAATGTTGTTCAATTCAATTTTATTTATATAGCCCAACATCAGAAATCACAATTTGCCTCAAAGGGCTTTACAATCTGTACAACATTTGACACCCTCTGTCCTTAGACCCTTGATTCGAATAAGGAAAAACTACCCAAAAAACCTTTTTAACAGGGTAAAGAAAATGGAAGAAACCTCAGGAAGAGCAACAGAGGAGGGATCCCTCTCCCAGGATGGACAGTCATGCAATAGATGTTGCATGTACAGAATAGATTCACAACAGAAGATCATAGTATTAACAATTATAATGACAAAATGTAGGTTGTAAAACATAAGTGTAAAGGATGGATCCAGAAATTATAGTACATACAATGATCTGGGTCTTGTGGAAGAGTTTCCTTGTAGAAAGCAATATGCTTCACTCTGAAAGTGCGGTTAAAACAGAAGTGAAAGAAGAGATGAAAGAATCCGAGAGAAAATAGAGAGAATCCAGAAAGGAGATAATGGGTCTAATAGTATATACAGTAGTTAATCATTTAATTGGTGGCCTTGCCTTTAATTGAGTTGTTAAACCTAAATGTCAATCTTGACTATTCTAGTGTTGTAAAAGAAAAAAGGCAAGATGACAGAAGATTAATTCCTGTACAGGCACAAAAAGCTCATATTATACCTGCACCGTTCGATTAAGATGGTGACAGTTGGCTGCTATCCAGTAAGTGCAACCAACCTAGTTTCATTAAAGCATTGCTCCTGAACTCCCATATACTGCAGTCACCTTCTGCTTTATTCAGGCTGTTGCATAAACTGCCAATACATTGGGAGAAGGGGGATGAGATCCAGTGTTGCCCTTTTAATTTATTGCATGTCTCTTTCTTATATTCATATTATCTCAGATAGCTGTCAGTTGGGCGAGAGACTCATTACAACCTTTGTCATGCCGTTGCTCCTGGGCTGGGGAACGTACTGAGTAGATAAGAACTCCTTCTCCTCTCCCAGCTTCTCTACTGCTCTCTTTATCGCTCCAGCTCTCTCCTTTCCCTTTCCTACCCTGCTCAGTGTGTTACTAGAGGTTTGACTGTGAAGTGGAAGCTCTAGACATTTTGGAGTCTTTCAGGGAGGCGATGGAGGTTCTGACGGCAGCACATAATCCTCTGCCTGCTGTGGTCTCACTCTTGTTCGCCTTTTGGTTACAGAGGGATGTTGTCTGATGATTCAGTTGCTTGTCTAGAGCAAATGTGGGCTATCGTGTGTGTGTTCCAGACTATGTGTTTGCTGGTTTTTGCGTAGCTATTGGGTAGATGGAGAGAAATACGGTTTGTAGGGATTGACAGTGCAAAAACATTTCAGGACTTGTCAAGATGTCATAATGTCACCTGAAATCAGTAATCTGTAAATGAATAATGTGCAAATAATCATTGTAACATAATTTCTTTATTTCTGTTATTCAATTTACTAGTGATTGCATGGGCTGTAACAAGGTATTAACTGATATGATAATAATTTAGACTAATAATATATTAGCTAGTGCCTTGCTTTAGATAAGTCCGTAAAACTATTCTACCCCATCCCTTAAAATATGTCACCATAAACCCTGATGTAGTAGTAATTGCTGGTTAAATATTTTATTACATTACCAAGAATTTTTTATGGTTTTACTTTTTTTGCCCATTCAGATTGGCAATTTATCAGGTATTAATAAGCTTTTTCATTATGTGCTTGTGAATATATCCTAATTGCTACAAAACTGACTGTTTACTGTTGAATTTTTATGTTTTTTAAAGAAAAGAGCAATCCCTCTTACCTAAGTCTCAACAGCCATGCCATTGGCGTGAAATGAGACTCAAAATGAATGCTTATTCTCACTTAGATTTGTAATTACAGTACAGACATTCTCTGTTGAAACACTGCTTGCCAACTGTGGGCTTTCTTTACATCGTGATTCATCACTATAACCTAACTTTGATAATTTGTTTGTGCCATTGACATTAGGAAAGCGATTCTGTATGTCATCACATGATTTGAATATGTATTTACAGATTTTAAAAGGTCTATTTAAATTTTCGTTGAAGTAAACAGTGACAAACTATACTGTAGAGTTTATAGTTTAGTATCTAACAGTTTCAAAACTCATACCATATATAGTATACTATAACACTGCAAGAAAGGTCATGATTATTCTGTGTGCCTCTGTAGGCAGTCCATGATGGAAAACGTAAGGGGCCGTTCAGATGTTGCATCTAAAATCTCGTGGAAAACAAACGCCGCTTCTCATTCATCCTTTTATCCAAGGTGTTTGGGAGGTTCTGCTACTATTACGCCTGCTGTTACTAAGCAACCAGTCCAAATCACAAGCAGTCTGCGGCATTCTGAATGAGTATTATCAGTTGCTCTTCTATCTTCAGTTA
Source organism: Coreoperca whiteheadi (assembly GCA_011952105.1). Taxonomy (NCBI): domain Eukaryota; kingdom Metazoa; phylum Chordata; class Actinopteri; order Centrarchiformes; family Sinipercidae; genus Coreoperca; species Coreoperca whiteheadi. The sequence goes on along the minus strand of CM022490.1, from coordinate 22,918,983 downwards.
CTTCAGTTTAACTGACCTTTAAAACTGATATTGTGACTTCCTTGGACGGAGGGTGAAGCAAGTCCTGTGGAGCTGATTGGTTAATTCGTGTCACATGACCTGGAGTGTGCTTAGAAAAACTTGTGATTTTCCCATATTGATGCGTCGCAATGCATGCGCGACGCGACTGCGACACTTTCGGTTTTGAGCGCCGTTGTTGTGTCTCCATTGAAACTAATGAATCTGTGCTCGCAAAAGACACGTCATCTGAACGGCCCCTAATATTACCATGGTCAATGGACCCATTCGACTTATATGTGTCCACTCACAGAACTGTAAAGGCATGATCAGTGGTAAAAACCTCTCTGCGCTGGCTGTGCCATTGTTTTCCCATGGGGAGAGCTGTGGCGCCCAACTAGGTGAAGCACGACCCAATCGTTCGAAATTGCAACCAAGCACTGCGCTCAAAGTCCCAATTATTTCAACTTTGACCTCGGTTGCTGCTGACCTTTCCAAGTGCAACCAATGAGATAACAGTTGTGTGAGACAAAGCCAGAAGCAACACATGCAAGCAGGGGAGGTGGAGAGTGATGGAAGAAAAGCTCATACTCAGTTTCACAGTTCCCTAAACTCTATAACACAACATTTAAAAACATACCATGATCTCGCCAGGAAAGGTAATGCATGGCCACGTTTGTAAATAGGCATTTAGTTTAAGAACATAGATAAATCAAATTCTAAATTTAGCTTAGCACACTTTTTATGAGAAATACTTGCGCTGTGCTTTGCCTCGCACTGAGAAAAGAGCAAATTTCTTATCATGTGAAGGCAGCTTTAGCCAAACTGTATAAAGGTCTCCACTAAATGGCACATGCTAGCTGGATCACAAATGAGTTTATACAGTACCATGTTCAAACATACAGGCTATATAAATGACATCAGCTAGCTTTATGAATAAAATTGTGGATGACAGCACCACATCAACTGGCTCTCTCGTGCCATCCTTATAATGTGGGCAATGCATAACAGATGAAATGTACATGTCCTCGTAGTAAACACATAGTGTGAATTCAGTTCGCCTGCCACATTAGATATTGCAGGGGCTGTATTGCCCACTCCTGTTTTATAAGACGGGAATTAAACCTCCAAATTTAAACATTGACCTTTACTTTCAAGTATACAAGCGCCACTGCTATTGTCAACATGTGTAATTCCTAGCCTTGGATGCAGGCACGCTCACAGTGAATTATAAATCAATGAGCATGTATTAGTGTAAAATCCTCCAGCACTTGGGGCTTTGCTTATGATAGAAGAATGAATAGGAGGGAAATAGGGGCACCTCAGGGGATGCCAGGCTGTCCAACTCTTGGTCTGCTGGTCACAGACTGGATCTCATCCAGACAGATACACAGAGACAGGGGGCTTATGTAGCACTGGCCCTCAAAAAAGTGTGTGTTTCTTTGTGTGTCTGTGTTAGTGTGGTTTGATTAGTTTCAGAGAGTTTCAGGAATAGTTACAGCCTATATATTAATCACAACACTAGACAATGTTGCGTGACACATAATGTTGAACTAAAAATCACATGATTTTATATATGTCAATTTTGGGATCGGCTGTGAGTCTACCTGTAGCTAATCTATGCGAACATTCATATTTATTGTTGAAAACACTGACTTTTCCTTTTCAGCACATGCAATAATGGTTTGGAGTCAATACAGGAGGAACTCAGACTTCATCCGCAAATTAGAGAGAAATGCATCACAGTACTGGACACAGGCCTACAACCCGACCAAGAAGTGATCTATGTGATATGCAATGCAAATACAATGCAGAAATGGGTGCCTAGCAACAAAGATACTGCCTGTGCCAAGAAAAGGGGAAAAAGGGGAAAATTGAGTTTTGGCTTCGACAGACTCTTTAATCACGAGCATGAGAAATGTTTGTAGAAAAGCTCTTTGGTGCGGATATGACCCACACCTTTTGTATCTTGGCAGTTCATGGTCCTTTAACTACCATAATGCGTTTGAACCTGTCTGTCTGTCTTCAATAAAATAGAGGAGATAGTGTAGGAGTTACAGTAAGTAACAGTCACTGAATGACAGCATTCAGCTTAGCTGTGACTGTATGAAGAGGAAAATCAGTTTGATTTCAGCAGAGGAGGTTCTAGTCTCAGCTTCAGACCTGCTTGTTCCATCTTTGTTTAATGCTGTATATAAAATATTGAAAAATGTTACGTAACAGGATTTTTCTATTAGCAATGTATTGTATTATTCTCAGGAATATAGTGTATTAGTATGTAGTACACTGCATCATAAAGTGGTGGGGCTATGACAGTTCTCTACTTATTTAAGGCATATGTGTAACCGAAAGGCATCCCACAAACACCCACACAAACCCTACACCCACATGCACACGCATGCACATACACACAAACACACAGAAATTTTAATAATTTAGGTGCTATGAACATGTTAAGATGCATTATTTCTAAAAGCACTCGACAGAAAGTAATAGGATTATTGTACATGAATGCATCAGGAAGCCTGTTCAACATGTTTGTGTTACTTAAGAGAGGGAAAGCGCTTAGCTTCTTTCAGCTAATTAGCAACTTAATGACCCGAGACACGAAAAATGCTAAAAGAAAATCATCACATTTATGGTTTTATCTTTTGCAATTTATATGGCTACACGGTGAAAGCACGACCACATAAACGTTCCACATGAGGTAAAATCAGATGCAGATTGCACAGCTGATGATTACACAGTTACTTATTTGCCCTGCAGGAAGAAAAGAAATGACTTGAACAGCTTACTGCAGGGGTATAAGATTGGCTCAGCGAGGTTGTTAAAAGAACTTTCTGTGCCCATAATAATGATGACATGGCACCTTGTGTATAGTGAGGTTGAGGAGTACATTAGCTTGACAATTACTGTTCTGTTAGGAGATGAAAGTCTTCCACCACTCTGTTTTGTGGCCACTGCCTTTGGTCATCACGGTTGCCCGTATACTCACCGGCCCTGGTTTCCTCTCTTCCGGTGCATCACCCATCTAATCCCATTAGTGTTTGTGACTCACTACTTTCAACTGTCGGGAGAAAAAAAAGTGCATAAATAATGTATTCCTTGGGCGTATCCACCCCCGGATCAATGGCAATACAAAGACCATCTAGAAAGACGGTTGGCTCAAGGCCATATTTGATCACTTCCACTGCGCACAATCACTGCTCCCTTTTTTGTCAGCCCACTGAGACTCAATTATTTCCAAGTGTTTGTAAGCTATTGTTGAAAGAACACGAAGTGAATATTTAAAGTTGGTGAGGGGAAGAAAAATCTTTGATGAGACATCAAAACAGCAGATGGATGGTAATAGTGAACTGTTATACAGAGAGAGAAGAAGAGAAAGAGAAAGGGGAGAAAAGAAAATAATGTGATGCAGCATCCTGTTCCTCATAGGGATACTGGTTAAAGAGTTGTATGCATGGCAGCGGGCTAGCCTCTGTTGTGTTCATACAATATGACAGAGAAAATGGACAAATTACAGAGCACTTGATCATTTGAAAACAGTTGATAGAGCAGGTCATAGCACTTAACCAATCAGTAGGAACTGGAGTGCGACTCTGGTGGACTCTCCTATCTAGGGAGGACATAAACAGTGTTAACAGCTTTTAGGAATGAAGAAGGAAACTTCCAAATGATCCGGAAGGTGTCTTAAGGTTGTTCATGAATACACTGAAGAAGTTGATGTGCAGCTTTGTGGTCCAAGCAACAAGTGACAGCAAACTTCTTAACACAGAAGCACATATTTATTTTCCTCTCATATCCCTTGCTGGGTTTGTTCCTCCCTAACCCAGATGGCTGGGCTCATAGTCCAAGATTTTGAGCATGAAAAAAAAAAATCCGTTTTTCTTTTTTTCATTTCCTACAGCGCAAAATCTTTACTCCTTCAGCAAGAATTTATGGTACATCCGACTGGCACAGTACCACCACACCGGCTGTGCCATGGATAATGAGCAGTTGTGTGAAGGGCAAGGCACACTAAAAATAGATCAAAGGTCTGCACTCTATAGGCATCAAACGGTGGACAGAAGTCATGCTCTAGCATGGGTAGTGCCATTCCTATTCAGTTACTGAGATGTCATACCACTGGTAATGACTGGATCTGCTTAAGGAGACGTCTTTTGATGTGCAGTTCCCTAGTGAGCATATCTTGGTTGCATCAGTCTAATTTACATTCCAGGCAATATTTTAGGGATTAAAACTGTGTAGCAAATCAGCAAACTGTTGCAGTGTGACTCTGCAATCATCGATCAGTGTTCTTTGTACAGTGGCACAGGATAGAGGCTCCACCTGCTAGAAGAGTCTTTAGTTTAGTTTTAGGTTCAGCTTAAATCCCATACATTTCATATTAAAATATGCTATGTCTAGGAGGAGCAAACACAGGTCATCATTTGGACTTAACTCACTTTCATCAACTCCAGCAACATTTATGACAGAAAAGCCGATTTGTTCAATGTGCTGTCTGACTGATTTAGAAAATGACTTCCATTTTGTTTTCTTTTGTCCTTTTACTTGGAACTGCCCAATACTAAAGATAAAAACAAATATTGAATTTGTAAATATGGATGATGCACAAAAACTAAGTTGGCTGTTCACATATGAAGCATTTAAATTAGCCAGTTACTTGGAGAAAGCCTGGGCAAAAAAAAAGCCCCAGGTCAGGCTAGACTGTAGGTATGTAGCAGTTCTTTTGAAATTTGTACATATACACAGTTTTTCCTGGCTCAGAATGGGCCCTTGTGGGTTGACTACATACGACACTAACGTCTGGTATGCTCGACGCAGTGTCCCCGGCGCAAGGGTCCGCAAGCCATAAAAATGACATCATCACACCTTTACAGTAGGGCTGCAGGCTGTCGCGGAGCTTGCTCGTGCACCTTTGAAAATTTGTAACTAGGTGCCCAGGGCGCGCAGTTCACTTTTCATTTCAACACGAAAGCTGGCCAAGCAGGTTTGCCTCTACAAACACATCTGCCACCCTTCTTTGAGAGACCACAGGGACAGCCAAATGACTTTCATTTCATGGAGAAAGATTGCTACCAAACTGGCAAAAGATAAGTAATTTTGTTGGAAAGTGTGGAAAAGTATGAGGGATCGCCATGTTGGATAATGACATTCTTCCGGTAACACTCGTTTCTTGCTCGACTTCTTGCTTATTCACATGATATTTTGTTTGTAAGCCCTTGGAGTGCCCCCTGGAATTCTGCAACGCACAACGCGCTGAGCATAAATGCCTCTGTCCATGCTGTCTCGGCTTGTGGAGGCCCACGCCATGGTGTCTCGTGGAAATATTACCAAATCTTAATTAATGGTACATGTCCACAGGATTTGTCATTTCCATGCTTTTCATTTATTGTCTAAGTAGATAGACCTGCAATGCATTCTGGTAGCGTAGTGTTGCGTTTGGAGAGACAGGGCATTGCGTTGGACGCTGCTCATCTGCATAAAGTTGAGGCCAGGATCGGGGGCATCCAGCGTGACTCTCCGCCTCTGGAAAACTCCTGAAAAACTCTTAAACTAACTGTTGTCGATCTAAAATGAAGCCAGATTCATCGAGTACATGGCTTATTTCAACAGAGTAAAGTATTGTTTCTGAAGTATAATATAATTTTTATCCTTTTGGTTTATCATCCACTCGACTTAAACCTCTCTATCAACCACTGACAAAACAATCTGTATAACCATTGAACATGTGGCACAGATTGTCAGTTAGTAGGCATGGAGCTGCCTCCTATCATTGAGAATTTGATTAGAAAAGTCAGACGTTAGCAGGTGTGTCTCCCCTTACCACTGCTGTCTTATTAAGTGGAGTTAGCACCTTAGTAATGGAGTCAACCTTTCAGCATGTTCAATTGGCAATGTGTCATGTGATCCACACTCACCACCCACTGTATGAGTGGATCGCCATCTTTTAATCCTCTTAAAATATGGATTGAATTTGATTAAGAGGTGATGAATTGATTCACCATCTGGTCAAACAAGTCAAGCAAACAGGAAATTACCATCTATAGAATTCATGACACTTTAAATGGGAGCCCTGCTGGTAAATGGGAAAAAAGGGTTCAGTTTGTTTTCATCTTGTTTTCTTGATATCAAGCATGATGAAAAGTCACTGATCTGATTGTGACAGTATACTTCACAGAACATCTGGTGTTTGACAAGTTTACTTATCTGTTTTTGGAAAATGTTCAAAATGACTCCTTGTTGACACTGAGCTGAGGTAACCTTGTGTGCAGGACTTTGATGAGTTGGGGGTGAACTTTCATTAGATTTTAAGTAGGTCAGGAGCAAGATACAGTAGATTATATGCCTGCTAGCAAGAAGCACACCTGGGAGACAGGGCTTGGCCTTGCAAGTAGAACACAAGCTTTAGGTTCTATCATATTTAAGGCATTAATCTAGGCCAGTGTTATTACCTTACAGGGCTCCAGACTTACTTTTTACATTGGTGGCACTGGCGCGCCTGATTTTTTCATTTAGTTGCACCAGGAAATAATTTAGGTGCACCCAATAATACATTTTAAGTGATACCTTTTCTGGGGGGGATAATATATATAGCCTAATATTTAAACTAATACATAAATACATTACCCTATTTCTAGTAAGCTATTTCTTATTTCACCATTTTAATTCTACTTAATTCTCCACGTTATTTTAGTGTTAACTCACAAACTCCTTTAATCAGCTCACCTTGCTTTCCCCTTCAGTTCTCTATTTCTTTTCTTTTCACACCCACCCACCTGCACCTCTGGACTCCTGCACACACACCGGCTTGCCCCGCCCCGCCTCTTTCTGTTTCTCCCTCCCTGTATGTGTCTGCTTTGTTGACTTTCTTCGTCAGCAGTGTGTTTTGTAAAGTTATCTAAAAAACAGAACATGCGTTTTTGGATTTTTTTCCCCGTTTTTCACAGCAGCAGGTTAGTTGCACTTGACAGATTTTTGGTCGCTCCCTGGAGCCCTGCCTTAGCTTGATTATTTTTTAGAAAAATCTAAATTTGGCATTCTTGTGACTTTGCTACTGGTTGTTGCTATGGGCAAAACACAGAGGGACACTTCACATTTTAGGTTTGCTTATACAGCTTGAAAAACTATTTTCTAAATGTTTGTGTGCGGTCCAGACACTGTAACATTCTGTTTCAAAGATTCAGGCAGATGTATTTTTCTTATAATGTGTTTGTGACTAAAGATCATTAAAGATCAGTGGCAGCAGTTGCTATTGAGATTTTCTATTTTAACTAAAGGAGTGGTGCCCCAGTATTGATACTTAAGACAACTTGATACATGTTTCTCCCTGTGATAAGATCTTGCATTTAAGATTTCTGTCTCATAGGCATTTACGGCGTTGCTACTGCAGAACAAAGAGCTTAAAAATATCTTTCTCAGTATGGATTTGCATGTCGGCTTCTACTCAACCATTACTGCTGATTTCTGCTTTTTAGAGTTTCATGGTACCTCTGAGTTTCTCTGTAAAATGCATGAAACAGTACATCTGCTGCAGGTTCTTCCTGGGCTTTGAAGACATTTTACAGGTGATTATTGTAGAGTTGGAAGTCTTGTTGGAGGCTAGGGGAGTTTGCAGGTTGATACCCTGTGTATTCTCTGTGCCTTTTAAAAATTCACATTCAAATTCTGTCTGGGTTTATCATTACAAGAAGTTGTGTCCGAGACACAAGTTGTAATCTCACTGATATTTAGTGATACTTACAATAGGTAATTAATGTGTCTGAAAGTAGTAGCTTTTCCCTGTAGGGTCGATCAAAGGTCTGTTGCAGAACTAACACATGCACAGACACACATTTACACTCAAATTCACATCCATGGAAAATCTTCAGTTAATATGAAATGCATTATTAAACTGTGGGAGGAAACTAGAGCTTCTAGGTTGGGAACGCATTCTAACATGGGAGGAACATGCACACAAAAAGTATCAAGACAGAGGTCTGAGTACCAGACATTCTTGCTGTCAGGTGACAGTTCCAGTATGTAGGCTATAAAGTAGAGCACGTGATTGCCCTTGGGTTTCAGCAGCTTACTCCAAAGAGCCTTTGTGGGTTGTATTAGACTGTCTGTCTGACCCTCTAAAGCAAGACCTTTGATCTCTCAGCCGCTCTGGGAGGTGGTGACATTTGGTTAGCTTTGACCTTTTGAAGCAGTTTTTTGTTTCTGAAATTAGATTTAGGAGTAAAAAAAGATTGCTGATAAGTGACAAGTGACCTTGCAAGTGTAAGACAGGAGATGTTTTGGCAGAAAATAGAATTTGAAAGTTGCTTTTTTACATTTACATTTAGTCATTTAGCAGACGCTTGCGACTTACATATGAGAACATTCACAAACCGAAGGTGCAGCTTTGGGAGCTTTTTGGGGTTCAGTATCTTGCTCAAGGATACTTCGACGCATGGCTGGGGGATCGAACTGCCAACCACATATTTTTCAGTTTACAAGTTGTGCTAATTTTCCTTTAGATTGTTTTGCCGTGAGTTGCCGACTTTCGGAAAATGTCTGCATTTTTTTTATTTAATGGGCCTACATGGCTTGTGGTACTCAAAGCGCCAAAACATACATTTGAACACAGCAATGTCTCTTTCCAGAAATCATGACCCGCTTACTCAAGATAATCCCCAGATTTGTTGCGAGCAGTTTCATGTATAAACTGTTCTCAACAAGGTCCTTGAATCCAGGTTTAAAATTTGAAATTAGCAGCACTCACAGAACATACAGTAGATCTGCTCACCAGCAGTAATACAGCGAAGCATCTTTACATAATATAGTAAATATGTAATAATATATAAAAGATTGAATTGTGTTCATAATGATTTTTCTTGGTTGATAAATCTTGTTTGTGTGGTTCCCCATAACAAAGCTGAAGTGTTCATCTTTGACATGTCTCAACCATTGCATCTTTGACGTCTTTTACAATGTATGTAGAATTTTTCCCTAAGTAAGGTAACACTTGTGCACTGTAGACTTGTAACAAGTTGAGACAATACAGTGCAACATTTGGCTAAGGAGGATTTTATGTATTTTAATAAGCCTGTTAGGTAATGCTTTATCCAAGAGATAAAGAGTTTGCTGGAGTTGAGTACATAATGTACTGTACTTTATAATTAGACAAACAAATATCAGTTCAGTTGGCAATTTCACTTCATATAATCACGAAAAGTCCTTGTACTACCAGGCTGCAATATTCTCCGCATCCAATTAACCAAAGTATTTCCTCCTCCATTGATTACAGAAACAAACAGGAAGATAATAATTTAATTTGTCGATGAAAGGGCAATATTTAAAATAGAATTGGTGCCTGTTATTTCCCCTCTGACTGGTCATCTGACTTGAGTTCTGAGCTGTGGGTATTTACCAGAAATGAATCTGCTAATGTAACCATTTCCTCTTCTTTACAAATGGCCCAATATTAAGAAGCTGCTGAGTGCTTGTGGAGTTTATCATGATGGGAGAGATATCATAAATACTCAGAAGAACTTTGCAGCTCGTCTACTCGTGTGTTATATAAATGTATGGGAGGCAGTGTAGGTGTGTCACCAGTGTAAACATTTAAGCAAGAAAGCACAAGCGAAACCTTACACCAACATATGGTTTGGTAAAAATTATGCATATTAAGAAATCTGTATTGTGAAAGTCAAACATCCAATAGGAGTTAACCATAAGAATTCAGTGTTGGGACCAAGCAAACTGAGCAGCATGAGAAAAAAGTCCAAATAAGAGACAGCAGTTTAAATGAAGATATTTATAGTGAGAGTGAGCTTTAATGAGCAAGGTGAACAGAGCCACTTTCATGTAATAAACTATTGTCTTGCCTCCATTTCAGCATGTTTTTGCAGGTGTATCTTGCAGCTAAGGTGCTGCTGTTCTTTGAAAGCAGAATTTGAACATCAGAATTTTGTTCATGCTAGGGATGAAAAATAAGTTCTCCAAATGTTTGTACAAACCTTCCGGTCGCAACAGCTTCTCACTTTTATACAAAAAACTATAGAACACTTTTTAAACCCCCCACCCCCCACCCACAATATAGGAAATGACTAAGGACCAAACCAACAAAATATTTTTGAATTTAAATAAAAGGGATAATCATTATAAAACATTTGTAATGGGCTCTATAATGCTTTCAGGACCATAGTGAGTTACTAAATACTGCTTCTTAATCTTTTTTATGCCATTTATTTGGCATGCACAACGGCTGCTATTAAGGACATGTTTTGAGTGAGGGCTTCCTTCAGTGGAAAGTACGGTGCTCTAAATACTACTCTAATAGTACTGGGAATGATAACAGGGAATTATCTCTTACTCAAGGTGAACGTTGTTTGAGCATAGCAATTGGCTAACAGCCATGGAGAGCATTATTATCTGTTAACTTATGGATTTTGGATGTTTGCCCTTACAATGTCTTTCCTCTGTTTCCGGTATTTCAGCCTTAGATCCTTAACACCAGACCACAATCCTCACCTGTGTTTTTATTCTGTAGTGATCATCCTGGCCTTCAGAACTTCAAATAGTGTTTAATCGCTTTGTCTGGTGATTGGATTTTCAGAGACTTCCACTCTATGCCTACTGCTTGGAGGCGCAACTTCATCTGAGCCATATATATGAAGCTCTCTCATTTCATCAGACAATTTTTAAACATAGGAACATTTTAAAAGAGCCACTCAGTGAACTCAGCATTTGTGAATGCAGCTCAGCATTTTTGTCTGATTCCCTAGCACACTATTGTTTCTGTTTATTTAAAGGATAAAAAAGTGATGCACCTGCGTTCCATTGTTGACCTTAAAATGCTTTCAATTCAGGTTACAATTATTAATTGATAGGTGAAGGATTCATGGGAAGAACATTACTTTTTAAACAATTATATATATGTGTGTGTGTGTCTGTGTGTGTGTGTGTGTGTGTGTGTGTGTGTGTGTGTGTGTGTGTGTGTGTGTGTACACTGTTAAAAAATATACAACTCACGAAAAGGTTACATTGCAACATTACGTTAACAAGGTTAATGCATGGATCCATCCTGCCTTGTATGAGCAGTGCAGGCTATTGCTGGTGGTGTAACGGTGTGGGGGGTATTTTCAAAAAGAGCTCCGGTAACAAGTCATTTTCTTACAGTTTTTTTTATCCTGTAGCATGGATTACAATTACAATTTTAACCAGTCAAATTCATTTACTTTTTATTGTGCTGTATCAAACAGTTTCATGTCAGTAAAATATTTTGATGTTCATCATGTTGAATCATCAATGCCTAATTATCTATGAACTTTGTTAAATTTAAAGTGGTGATATTTGCAACATTATTAAAAAATCCTTCAAAAACCAAAAAATTGCAAGTCATTTTTTTCTTTTTCAGAGGCTTGCTAAAAACAGTTTAAAAGGGAGAATATCAATAAAATCAATGTTTCAGAGGGTTAAAGACCTGTGCGTGGGCATGAGTTTGCTAGCCAAGCCCCATTGACTGAGCCACAGTTATAATTACATGCAAAGGATTTTTTTTCTGCCTCTCCTCATTTTATGATTTATTGCCCTATCACAGCTGTCAGAACATGGGCTTCACTGATTGGCTCTTAAACACAAAATGCAAGTGCAATGCCACTGAGCAGCCCAAATGGTTAAATTGAAGCTCCCGATAGTAAGCTGTTACCATTGTTGAGCCGGACAGCTGTTTCTGCATGGCAAAACATGGTGTTAATGAGTAGAATAGATTGCAGATGAGGATCACTACACCGTGACATGTTGTTTCTTCACCTGAGACTGCTACGCATCAGCTCCAGAAATGATTGCTCAATTTAAATCCACTGTTATGGAGTAAGCAGTAAATATATTGTAATGTGATGTTTACAGGGGCATGTCCTCTCCTCTTGGATCAACATATGATCATGGATGGATATTGCTCACAGCTGCACAGTCGAAGCTTCACACAGAAGAGTGCCTCTTGTTTTACTTGGGTAAATGAGGAAGCTTCTCTAAAGCTTAGTACAAATTCAGTTTGCACACGTCGAGGAACACAAAGAATACAGATCCCAAATGCCTGCTGTTCTAAATCCACCATTGTTTTATTTTTTTTCTGTGCCGTACAACATGTGTTATTTTTTAAAGGCAGTTGCTTATTGGCCATGTGCAAAACATGTGCATTATACTCATCAGTGGATAACATTAAACCTTTTTTGTGAAAACATTCAAAGCTACTATACGCTATCTGCAAGTTACTTCCAAGTCTGATGAGCCTGAAATTTCAATCTAGGCCTGACCTGGCAAATTAAATTCCAGTCCAAGCTCCACTCCTAAATCTTTTCTCTCTGTTTCCCTCTCTCTCTCCTGAACACACATACAGTACATAGCCAACGACAGATCCTGGTACACTGTTAGAGTTATCAGCCTATCCATTATGATTAGGTGATCACACTATACATATTGAGATATAAATAGTAGTAATGTGGCTCTCACCCAGGATTAGTCAGCACAACACTCACACACACTGACAAAAGCTGTATACCTCTCCCCACAGATAAATCACACGCTAAAAGAATAAGAATAATAAACCAGCGAGCAACTGCATAACAAATCGAACATTTGCATTGACGTGAGTAGAACTCAGTGATAGAAAGCAAGTTCACAAATGTTCTCAAAATCTTCGCCTACTGACTTAATCCACAAAGAACAGATGCTAAACAACCTAACAAGCTGGTGACTTTTAAATCTCCATTACACATTTCACTCTATATATTCTTGAATAACAATCCAAAACACAGTCAACATGGTTAGGTAAGTCAAAACCTGTTGGCATCGCTGGGAACTCCTGTTGCATGTGTGTAAAGCAGGATGGAGGATAGAACAATTACACTGCAGAGTGGTGTGTCTGAGTGAGCAAGACTAGGATAAAATTATTAGTTTGCATGTTAATCAGTGTACTGATTTAAACATTGCATTCCATCATCACATCACATCAACTGCTTGTTTGTGATCATCATCATGACTAATTAGACAAACTGTACTTGACTGATTTTGTTTTCTTCTGTGGAGGTCTTGCAGGAGCTTTGTCTTTATAGCTGTTCTGCCATCATCTTAAATTTACTCTAGTTGCTAACAGTCTTACAGTACATGCATGTGAAATTCCTGCTCAAATCCAGTCAATGACAGGAATATACAGTAGCTGGCAATTCTGCCTTCCATTGCCGAAAGGGATGTTTAGCCTGCTGATTAGCATCTTTGGGATCCTGTCTGTGGTCTTAGGTTTTACACAAATGAATGTAGTGACCATGTAAAAAGGTGCCTGGCATGCACTCAGTCATACAAACAAGCTAATACATGTCAAGAGTACAGAAACAACAGAGCCTACCTAATTAGCTGCGCAACAGAGCAGCAGCTCAATAAAAGCCTTCTGTTTGACTGGACGGCAGTTACAGCCAGAAACCTAATGGTTCATTGAGAATGAATGATTATTGGACCTTGAGTCTTTAGCAGTTGGGACTCATTGAGCCTTTATTGAGGAAGCGTCTTAGAAACACAATGTGCAACGTGCAGAACATGTGAGTTACTTCCAAAGGTTTAATTTCACAAGATAAGAGGTTTAGATTACTAACCCTACCTTGTCCTATGCATAGCATCAGTAAAAAGGGGGGAAAAAAACATTTATGCTGGGTACATACCATGTATCAAGGCTGAGTCCTTACAGCAGCGGCTGGTGTTCCAATCTGCCCCAGGGCCCTTGCTGCATGTCATCCCCACTCTCTCTCCCCTGCCTTTTCTGTCTCTCTCTACTGTCACTGTCAATAAAGCCGAAATGCCACCAAAGAAAATGTTTACGCTCATGCCACCTCTAAGTTACTCAGTGGATTCTGCATTGACAGTGCTTTGATGTTGGCTGGCTAAGGCAGTGGTTTCCACCCCTACCTATCTGGACATTTAAAAACCGTTAAGAAAGAATAGGACAATCGCATGGCTTGAGGTGTTGAATTCAATCACATTTATTTCAGATTTTCTTTAAGTTGGTTGTTCCTGGAAGCCGTCACTCTCATCCACAACATTTTTCATCCCTCCATATTCTGCTCAGATCTTTATCTTAGGGCTAAGAGACACTGACACATAAGGGACTAAAGTTAATGATTTCCAATGGCTCCTCAGTCATCAAACTCCAGCCTTCTCTACTTTGTATGCAGCAGCATGTGTTTACCATCCTCTATGTGAAACCCTTGAGATGATTTTTATGGTAATTGGTTTTACGGTTAACCAAGCCTTGCAGTAGAGTTTGAAGGGGTTTTCTGGTTCCTAAGGTTTACACCAGACATGGGGAATGTGATAACCTGGTTTTAGCTCTACTCCTGACCTTGGTGGAAGGGCAATTCCCTCCTTATATCTTACAGCAACGTCATCCAACACCTGGAGTACAACACCAGTGGGAAGCTAGCACTGGCCGTGGGATGTCATCGTCGCACTAGATTGGGACAACTAATTTGACAGCTACTTTAGCACTGTGGAGTCAGTTTTTCTTTGGATTTGTTATATATTCATACTAGACCACCATGATCTGCTCTTCAAAATAAATAACATAAATAAGGAGGTGAACTAAGGAAAGACAGTGATACATTTAAAAGATAATGAGAAATAATAGTCCCCCCAAAAAACTATTAATCATTTTATATCATTTTGTTGAGATTTTATTTAATCACTGGAGGCACAATGAATTCTCTAAATCTTAGTACATTTCAACAACTAAATCAATAATTCTAGAAATATAGACATTTACATTTAAAGATGTTTCTTAATCACAAATGAGACTGCCCATGCTTGACCACTATGAAAGGAAGAACAGATAACTTTCTAGAGCATGAGAAACACATGTCCTTATATGAGCCAACACACTAAGTCATCACTTCATCCTCACATAGAAGCGTTAATCAGGCTGGAAGTGTAGGCAGGATACTGTGCAGGGGAGGTGGCGTGGCAGAGGTGACAGAAGGCTTCCTGTCTCTGACAAGGCCTTTCCATAATCTCTTGGCAGTGATTGGGCAGCTTGGCTGCGGGCATACTATAGCTCCGGGCTACTTCTCTGTACTCCTGCAGTTTTGCATTCCATAAATAACAAGGGGCAGACGGAGGCAAAGACAATGAGCAAGTGAGGACAATGTGGCAAGGAGGCTGAGAGTCTGAATAAGAAACAGACAGTTGCTTGTCCTGAAGACAAAAAGAGCCAAACGGTGATTTGTTGTTCAGAACAGAGGCAGATTGGGGATGAATAGTAGCATGACATTGGGAGAACAAAAAAGGAAAACACTGCAGTAGAGAGATAAGGCTCCCTGTATAAAGGTATGGGGAAAATAAGACAAGATGCTCTTTCTCACCCTGAAAAAGGGTTTAAGCAAATTTACTTGCATCATTCTTGCTTATTTATGTGGTTACTGTGCAGGGGATAACTAAAAATACTGAAAAGTAGCAACATTTCTAAGCAGTAAACAGTATACCATATTAAATTAATGAAAACATTATTTAATTAGCAAGTCCAAGAATGACAAATTACATGTTACAGAATAGATACAAATAATTGTAGGTAAGCAAGGGTGGAAATTAGCACCCGCCCCATGCCAAATGTGGATGACTTTGTGAAGTGGTGGGTGAATCATACCAACATACCAGCCACGGTGGCAGTACATAAAAATAGCATAACAGAGAGATTTGTGACATTCCACAATGCAGATATTGAATCGTGAGTCTGCTTGTTTCACTCGGACACTTTAACAAGGAGACACAGAAAAGCAATGTGGCGTTTCATCACAGGGGTTTCACATTTAAGGTGTGTTAATGGATTCACGAAGTCAACTCATGTTTTGAGTAACGTGCAAAAACAAAAATCCACCTTAAAAGTTGCCTTAAAATATTTTGGTATGATAATATCTTTATTTTAGATTTCAGCGGTAGGGTATTTCAATACCCTATGGCGATGGTCAAATAATGCTCCCACTGCAGAATGGTTTTATATTACTGTAGGAATATGAGGAGCATGTTGAAAAACTACATTATAATATCTCTATTTAAGATTTCAGGGTGACTGTGGGACTGCACATGTGCAGAACCGCTAAGCAGCACATCTCGATAGGTACCATTATCGACATAACACTGGTTAAGAAAGTGGCTGTTGGATTTTGGCATACACCAGCCACAGTGGCAGGTAGAGAAAAAAGTGAATTCCCAACACTGATCTTGAGTACACTTTTAATCATAATTTCTCCCAAGTTTTTATTATGTTAAATTAACCACTGCCGTGTGGACTACTCAGTTAGAATTCTTATGTATGTAAATGGAATACTGTCCCACTGGGGTAAAGTATGTTTAACTAAGTTGCAGTCAGTGCTTTAGGTCATTGAAGTGTGCTAATGTTTAGCATCTTATTTATAATTTAAATGTCAACAGAATATATGAGTATGCTAGTAAAGCAAAACAGAAAACATACTGCCATGTTGCAGTTAGATGAGGAAAAATAGGTTTGTAAGGTATGTGAGCAGTGAAAGAACAACTTTAGGCACATACTATAGTATGCATTATACCTGTCTTCTGTCCCACTAGGTGGCTTATGGCAGGTTGTCTTCAGTTTGCATTTGGTGTTGAGAGGTTTTAACTTTAAATTCCTTATTATTTAATTTTTATACATTGTTTGTGTGGTCCTCATCAGTGGAACTCTTAAGCCACATTACATACTATTTTCTCCACATCAACAACCAGATCTCTGAATCAACCAAGGGTACTATATTAATTATCTAAACCGTGGTCACTCTGATGTATAAGAGCGAATACTACCACTGTGAACCATAGGGGGTGGGGGATCTTTTTGTTTGTATGGGGGAATGGACCCTTTTGGATGACATGTTTTATTAATTCGAATATGTACACAGGGAGCATTAAGAGTGTGCATGCATAGCACTGCTACCTCTACACAGCCAACACAAGGACATAGTTTTGTTTGGGTCAGTGAGCAAACTGGGGCTGAGTATGATAGCTAAAGCAGGCACACCATGCACACATGATACTGTTTGCTGTGCTTGTAATATGACCTTCAACCGTGGTACTAGACATAAAACCACAAAAAGTTCAAGGATTTTTCAAAGAAATATTTTGACTTGGTGTGACTTTTTCCACTGTCAGTATTCTAGGTGGCACTTTTCCTGAATAGATAGGTTTTGTTACATATCATAAACAGGGGATTTTCTATTATACAAAGGATGGTATCAAAGCAAATCTCATGTCCTTGATGCTGCAGTAGATTTGGTTTAATTTACTGGTTTGTCATTTTCAACAGCCTTGTGTTCAGACTCCATTCTGTCATGCAATGATATTTAAAATGTCTCCTGTAAGTTTGGGAATGAATATCACTGCACATACAAGGCACAGTTTGTGATTATACTACACCTGGAAAGTCCTGCACACTTGCAGTGATTAGGTGCAGGCTGACAGACAGAGAATGCAGTTGATCATCTAAGAATATTGAACCAAAGACCCATTTGTTAAAAGTTATGATGATAAAAGACTTTGAAATAAAGATACAACTGATACATTCACTCATTAAGTACTGTAATATACAGCTAAAGCCTTCAGTGGCTAAGGATTTGCTAACAACATTGACAGGTGACAATAATAAAGTCTCAGCTAAACTAATCGAGCTTGAACAAGTATCACACAGAAACACCTAGTATTCCGCAGAACTCTGTCATTTGCTTTGTGGCTTGTTAAAAAAGCCTTGCATTGTAAAAAAAAAAAATACTCATGGCATGTGAGGGAATAAGTAACAACCTCTCCCAAGTTTTGAGAAAGGCATTTATGAATAAAACATGATTGTTCAGCAGCATTAACCAAAGACTGTGCCCTTCTAACTTTAAAAAGCTCAGCGCTCTCATAATCCATGCTCTGTCACTCATTAAAATCTCATTGGCTCTCTGGCCACATCCTTTGGATTGGATCTAATAAAAAACAAAGTCTGTCTTATGTGTTGTGCCTTGTTTTTTACATTAAATATGATCTGTAACGGCTCATTACTTCTTCAAATGCAAATAAATAAAGTTTGATTCACACATTGAAAGTCTTCACTCTGGTAGACATTTCACATGAGGAGGACAGGTAATGATTCCCCCATGATCAGGTACTGTGGATAGTTTCTTTAAGACACACTGGCTTCCCTGGCCACACCCCACTCTTCACTCTTGACTTCACTAGTCAGGTTGCAGTGGTGTGACATTCCGTGTTGTGACTTACGTGTGTGGGTTACACCATTGAATGCAGTTGCTGTGTGTGGATTGGCTGTCGTTCTGCGGGCTCCTTGGATTGCTGTTCCGTTTATTCTTTGATCTCTTTGTCTTCCGCGAGTCAAATTCTAGTTGTCCTCCCGTGGCAGTGCTTCGATCTCTCCTTGGTGGCCATTTTCCAGCAGTATGCTGGTTACAATTGGCTGTCTTGAGATTCGCTCTGCTGCGGCAGCCAATGGCATCGTCAAATTCTGCACAAACAACTGGAGGCAGACGAATCAGAACCCTGCCCTGCAAGGCCCAGGGGCAGAAATCACGGATGTTCATGTTGCTGATGAGTGAGGATTACTTTTTTATTTCTCTGTTCCTCTGGGGTGCCCAGAGGCTCACAATTTTCAAAATAAGACCTTTGGTCCCATCCTTAGACCTGGACATGGTCTTGTGTGCACTGTAGGATCTTCTGTTTCAGCCCTTGGGGCAAAGAGACATCTGTTGACTTATCCAAGTTGGCTTGTCTTAGAAAAGGGATTTCTATCAGTCGTTATCTCTGCCATAAATGAAGGCGAGCATGAATCTGTGTTGCTTTACAGTGACTGATGATTCCCACAAGAAGCGGTGTGTATAGTCCTTTTGCCTAACTCTTTTCCTTTCTTCTAAAAGTCAAGTCAAGAACTGGTGGGGCTTTCACCAATTTTTGACTTGACTTAAAGGTTCACTGTGGAACTATTTTTTATGACTGGGTCCCCGTTTTTGTTTGTTTCATGCGGGTGAGGCCAGGGTTGGGTCAGATTACTTTACCCCTACAAAAACACTACTGGCACAAACTACAGGTGTACTGTTTCTTCAGAGTTGAAGTTGAGGTCTTTGCGGATGCCAGCAACTTTATTTTTGGCTTGCACAAATTGCTTTGGACAATTGCACATTTTTGAAGCTGAAGTGATGATATTGCCAGGAATAGAAGGCTGTTTTGGAGGAACTGCTGCTGCTAGAACCTTCTGTCTTGACTCAACACCATCCTTTTTTCTCCCGCCAGGTCCGCCACAAAGTGGAACCATTGTCTAAGGAACCCTGACACGGTTTTCATGAGTTAATGAGCATTGGTTATCATTATTTTAAAATTGCCATATTTTAAAGACGTAATCAAAAATGTAATTGAGTGACAATATAACTATCTGGGCTGATTATAGTTTATTTTTTTTAATTACGTATGAATTACATAATCCCGATTACATGTAATTCGTTACTACCCAACCCTGGGTGAGGAGATAAACATTCCTGCCAATGGTTTCACACTATTCCAGTGATTTACAGGTGGCTGTAATGTGCCAAGAAATGCAGCAATACCGCAGGTAAGAAGACTGCCTGCTAGTAGACGTGGATGAAAACTATGCAGGCTTTAAAATACTTAATAATCAACTTTGCAAATGTTTTATGAGGATGGAAATACATTCAATATGTTTGTTACACCTCAAGAATACATACAATGTATTTTTGTGAGTACCACTCAGTGTGAACATGTTTTGTTTGTTTACAAGAAAACGCCACAGTGGTACCTTTAAGCTGTTCCCTGCCTCTCAGGGGTAGTCTTTGAGTCTTGGGATACCTTCCCCTGTTTGATTGTTCATTTGGAAGTAGTTTGATTACTTGTGGTTGTTTGTAACCTCTGACCATTCCACAATTTGATAAGACATGTATGACAGAAAAAAAGGAATATAAACTTCACTTCATTTCATCATTAAGACATTAAGTACATTTATTATCCAATCAGCAGCATACAACCTTCTCTAAGACACTGTGTAACATCATGTGCACTTGCGTGGGATTAAAAAGTGAAGGCTAATTTTATGAATTCTGGCAGAAACATAACTGCAGTTGAAAATTCTGGCAGAAATAAACAGAGATGCGCATAATAAGAAGAAAAAGGTGAAAAGGGGAAACCAGTAGTCATTTGCTGCCACAAACATAATGAATCTGATGTTTCTTTCTACACCAAGTCTTTGAAGATGTTACTTCTTGGCAGCAGTGGGAAAGAAACACACATTGTGCTCAAAGTGCTCAAATTCTTCAATATACAGTGCACCACATTACCTGGAGCAACAACTATAGTGGCATCAGTGCTAGACTGTGTTTGAATATGGATGCGCATATTTTGAGGTTGCAAAGCGTGATCTCTTATGTAGTTTTTCAACCACTGTGTAGCACACAACCCAGTTATAACTTCTAAGTACCCACAGCATTGCCACTCATTTCAAGCAACATATATAAGAAATTACAATAAAAAAGACAATTACAAAGAAATTTTGTAATTATGTTAAATGTCTCTAAATACTGTAAATGTAATAAAAAGGTGCAAGCCAAGGTGCTATTATGTGTATATGCCCTCTACTAGGAGCAGACACAAAGGATAATTTTAGTCAGATACATTTTCAACATAATTTATTTTTATGGCAATTACAGTTGACTGGTGTTGTTCAGAGCAAGTTTCCTGCTCAATCTAAAAGCCATCTCATGCTGAACAAGGCAAGGCCGTTTTGTTCTTTCTCCTGGGAAACTCCCATAATTTGCATGGCCTCCAAACTTTATTATGATTATTCGTCATACACGGATGCAAGTTTTATATGTTTGTCTGACGTCACCCAAATTGTCAGATCGCCTATGAAACACAATCCACACACTACATACAATTTCAACCCATCTGTCACCACAACCTGGCAACGTACCACCCGATTCAAGGGACGTGTGCACAGCTGCACTCTGCTAAAGGCAGACGGGCCAGCTAACTGAATGTTAGCTGTTCTCAAAATGTCAGGGCAGGATGGCGTTGGACTGAACAGTTTGAACTAACCTAACCCCGTAAAAAAAACAACTAAATGTTGACAGGTATGAAGTATGTTAAGTCAGTATGGAATCATTGTCCAAGCTGAAGAGACTTATGGATTTCAGCTCATGGCTATTCAGAACTATGATAGATTTTGTTAGGGTGAAGTCTTAAGACATGTTCCCTAAACTTTCCTGGACAGCTTTTAAAAATGAACACATCCCAAGATAGAGAGCACCTATTGCCTTGACTAATATGAGGATGTCTGTTTTATGATGTGCCTCTGCAAATCATTGTTCAAAAGACAACACAGTTTGCTGATCAAAGTCCTATTTTTGCTGATATGCAGGAAACACTAGGCAGTTAATTTGGGCAATGCACTGGAAAAAAAACACACAGCTTTCTATGTAAAAGAGAGACTTTTATGGTAAATTTAATTAACACTTTTCAGCACTTTCAAGTGCTTCAATTCATGAGAATTTACTGTCTAACAGAGTGTTACCTTTATTCTCAGAAGAAACACAGCTTCCTTGAATTATCTGAGAATAGTGAAGGTGTACTTTGGTACAGAACAGAATAGTTATAGGGCAGCCATAATGGTGACAGAGGAGGAAAACATTAGTAACACAAATGTGGAAAACAATGCTGAATTCAGACTTACTTTCAGAGATACAGTATTTATGGTTAGAGACAAATGTATTTATGGATAGACAAGGTAAAGGAAAAATATAGGCTCTTCAGTGAAACACACCTTTTTCAATATATTTATAGTGATGATTACAGATATATCATCTCTGTTTCCTTTAACGTGTGAATACGAACCCTATTCATTATTTTGTTTGATACATATCTGTCTGTAGTAATGAAAATGGGTCCATTGGAAATGATGTTAGGAAATTAATTAGATTTACACTATGAGGACTGTTCCGCAGTTATTACCTTAAGTCATAGATGTAGTTGATACAAGTGATGCATATTTTGGGACATTATAGTTTTCATTTGAAATTAAGTCCAACAAATCTCATTAAAATGAAAGATCTTCACAAAAGCAAATGGAAACAATAATCATTTACAGTGAGTTTGTCACTGCATATGATGTTTCTGATTAGACTTTATGCTCTGATGACCATGCAGATCTCTTGTGTATTAATATTGCAATGGCAGTATTTCCTTTTTAACAGAGCCTCTTCTCAGACATTAAATTGGCTAATATATAGGCTGAATGATAATCTTCTGCTGTACATCCAATTCGTGGAGTGTAAGAAATTGATTTTAAATGCAAAAATTACAATATTCTCCACTTCTTGCTTCAGTTGGTAGCACATCAGTATGTAAAAAGAATCATGGATATAACCACTAAAACAGAAGCCCTTCTCCAACTGATACTGAACATTGTGGCAATTCTATTATCAATTCTTCTATTAAAAATTCTTCAATTCTTATTCTATTACCTATCCTTTGCATTGTAATCCAGGATTAACCCTTTAAACTGGTAGTTAATCAACATCTGAGGAAATTATTATTATTCCATATTTACTCACTCATCTTATTTTTACTGCCTTTAATCATGATAAATTGATTTTCCTTAACTTCTTATTGATTACATGTAGCTACCTGTTTCATATTAAGATTTTCTAGAATTATCTAATACTATAGGAAGTTACCTAAATAGCACCCCACACTAATTAGTTTTTAAATTTATACTCCTGATTTATTCAGATGAGGTTTTGATCTAGATCTGCCTGGAATACCTCTGTCACCCTTGACATACCCTTGTGTGCTGGGTTGTACAGTGGTAGCACTTAAAACAGTTTTTCGATACACGTAAAGACTCACTCCCTGATTAACTGAGGGAGGCACAAACCAGGTGGATTTAAAATGAATTTTTATGTTTGCACGTAAATTATAACATGCTTTCACTGGGTGGTAATTAGTGTGATTAAAGGTTATGTAGAATTTAGTGGCATCTAGCGGTGAAAATGCTGTTTGCAACCATGTAGGAGAAACTACATGGCCGCGAAACTCACGAAAAACGCAAAAGGCCCTATCTACAGCCAGTGATTGGTTTGTCCGTTCTGGGCTACTGTAAAAACATGTCAGTAACATGGTGGTCTCCATGGTCCCTATGTAGATGAAAACGGCAAAAACATGAGGCGATTATACACTAATGAAAACAGAGTTATAAATATTATATTCCATTTCTGCCAATAATTCATTCTAAATGTTACACACTAGACCTTTAAATAAGCAGTTTTTCCTTTAAAAAATCAGGGACAAGGAGCTATTATAATTAGAATAAACCCATTCTTAATTTTTGCGCTTTCTGGCTGACACTCAGTGCTGCAGTCTGTTTACCTGTGCAAAACTGTGTGTATGCTGAGCGCCCCCTACTGGCATTAGACTGTAAAACATGCTATGCTAAGGCACAAATGTGCTGTGGCCGCGCCAAAGGTGCACAGTTCTCGCGGTAGGATGGCACTTTAAAGTGTTGCCACTGTACCGTTTCCCTTCAGCATTGTGCAGATCTCTCTAACACTATCTGTCTCTTCTGTGGCATTTAAAAACTTTAACTGAATCCTGTGTTCTCTTTTTTTTTCTAAAGCCTTTGTACTGTGGCCTACATACTGATTCTTGAGATTTAAAACCTCCCAAAAGTATGCTGCGAAGGTCCCAGTGGGAAATGTGACACTGTTTACAAGACTTCTCCTGATATTTTTTTGAACAACTATTATCTCAATCAGGGTTGTCATCCAGCATAAACAAATTGAAGATAACTTTTTTCAGTGCAAGATGCTTTAGAACTTATGAGGCCAATCATGACTGCATACTGTTTTAATGTGAACATCAGCTTCGGTTATTTGTCTGATCTTGGGGCGTTTGAGGTTAGATTTCTGAATATAAAGTTGTTGCTAAAGTTTGGAACACAAGAGCCATGACACGAAGACACACAGCTCGCAGCTGGTGGATTGATAATTAATGGAAGACTAACTTGTACCCAGTTGTATTAAAGATAATTTCCCATCTCAGAACAGATTGTCACGCAATTATATAAAACTGGAAGTACATAAATCTGGTTGTAAAAAATTTATAATTTTACATATCAGTCATTAAACACTATTGAGGAACTGTGCATACTGTAGTATTTCTTTATTTCAGCTCTTTACATGTTCATAATGAAACTATCAGTAGTTCTCTTTTAAATTATTCTTAACAATTTCTCCATCTCTTCATTGTCCTGGTAAACTGAGGCCAACACAAACTGGCCCTTTGATGTCTCTGCCTGGGAGGCTCTGTTTTTGTCATGAAACTGTATTGCATTGTCTCAGCACCAAATATTTGGCATGACGGAACACAATGCTAATTCTAACCGAGGCTTGCCTGCTTCCGCTGGTTTCAAAGCTGCCGCTGCTTTTTGTTTCCCAAGAGAGTCGCAGGCACTCCCTCACAGCTTTCAGGCCCATCAATTATTTAGTGCCTGTTGCCGTTAGGGAACTCCAGAGAAATTAAGATGATGAATGCAATCAGGAGACAGGAAATATAAATTCATGAATCTATATTTCTGCATAGTGGTTTTAATATCTCTTTTTGTTAGGAGTTGGATGGCAAAAATTGATTGAAATGGTGTGACAAAATCATAATGTTTTTCAGAACTCCCTGTCCATATCGGCACAAAAGAATGCACAATCACAAAAAGCACTCTGGTAGAGACCTTTTAAAGGATTACAAAAGGCACTCTGTTTATAGTGGGTAAATACCCATGTGATGTTGAAATGTTACCCCTATTCTACCCGTCTGCACTGAGTCCTTTATTATGAATAAGCATGGATGTTTTAAGACTGATAACTAGTCCAACATGCAGCCAAACAAGTATATTGTTTTTGTGTCTCATTGAAATTTTATAAGAGGACTAAAGGATGAGTCTTTAATGGACTATATGGATTATATTGAAACAGTAAATAACCTTATAGAGTAAACTGCAGTGTACAATATGGGACTATTCCTTGTGTTTACGACATAATAAAAGCGAGGATCCGAATTCGCATCAATGAAAAAGTAACATGAGGGTCGGGAGTGTGCATCCTATCACACCCTTTTTAGTCTTGCTAAAGGGAAGAAAGATGATAGCATAATGTGTGATATGTGAGCATCAAGCCCCAACAGTATAACAAGATGTAGTCAAAAGTAAAGTTAAAATTCAATCATAGAGAAAGAATTCATGTAACTTCACAATGCTTTTATCGAGCAAGATGCCGAAATAGTTTGGATGAACATATTCTGTGCATACACTGAACTGTAGTAGCAGTTGTATGCTCTCTTTCTCTCCTTGAGTTATGCAAGAATGTTCAACTGAGTTGCTGCTTTTCTTTTCTTTTAAAAACATGTTCCCATTTCCCTATGACAGAATAGGTATATATGCAGTAGCTTTTTTATAAATTATCTTTCCATAATAGTAAAGTCAATCATTTTTAGTGTGTGGAGGGCGAAGCTGATAGAAACCAGAAATGTTCTGTGCACTGACCCTACTATGGCTTTATCATAAAAGTGATAGTCACAAAAATAAATAGCAGTTGCAACTGTCACTGTAGAATGTAATGTCCTCTGATGTGAATGGATGGTGTGATTTTAGCTAAATTATGGCAGCATATTGGTTACCAAATGAAAAGTGTAGCAGTAAGTTAGGTTCAGTATTAATCCAGCTTCTGTGACAAGGATTTGATGAATGTATACAGGAGGTAAAAATAATTGTGATACTTATTTAGACTCTAATTTGTATTTTGTAGTTAGCGATTTTTGTTTGTGTCAAATATACATGTGTTGTTGTGAGCAATGTGTGGAGCCAAGCTTTTGTTAAAAACATTTGATCAGCTTAGTCAAAGGAAAGGCATTTTGAAGTCCGTGACACTGATCCTTGGTGGTGTTCTGGGTGAAATAACCAACACTGTAGTAATTCTCCAACCACGACAAGCCAAGTTCATACATGAGTCCAACAAACGTGATCACCTGAGGTAACTCGCCCCAAGAGAGAGAAAGAGAGAAAGGGTGAACTAGCAGCCCCCATGAGTACCAGTTGTCATGACACTCGCTCATGGCCCAAATATCTTTGTACTCACAAAGAAAGGATAGACCCCATCTGAATGCAGTAAGAGCAAAGGTGAAGATCTAAAAATGACCAGAGACCAATGTAATGGCACGAAAGAGAGAGAGCTACAGAAAGTATGTGTGTTTGTGTACGTAGGTGTACAGGCACATATAGCCAAGTGTGAGCCCAGTGGTAATTTAGCAGTGCTCAGCAGGTTGTCTTCAGGGAAGAGCTAATATGGGCAGTGGGTTTCTACTGGCAAGTTTGTGTGTGTGTGTGTGTGTGTGTGTGTGTGTGTTTGTGTGTGTGTGTTTGTCAGTGTGTATTTGGCAGAGTTTCATTTCATAGTGAGAGTTCTGCTGACCTTGGCACACACGAGATTTCATCCCAGCGGCGTCTCATCCCCCTCTTCTCGTTCTCGTTCTCCTTGGCCTCTTCCTCTTACTCCACCCAAGTCTTCCTTCCAGGACAGTGATATTCTTCTCCCTTTGTGAAGAAGAGCAAGAATGATCCAGCAGATCGAGAAAAAGGGCGCCAGCAACTCTATCTTTCACCTGAAAAATTCAGCACAAGGCTGTGAATAAAACAGACAGGATAGCGGTTAGACTTTCAGAGTGTGAAGACTACTTCATGCCAATTGTAAGCCTAGATGCAATCATTAAGACGGCTCCGTGTTAAAAACTCTCTTGGCTGTTTGACTTTTCCTGTCATCCTCATTTCTGCTGGCTCATACCTTTCAGGGTAAACCATGCCAGAGATCTCATTATTTCGAAACATTGCTGTCAGAATGGCAGAGATGCAGTGAATGGCAGATTGAGGTTTTTCTGTACTTGTTATTTTTCTCTTGAAGTCAAACACAATCCCATCAAATATAATATATATATATATATATATATATATATA
>CM022490.1:22860308-22891900 GCA_011952105.1 Coreoperca whiteheadi | reverse complement strand
ATATATATATTATAGTAAAAAATATAGTATAGTAAAAATAGTTAAGTATTTCAATGTTAAATATTTAGAAATGAACACACAAACCAATAGCTGCATCATTGTTAGATTTATAAAATGTTTTTCCCAACAAAAGTTAAATATTCCACAGTGAAGATAAATTGTTTTAACATTGAAAATGACAGATTGGAGTTTCAACACAGAGGCATATTTCTAGTGTTTAGTGTTCTTCAGGTTGACAGCAGTAGAAGCCAACCCAGTGCTGCTATGAGTCTTCCTATGGGAAAACAACTGGCAAAGCAACTCAATTGAAATGACAACAAGTGCTTTTTGTGTTGTTTGTAAAACGCCTGACAGTCTATGTACGTGTATACACGAAATGTGTACAAAATATCCATGAGACCCGCTTCCTTCATAAAGTGGAATGATAGTGTAATTTCAGATAGGATGGGTGATATGGATACACATTTTCATCAAGGTATATGTTATTTTATATCATGATCTCTTTTTGGCTAATCCAGTGAATGAAATACATCATAAATCAAGGTAGTTCCTCACATTGATGCAAAAATTCTATAAATCCAACATTTCCGTAGAGCAATCCTGCTCATTCTTCTGTAATATTGTCAACAATGATCTAACACAACCAGATATATTAAAGAGAGATATCAATGCTACAGCAACATATCTACCGATAGACAAAAAGTAATTGTCTCACAGAATAAATCATCATATCACCCAACCCCAACTTCAGTGGAAGGCCATTTTCATTTACTAATTTCTCGTAAGAAAAATACTATACCAATCACAAAAAATCAGAACATGTTGGGGCTGATGGTTTCACAAATGATTTGGATGCTGGATTGTGCTACTCATTACTAGGACTGTATGTCTGAATTTTGCAAATTGAAGCTACAGCATGTTTCTGGGATCTACATACCAGCCTTTTCAGAAGTATTGAATCATATTTAATCTTTTTTAAATGTCTTTACGGAGTCCTGCAGGATATTATCCCTTAATTTCAATAAACTCAATGAAATCACATTTTGTAAGCTCATGTTGTATTGTACTGTCTTAATAATGCTCGCTGTCCCTTAATATACAGGGAAGCATGGGTGGGAGCTATAAAGTCTAGGTTTTACATCTATGTTTTAGGAATCCGACTGATGCGCCTATCCAATGTGACGCAGAGTACAATGAGTGGATGATACAAGCTTCCTGCGTGCTGACTTTCAAAAAGTTTCTGATGTGTCTGTCTAATATATGTCATCATTGCGTGTCCTTACAGAAGTCCTCTCTTTTTGTGTTTCAGACTGAAATTGTGTAGGCATCTATCAGCTCTCCTGGCAGAAAGCAGACATGTTCTTTGCATCTTTTCCAGTATGGTAAGTTAATCTTTTGTGTCTCTATTTGCATGAATAAATGTGTTCCTCAGGAAACCAGCACAGATTCATGCATGACTTGTTATAGATTTTGATAACCACGTGTTGGCTATGAATATTCTTATGCTATAAACAGACATAGGTCAAGGAGTGCCAGACACTACCTGCTTAAAAGAAAAGCTATTCTAAAAAGAATGCCTTTCATTTAGGGAAATGGATGTGGAAACCAAGTTAATAGTCAAAGATGATGACCTGACTCTTTTTGTCTTCCTCTTCTTGTTTATCTATACATATTTTGCAAGGAGGAGTGCCAATTTGGACACTGCAGGGACTGTGACATGATTGAAAGAGCTTCTTGTATCCTTTCAGTATGTCAGATTCCCTCTTGAAGATGCTAGTTATATACAATCTCACCCGCAGGTGCATTGATAGCGGGTAAAACCGTGGGTGACTTTTCAATATAGGCCAGCAGAACACACTGTTCTTTTCACATAAAGCTTTGTTGAATCTGCCTACAGTCAGTCAGAGCAGACGAAAAAATAGCATTGCTTTTAACATCTCTTTGTCAACTCAATATTATAAAAAGATGTGATAAATTACTAATGAATGTTAACACTGATGCTCTGATGCGCTATTGAAAACCCCACTTGAAGGTTTTCAATGTACAGTATTTAGGGCAGCTATATACAGTCATTCTGTGGCATTGAAAATATGGTAGTAGTAGTAGTAATTCTGTATCACCTAATATACAACAAAAGATTGTAGAATTATTGTTGCACAATCATACTAGAAAGTATACTCCTTAGGTTGGGTTACCTCAGTTAGATCAGAGTAGCCTTTATTTTCTCCCATAGGAGAAATTTTTCTTGGTAATTCGAGAGAACACAGTTGACGTAGCAGCACACTTGTACAATCAAACTACAGTTAACATGCAGTATCACACACAGATCTATAAACACCAGGACATACACACCAAGAATACTGCATGATGCCCTACACCAAAATATTGCACAGATGCCTTTAAATTTTTAGTGACACGTTTTATAAATGTTTCATTACAGTCTTGCACACAGTGATGCAAGAACTCTGAATTTGCTGTTTAAGAGCGGTCTCAAAATGGAGGCACAAACACTTGTGGCCCCAGGGCTAAACATGGGTATACAAGGGTTGGTCAGGGTGATTGCAGCCCAGGGGCACAAATCCAGAATCATTTAAGCCGTTCTCTTGTACCAATCCCTGTCATTGTGCTTAACATGATAAGAGCAGCTCACAGTTCCATGCCAACTACTGTGCCCATTCAGCAGTCCCAAATTGTACTGGCGAGATTATAGGGGAGGACATGGCACAGTGGAATAGAAAGCAATGGAGCATGATGTCGCCAATTATTGCAGAATCTCTTGTTAACTATTGTTTTTTTCCCTTTTTTAACAGCATAAGTGGTAACTACATTGATACTGTTTTTATTTAAGACATGAACAGGTTGTTTTATTTTAATTGCCAATACAACTAATCAAAGACAGGGTGGAAATGTTGCCTTAGGTTTATGGGGATCTAGTAAAAACCTGATAGCTCTGGGGAGAGTGACGAAATGGAAGCAGACGGTGCTGTTACTAGCCTGCAGTTACTGGTATTGTGATGACAGTAAAAATGATCTATACCAACTGTAGCTTTTCAGACAGCTTGTGAGTCTTCGAAGACATATGAAATGCTGAGTGTGGAACACAGAATGGAGGTGTAAACAGAAATGTATCTACCACGTTTCAAAGAAAATCACATTTGAAATATGTGTGCTGCCGCTACTATCTTGGACATGGTCAGGCTATATTAGTTTAAAGGCAAAAGAGTGAATGGTCAACAATGTGGCTCAAATGGTCAGAAAAAAAAAGTTTCAATCATTAAGAGAGACTTTTATGTACCTTCTTAGAAATTGAAAGTGACACATTCAAAATAATTGTGCATCCTGTGACAACATCTTGGGGGATTTAATGGAGATGTGATGTCACATTTATTAAGTTAGAGACCTAATTATTGCAAAACAAAGTAAACGTTGTTGTATAAGCTCAAACACTAATCTGTCAGTAGCTCAATTAAAGGTTACTTGAATACATAATAGATAAATAACCTGATTCTTTGGATTTTATTTTTGGTATTGACCTCAGGGTTAATTTTCACAGATGCTGACTGAAGTATAAGGTATTACAGTGTAAGGTATTTTAGTTCAGATTGTCGCTTGAAGGCTATCAAATAAAATTACTTGCCAGCAAAATAGTTTTTTGATGCCAAAGTGGATATGGATAAAAAGTTAAATAAATGAGAGTTTTGTGCATAAACACATAAAAAAATTAGGCAAATACCTCTTTATTTGATGATCTAAGTCAAACACTCTCAAAAGTGTTTGAGGATTCTAAACAATTTCTTGAGGCTGATGACTTCACTTTAACGTGTCAAGATGCCAATCCCTCCAGAATGTTCTTTAGTTTACAACTCTCTATTTAGTTGACAGTACATTATTCCATAACCCAACATATGTATCCTTTGTCAGTGGGTTTTAAATTAATAAACTGTCTTGTAGCAAGAGTCAACAAAGTTTCTTTGAACGAGGAATATACTTGTTATCTTTATCTATTAAAGAAGCAGAAAAGAGTGATGTTGCCAATATGTTTATATGCTTACCCCATCTGATTATAGGCCAAACTGACCAGCTAAAATAAACATGGGTCTTCAGGTACCAAACATTTAACCCCCCAGGGGGACAATGCCACTGCTGGCTACCTCCGATCCTAACAGCCCGTATCACCACAGGCAGCTGCCACCCACCTTCTGTAATCTCATCACGCAGTTAAATAAAGCAGGATGTGTAGCTTAAAATGGAGCAAGATCTAGTGGTATGTTCTTTCACAGAGGAATACCACAAATCATCATAATTTGTGTTGGATATTTGTAATTTATATGATATGTTGATTCAGGTTGGATTGTTTCAATTAATCAATGCAGTTCCCACTGCTATTGAGATAACACTACTTACAACATTAGGTTTAACCAAAATAATTTACATACCCTTACTTTCTATACTTACATTTGTAACCATCTTCCTTGGTTTCCTAGGGTTGGGTCTGATTGAACAACGCTGCATGATAGAACATTTTGTGCTAACTTATGTGGCCTTTTATTTTGGAGGGGATTGTTGTGCGGCAGAATCATAGCTGCTATATGTTAGCAAGGGTGTAGACAAGATAACAGATGGGAATCACTTCTTGCCTGCCCACAGCTTTACTGCAAGTAAAGTATTAAGTGTATTAAAAGAGTGCAGATTCCTGTTTCCAGGAACAATTGAGTTAGAATGTGTCGTGACAGGATATTTTCATGAAAAAAATGCACCGATAATTTGTAATGTGAAGGCAAAGACAAGGTGACATGAGATTAATATTCACAGTTACCCTCTCGAAGTGAATACTGACAGGCTGAAGTGGGCATTTTGGATGCACTACATAAGTTGTATACCTTTTCTATCCAGATCACAAAAAAAATAAGCTTGGTATGGCTGATTAGGTCCAGTTTAAGTACCTTTTTCAAGAGGAGGTGAGGTAATCAATACTGACAATGGTTTCTAAATGGGTGGTGTGTGATTCACATTGCAAAATGATCAAAGCCCCCATACAGTGCTTGTCTTGTCCCTGTCTGAGAAGTACTTATTTTACATTTCCTACAGCATTTCACTTAAGTGTCCCTGTTCCATGATGCATGATGCAACTTGTTTTTCTGTCTTTGGATTGGCACACATGCCTTTGTGCACTCAATGAAGACCAAGATCTTACATTTTTCTTTGAGATAGGTTTAATGAAGGCCTGGGCACAAGCAAAAAGGCAGCAGCAAGATACAGACGGGCCTGTCTGGTATTGTAATCCTGTCGAAGAAAACGAGTTTTTTATCAAAGTGTATTATGTCTGCACTCGGTGAAGACAATACAAGAAAAGACATCATAGGAACCTTCATAGTTCAGTTTTTTTCAAAAGATCAAAGTAAGGATTAGGTATTGCTACGTTTTGCAATATACATATTCTCACAGGCACGCATAGAAATAAAAATGTTACTTTTAACATTTTGTAATATATTAAAAAAAACGTCTAAAACATCTAAAACCTTGGAGCCTACCTTGGAGCCCAACACTGACAACAAATCTGTTTGATACCACCTGCTGCATACCTCCCCCTTTTAAACCTGTGTGTTGCGTAGATTCGCTTTCTCTCTCCCAACACATCATCATCACTTTCCAACCTCAGTCCCACCAGGGGCCCAGCAGCAGCTACAGAGCATAAGTTGCCACATCAGAGGTTCCTCTGTAGAACTGACAGTCAGCAGCATCATGCCATGGGGTGAGAAGGTGGCAGAGCTTGAAAGGATGCATTAGATGGTATGCAGATCAACAGGAAGCCTGAATAGGGTTAGACTTGTCATCTACTATTGTGGCATGAGAGATGGAGAGAAGGAGAGGGGCCAGAGGCCAGAAAATGAAGATGTCAAAAGACGCTGACTCAGTAGTTTAGATGCTTTTACTTATAGCAGTTAAAGTGAATATTTGCCTTTTAAATTGTATTTTGAGTTGATCTGTTGATCATCCACCTGATAACAATGTTTGCCAAAATGGATTTAACACATGAAAGTGTAGTTTGTTGAGAGCAAGGTGGAGCCATTGGCAGTTGTTCTCAGCAGTAACATAGGAGTGAATGTGCGAAAGAAGTGATTATCGATCTGACACGGCGTAATTCACGGCTAATGCTTACTGTTGTTTTCTCTCAGATGTTAGAGCTGCTGATGCTGCAGTGTCTCTCTATGCAACTGAGAGAGTGTAGCAGAACTCTCTTGCCTGTTGGGTTGTACGTCAGTTGTAATTGAAAACAGTGTGGAGCCACGTTGTGACAACATTGGGTCGTTGCGACAGCATAATCAATAGTGAAGGGTTCAGAGAAGAGACAGGCCAGAGAAAGTGACAAAAAATGTCCACGTAAACTCTGTACAGTGTGTCCATCGTAAAACCAAACCGAATAGCTAGCGTTGGGTACCTTTCACATTTAAAACGATACCAGTACGGGTACCTGGAATACAGTACCGGTATCCAACGGTACCTTTTTTACAGTACTTTACTCTCTCTCTAATAACAAAAATAGAATTTAATTTGAAAAAAATAACTCCAAACCTTTCAATTTCAACATTGGTATTTATTTAGAACATTTTACCCACTGCCTTACTTAAAGTTTAGTCATCCATGGAGGGCAAGTTAACTTCTTCCTGCTGGCTGCAGGCGTGCTAACGTTAGCTGCGGCTGCTGCTGCGGACTTTGATTTCAGACTATCAAACATGGTACCCTCTTTAGATTTTAGACATATTTTGTGTTTGACCAGGTGCTTCCTCAGGTTAGACATGTTGCCCTGTCCAGCTTATGCAGTGAGTGTTTTCTGCCTCGAGTTTTGAAAAGTGTAACCACACTTCCGACCAATTTCAGCTAGTTACTGATGCCTACGTCGTTACCACAGCAACCCATGCACATATCTTGGTGATGTCTGGACACATAAATCCAACCTGATCACTTGCAAATAGCAATGCGGACAGTCTGTCTTAAAGATCTGATTTGAGAAACAAATCTGATTTGCCTGCAGTTTGAACAAAGCCCTAGTGTTTTCATACGGCATCAATTTTAGTTAGAATTGGAAATTGAAAGATTGTAGGCCATTTGTTATAAGGAATCTGTGATACTTTTATCACTCACTCGTTCAGCTATCTCCAAGTCATTCCTATGTCTTTCTAATGCCAGTTGATTTGTATCCCTTGTTCATTTGTCGTGTTTGTTGCCAAGGCAGTAAGGGGGGGTTGATAGCAAGGACCAAATGGCTGACATTTGATTGACAGCGCAATGTTCCAGAAGAGAGGCAGGAAAATGATCTGAATATTCAACATAAGGATTTATCCTTCCATCATGTACTCCTGAATAGCATCAGCTGTGGACAGGGGAGGGAAAAAGCTTTTAAACATTATTTTGGAAGTTTGAGTTAATGAAAGAACATTGTTGAGGATCTATCAACAAAATGCTGACAGACTGTTGAGGGCAGGTTCGATTTTTGTTGGAATATTATGCAAATCTTGTCTTTATGGTGAGAAATCTCACGTTAAAACAATGTAGTTGATGCTAACCTGAAACAGCCAAATGTCTGCATTATTTCAGAAGATTTCCAATAGTTTTTAACATTTGTAACTTGAGACATTTACTTTGTTTAGCAAGAGCAGTTCACCTGTCTTACCTATTCCCTATTGCTGCATTTTGGCTTGGCATCCTGTGTAGTTTGATGTTTTAACAAGAGACAAAGCAGCTCACTCAATGAACTCTACTGCATTGAGCAGCAACACCTTAAATAAGATGTAAGGGCTTCTCAGTCAGCCGTCTAACTTCTCAGTCGCTGAAGCCATCGTTCTGTGTCTCATTTCCCAGAGTATTGATGCCTTTAAGTGAGCTTCCCAAGTGCCTGGAGGGAGTGGATCTTATATAGATTGCTTTCAGGATGTTGGGACACAGCCGACTGGCGTAGCTCAACAGTAGACCACTGATCGTTCTTTCAAAAAGTGCTGGAGTGAAGGATTTTTGGAGGACAGGCTAATATTTATTCTATTGTATGAACTATATTCTTCTTAAAAAAAATAACAGAAACAGATTGGTTTGAACTTTTATTTCACGGAGCAACATGCAAGAAACACAATACAATT
Organism: Coreoperca whiteheadi; assembly: GCA_011952105.1. Lineage (NCBI taxonomy): Eukaryota > Metazoa > Chordata > Actinopteri > Centrarchiformes > Sinipercidae > Coreoperca > Coreoperca whiteheadi. The sequence goes on along the minus strand of CM022490.1, from coordinate 22,883,768 downwards.
TACCAAACCCTCAACTGAAGCCACATATTCTAACAAAACAGGTCGGATTTTTTGTTTCTTTTTTAATTTACTATACATTAACAATCCAAACCAGCGGTTTAACCATCTGCAGGTAATAACCTTCAGGAAACGTTGGTTGCTCTCCTTCATTCAAACAAGATTTTACTCTTTTGGGTGGAAGGAGAATCAGTCAAAAAAAGTCACCAATGATACAGGGTAGTCTTAAAGAAGATGTGTGGACAGAAAAGTTGGTTTTGTCCTCAGATGAAAGCACTATTTCGAATAAAAAAAGAGAAAGGGACAAGAATATTGGACACCAGCAGAGAGAGAGTTCATTATAAAAGAAAAAAAATGGAAACAAAAGAAGAATCAATACTGTTGCTCTGCAACATGGCCATGCAGGGAAGTGAATTGGATAGAGAGCTTGGATGGAACTAGGAACAAATTGTGTGATACTGGCCCCCTCTTAAAAGCTGCAGTGGACTCCTGCCAAATTGTCACTCCCCCTTCACATCAGCAGTATTTCATCTTTAGACCTCTACTGGTGTTTCTATTGGACATTCCTGAGAAATGGGCACCATATCATTAAAAACTAAGTAAAATTAGTATTCTTGTCTTTGACAGGCCACTTTGAGCGGTCTAGCTGATGTGTAGCTCTTTAATCAAATAATGGCTCTGAATGCAACCTTGTAGCCTATTAAGCAAAGAAGTTCATTTGAATGAGGCACCATGTTGAGGCCTTTATTTACTTTATGTCTCGTACACGCTCCACAAATATGGAGATATAATTTGGCTTTCCAACATGAAGTCAGATTAATTGTGCAATCTCGATGGCTTATCCGTCTGTGGTGTGTACACGTGTCTTTATTTATGTCCTGTGAAATTGATTGGATTTTCAAATTTTTTTCCCAATTATTTTAGAGTAGTAATTTAACACAGGCACAGATGTTAGGCTAACTCAAACAAGGATGGAGCAAATATGCTACCACCTTGATTTAATTCAAAACAACTGTATTCATAGCATGCAGAGACAATCTGGCAGAGCCACGATTTAAAGAAAGCACAATGGTTTTACCCAACTGGATAAGGACTGGCAGTGATTATAGAAGAGGCTGGAAAAGAAGTGATCAGATAGAGAGGCTGGGAGAGTGCTCCGGAGAGTGTCGGCAGCTGGACTGCAGTAATTAGTCAATGTAGCTCTTCGTGGTTAAGGGGCAGCTGACCACTGGCCTTGCTTGCTTTAAAGAATGGAAGTGTCATGGTTTTGGGTCTTGAGTTTAGTCATTTCCTGTGTTATTTTGTTATACTCACCTCACCTCCATGTGTTTTGTGCTTTACACCCTGCATTTGTGTCTTTTCCCTCCAGTTTTGATTGTCTGATTCCGCCCTGATTAGTTTCACCTGTGTCTTGTTAGCCCCCTCACCTGAGTGTAAATAGTCTGTGTGGTTCCCTTGTTCTTGGTCAGTGTGTCCCAGTTGCTATGTTGGCTTGCTTTTGTTTCCTGCCGTTTACCTGCCTGCCTGTTTAGCAGTCTGCCTACCTGTACCTGCTGGTGAGCTTCTAATAATTCACTCAAGTCATTGTTCTGCCTCCTCTGTCTGAGTTTGGGTCCTTTCCCTGTTCCCTGCTTGCCAACTCATAACAGGCCAAAGCTCTTCCCATTCACGAATATGACTGCGATTCACATTAACCGTTACCTGCAGAAATTGCTTTCCGTTCTTCTGTTAGACAGTGAAATTAATTGCCTGTAAGATGTAGATAGCCTCAACAACAATGGGCTTTCAGTGTTACACTTTACTCAGGCCACAGTCTGAAAAACCATACAATAAAGTATCATGGATAACATAGCTAAAAATGTATCATATTGTTTGCAAGTTTATGTCCCTGGCCCTGTATCCTTGTACATGCTCTTATCAATTAATCCTGCCAAGGAATGGTTATATAGATTTGTGAACACAACCGATGCTTTATTTACTTAGCTATTATCAAACAATGTCATACAGAAAAACAGTGAGGAAGATATAAACAGAGGCAAACCCATCTGGCGTTAACACACAATGGAGATGTAAGAGCAGAAAGCCTGTTTTCCACAACTCTAAACTAAACAAAACAGCAGGCCAAATATGTCAGAAAAGATGTTGATTATTAAGAGCGCTTTTCCATTTGAATAGAAGAACTATGCATGAACCAATTAATTTTTTTAGTTTTTTTTAAAAGAAATATTCTCTACAGTAAACATTTTATCTGTGCACCTATCTAACACAACATTTTTGAAGCTCTGAAAATTAGCTTTCTGATCTCTACATTTATGTCTGCTGTCATTTATGGTCGAGCTAATGAGCCAACCCCTTGACACCTTGTGAATTTGTTGATGTTTACCTCCTAAGAATTGGGAAAGGTGGGGGGAGAGGGGTGTAATATGCACATTAATGAGCACGTCACGCGGACAACAACTAATTACAATGATGCATTTGGGGCCTCATTTGGTGGCAGTGTCAGCACTAACAGTCTCCTGGCCATTTCAGTTCCTGTGTTAGTCTGAATTGCCTTAGAAGTTTCTCTGAAAGTTCTTCTTGTCTGAAAGTGTACATGTCTCTCAGAGAATGGAAGCAGAAAAGCTTTACATTTGTTTTTTTCTTTAACTTTGTTCCGGAGAGAGTTACAAGAGCATGTTCTTTTTTGAGGTGAGACAGAAAGGCTTTTATCAGCTCCTGTGTGGGCTAACCTGAGATTCTTGTGATCAAGCCAGTGTGCTGGAAGATTTAGTAGTAATGGCATTGTTACCCAGGGTTTTGTTGTTCCTTAAGTGGTCTACCAGGGAATATCCATGTTGATTACAAAGACCTCTATTGCTGCATTCGTAGCAAAAAGTAGAATTAAGTCACCTATTCACAACAGGTCATATTTATGTGCTATTATAAAAGTATAGACCGCACTGTGCAAAAGAGCATTTTTTAAGATTAGAGAAAAATCAGTCTAATCCAGATAACCCTTTGAACAGTGCACTTTTGCAATGCTGTCCTAACATATACATAGGTCGTAAATGCAGTGGTCCAGTGCATACAGAAATATAAGTCTAATATAAAGCCATTGAAAAATTAGTAAATGTTTTTTATAACAAACTCGAAGTTGTTATAAAAAACTTATTGTCATAAGTGGTGTCTTGCCCATCAGCCAGCTCTGGCAGCAGGCACAGATACGAGGCCACCTGGTGGCCGCCTTAGTAACATAACACATTTACTAACTTTCTTTCTAATCTTGAGTTTTAATCCTTAAGATTTATATTGCATTGAACCCTATTATTGATTTTATAAAAATTTGTCCTAACTTTTAATGTTTTTGCATTCTATAACAGCCTTTCTTGCAGTTTGACACTAACAATTTCCCATTTTTGCTCTAACTAACTGGGAAACTGTAATGCTCCCATACAGGTTCTAAATGTTATAGGATGATCCTATAGCTCTGGTCTCTCATTTGTGTCTGCCATTTGGAGGCAGCAACACTACATGAGCTTGACTAACTGGGTTAAGCCGACTAGCATGCTACAGCTGATAGATAGCAACTGGTGCACTGCCAAAATGTTCTGGGTAAATTCACGCTCTAGAATTTTTGTTCAGCGCATGCAAGTATTCGAAAGCCAGAGTAGGGTGGGTCTTCTTGGATTCGGTCTCGGTTTCAGAACCGTTAAACCTCTAGTATGTTAACATTGTCTATGTGACGTTAGCATTTAGCGCAAAGCAGTTAAAAAAAACAAAACAAAAAAAGGCAGCCTCATCCTTTAATTTGAATGAAGCCACTCCAGCTGTGAAAGTGAGAGATCAACGTAAAGGGCTTCAGCAAGAAAATGGGTTGTCATCTGAAAAAATTGAGTTTTAACAGTAAACAGAGGCGTTGCGTGTTTGCTGCCCTAAGTGGTCAGTACATTTACCTTTTATTATCAAAACACTTGCTTATACCGCAAGTAACTAAATCAACCAGGGCTAAAATCTTAAGGATTATGGATAACTAATTAAGTTTTTAAAAGGTTTAGGGTAGTGCATACTTTGCTGTTGTGCTGAAACCTTAGTGAATAATTTGTAATTAAAGTGCAGAGAGTATGTGGTTCTTAGAGCAAATGTTGGAGACATGATATGCATGTGCGCCTTTGGGAATGACAGGCAGGCAGATATTGAGAAACAAAATGCATTAAGAGAAACACACAATGTGAAAAGAACTGCAATGGCAATTACTAGGAGTAAAACAACAGATATGTATGCGTGTCATCAATGTATATAGGGGGTACTGATACACTGAAGCCTGCAGCTATTTTTGTATGATTCGCTCCAAACTTTTGCCTTACCTAAACCACTTGTATCGATGTAGCTGTATCTTAAATATTAAAGTTGGTTTGGATCAGTGAATTATCACACCACAATAACAAGTTGCCTAAAGCCTTATTGAGAAGATCCTTTTATCACAGGTCATACAAACTGGCAAGTTTGTCATTAACATATGGAAAGTTCAGTTGTTAGACGTTTCTAAAGCATCAGATCCTCATTGCAGCTGCAACATTAGTTATAGGTTTTATGGGCAATTTAGCTGACCAACAACCTCCACAAAAGAGCATAGCCAGGAATAATTATGCTCCTTGGCTTGATAATGAGTTAAAGGTCTTTAAAGTAAGCTCAAGACGCCAAATGAATTACTAGCAAGTAAAACAGTTTATCTGACAGCATCACATTCTGCAAACTGTGGCACACTGTCTTCAAGACTTACAGGTAGAAGAAGAAAGCATACTTGAACCAAAAAACATTGGGTTCGAAATGGCATTAATTAGAAGGTTTTGCCCAGATATGCATACTGTATGCGGTCTGATTTGGACATGTGTTAATCTACTACATTTTTATTAATACTAGGATCAATTCATTATTGGTTTTGGTTGTTTCATGGGATTTGTTGACAATAAGATATAGAATGTAACCAGACTTATCCTTTTTTTTTAAAATTGGAAATTCATATAATAACACATTACATAGTCTTAGAAAAAAACATAATATTCAGTGGATAGTCTCCACAATTGTCTAAGAAATGTTTTATACAGTTTGCATGCAGACCATATGGAGGAAAAGTAGATCTGATGGACAGTAAAACTGCACTACAAGCTATTGCAAATGAATTAAGCAGAATTGCATTTAGACCGCACTGACGTTGTCATCTGTCATCACTTTTTGGGCTCTCTGCCTGACTGCAGTCCTATTACTCTTAATGCCATTTAACTCTTCAATGAATTCCTCATCTTACTTCCAAATAAATGATCATTTAGAAAAATTGCAGGGTATCTGTTATATTAAGTTTCTACAACATAAGTTTGGAATCAGTTGTTCATTTGATGGCTCGTGAGATAAACATACTGTCTTGTGTTGATAGACACTTGCACTAATTCCTCTAGACCAAACAAGGTTACTCACTTTTTTCCCCAATGAAGTGAGGAGAAATGTATAACTGACAATGAGAAATATATCAGGTGGAAGCTGACAATCTTGATTCTCATGGTTGATCTCCATATGAGCAGAGGAAAATGAATATTGCTACAAATAAAAGAAGGATTTGATTATTTTAGTAGTTCCTTCTTTCTTGACGGAGCATTCATTTACCTAAATTACTATTTTCAAAAAATGACAATAGCCTCATTATAAATTTAAATTCTCTTGCAGTAAAGAAGAAATGGTTTAGCGCTTTATCTCTTGACTTAAATAGGAGATTTGTGTGGTCATTTATTCATTAAGTCTCATGATTTATATAACCCTTTAGTATAAAAATCTCTACTAGTGTTTTGTAGTATGACATTTAGTTTACTAATTAATTTACTGGTACTGGCATTGGTTAGTTCTCCATGTAATTTGGAGTGTTGTCAGCCCCTGCATTGTACATATTTTTTTTAATCATTTACTTGTCTATTTAGCCATTGCAGTACCACCTCAGTTTTTGTTTTGCTATTACTATAGAATTAGTTTGGTAAATGCCATGCTCAATTAAGTCAATAGCTGAAATCAAACATTGTATGAAGAGGAATGATCAATGCATTTTCTCTCTATTACAAGAACTGGAGCAGAGTCCCACTGGCTTTCAGTCATGCTTCCTATTGATTGTGAGGGCCATAATTTACTTTTGTCCCAAAGCAAGCTTTTCACCCCATTATGCTCTGCTCATGGCCAGCCTGGTCATGAAGTTGAGCAGCCAGATAAAGAGAGAGATTATAGATTCCATTATTACTCTTCACATCACCCTTGCTAATGATTTGTGTAAAGGTCTAATGGTTAGTGTGGACAAAGGCCAAACAGTACCGAAAAGCTACGACACTGGAACAAGTATCAATGTGTTTGGATTGTTTTGTACCTTCACCTTTGACATTCATTACAAAGCAGAGCCTCTACTGGTCTGCTGCACGCAGACTACATGGTATGTAGATTGATGCGCTTAATGTGGACCTAAAGTTCACAAGTACAAGTTTCGCCCAGAAACTTTAAGCTGTACACCATTAGCAGCATGTGCTGAGGTTAGCACAAGAAGCTGATTGAATCCAGGTGTGGTGTGACTGACTGGTATGCCAGAGAGAATCAGGCTGCAGGGATGTGTGTGTGTGTGGGGGGGGCTGTTCATTTGTGCTTAAACGTAACCGCTGTGAAACAATCATAAAAAAATGTATTTAAACATTTTATATTAAAAAAATGTATTTTTGAATCACAGGCTTTCTCTGTACTGGTTCTCCCTCTGCTTATTCATTCTATAACTCACACACTCAAACCAAAGGAAGGTTTTTTTTTCTTTCTTTTTTTTAGCCTAGACTGCCAGCGACACCGGTTTTAGTGATATTTCAGACTGACCGTGGTCTGATTGCCGGATTGGCCACTGCAGCATGAGCTTAGGTTGCGTTTCTCCAAGTTGAGTGACTCTCTTTCCACCAACATTCCGCCACAGGTCACTGTGGGGTTTTTTTCCCAGCAGCCCCCACCGCCACAGCCTAAATGCACTATGAATGGGGGGGACTGGTATTTTTGCCGCAGTGCCGGATTCTGTCTCAATGCAGCCTGCGACGAGCGCAAAGGAAACATCTGGGTATGAACTGAACCGTGACTTCTGTGTACCATTACACCCCTACCCTACATAAATTCTTTCTTCAGCAAGTGTCTGAGGGATTCAACCATAGCTAAGGCTTAGAGCTGTCCGATGTCTCAATCAATACATTCTAGTCTGTAAAGCATCCCTGCCAAAATGGCAACCCATAGCCTCAACAGTAGAGAACTCACACATCAGGAAATAAATTAGGGTCCTCAGCAGTTGGATAACCCATGGAGTAGCTTGAGAAAAGGTCAAGTTTAAGAGACCATTTCTCACAGCCAAATCCCCTGCTTAATAAGTTTAACCATGTCAACATAAACCAAGTAGAATGAAAATATTTGTTTTTAAAGACAACAAGAGGTGAAAAATGATTAGGAGAAAAGAAATATTAATTTTTTATTCATGTAAGTATTTAAGTAGATCAGTTGTTGTTAAATAGATTGATAAAGTACATACACTCACACTCCTAGAAGAACAAAGAGCACGAAAGGGGCACTGGAAGAGGGGATTATAGATATTTATGGTTGTAGAAATGTTGAGCTGCATAAATTTATAAATAACAAGGTTAGAAAACTGTTTTGTCTGTAGCCTGAACTAGCGGCACAGGTTTGACCACTCATTTGGAAGAGTGTATGGACACAGGCTGTTTCAACTGGTATCCTTTTGCTTCCACACTGACGGTGAAGTCTAATTGAATGTGAGTAATTTTTAAATATGGCAATACACTAGCTGGCCAGCTGCAAATGAGTAGTGTTCGTCAATACCAAGCCTTAGACTGGACAAACAAACACATTTAAAAAACAAGTCTTTGCATGCAGTGATAGAGAAAATAAACAAAGCAGAATAACAAGATCTGTCCCAAGTTAGCAGTTGCCAGTCATCGATTTTAAAGAGGTAGCTTGACTTTTGGTGCACTGAAGATTCAATCCCTTATTGATCCTCAAAGCGTCAAGTTCCTGTCAAGGAGGCCAATACCACTTCCTGATGCAATGCCTTGGCAGTGCAAAGAATAAGTCCAAGCAAAACAGAAATGAGAGAGGGAGACTGAAGTTACTGTGTGTGTGGTTGTTGTGAATGGAAGGGGAATGTAATGTCACTAATATACCAAACGAAACTAAAACAAAAGCATTGATTGTGTGGATGGTTGTGGAAGCAGTGTCACATTGTTATACCGCAAGTTTTGCGGGCCGTTCACACATATGCACTCAAAAGCTGAGACAGCGAAATGATTCTGTTCAATGTAAATGGGACCTGGCGACGAAGCTCAGCACCGCCGCTGAGCTACAGAGTTTTAAAAAGCGCCCAGCGGCACTACAGGGAAAGTTAAGAATGGCTAAACGTCATGCAAATGTCCTCTGACACAATGCGAGCGACAACCAAATGGGTACCACAAGGTTAAAAAAAAAAGACAGGAAACAGGAAATGAACAACTTCCTTGTGTGTAGTATGGCAGCTACATAAGAAAAGAACTGTTAATTTGGAGCTATGTATTTAAATGTTGTGCTCAGGTAAAAATACCCACAGAGCTACTGCTACCAGCAGAGGCTGCCTGCTACTTTTGTAACTTAACCGTATACCTTTTTTATCAATGAGATCACAGATCAGACTGTGTGTTGTGACAAATTGACAGTTTAGTCATCAAGGTATAACGACCTTGTTTTTTTTTTTTTGTTTTTTAAAGAAGCAAGTGAAAGATGTAAAGATGACCGAACAGATTATTTTTGGACAGGAGCATTGACATCAGACTGGGAATGAGCAGTGAGGATGAACAAAAAGGATGGATAACCCTGGCTGCTGATGTTTTTCCAAATCATAACCCATCATCTGATACAGCCCATGTTTTAACTTCCTCCTTTCACCATTATGCACCCAATCACCTTAAGTTCACAGCACTTATTTGGTCTTTGTCTCTCACCAAAAGATTCTACTCCACCTTTGCCTTCCTGTCAGACTCTTGTGCTTCAGTATGAGCTTTATGCCAGCGCAGCTGATTAGCTTACTGATGGCAGCTGCGCTCTTCCTCTCCAGGGTCATGCTCAAATCTGCACAAATATAAAAAAGACATGGATGTACTGGTTTTCACCTCAAAAGCACCCACCAAACAGGTGCAAACATATTTAAAAGCTGTGGCAAAATGTTTTACACTAACACAACTTTCACATGTGAAGCAACCCAAGCTCGGCAGCATTTTTACTGGGAACCATTGACCCCTCCATAGTCTGCAAAAGGGCCTCCTGTTCAGATTTGCAGCATTTTCTACCTCTTGCTGCCCCACAGCAAATATTTCTTAAATCATTTAAAAGTATATTTAAACTGTCTTTAACCAAACCTATTTAGTATATTTTTTTCTCAAAAGAATAACACCCGCTCTGCATTGGGACTTGCCTACCTCCAATGTCCATTTATCCATTGCCTGACACCTGCGTGTATAGACGCCAGCATGTGTTATTGGCAAGTAGCCTGTTGATGCTGTGTTATCTGATGTTCTGTAAATATGAACTGCCAGCTACAATAACCGTTCATGTCAACATACTTGTGATAACTGCAAGTAGCATATGTTGGGAGTGATATCTTCCAACTAGCATCACAAATTAAGTGTGTCAGCACAAGCAGTAAAAGGAGTAGCGATTTCACCAGTGTCAGCAGTCTGAGGTATGAAAAATCACAATTAACAGTTCACACTAATACAATCAACCACACTGACAAAAGTGGGAAGTATCCGTTGTAGTCTGTGAAGGGTTGATTTTAAAATACTAGAAATGTCTTTGGCATTTCAATAAGTAAATCACATGAATACTTAAACGCATCTATCCACTTTTCTGTAATAAGAAAGCAAGGATAAATCCAGCAAACCGCAGTGTAAGCAAATAGAGAACAGAAGTATGAAAAGACTATTAGGACTCTTGACTTAAGGTCATTGTTAACTCCCAACTATTTAAGGACATTAGTAACGGTCGTATGGTCTTAAACAGAAATGTTTTCATCACTTTTTGGATTCAGCTGCTCGAAGGCATCATTTGCTTTTTGTGTGTCAACAGGATAGCAGCGCTTCCCTTCCAAAACTTACTGGGTGGAAGACAAACATTCTGTCAAAGGTTCATTTAACCTGCAACCTTTCTTCCCTGACTCATACTTCCTAGTTTAGCATCTCTCTGGTACATGAGTTGTGTATGAACACAGGACCTTTAGGACATCTATTGTCATGGCACTGTGTTTGACCAATGTTTTGCTTTTAGCTTTTTTGTAATATTGTCTAAAGTCTCTCAAATCCATGCATAAATTATGACGTTGAAGCCAACAGTGCAACTATGATAAAAGGTCCATACTGTAATGTTCTATAGCCAATGTTCTAGAAGTGCAATAGTCCATGTCTTCCTTGGTTTAATTATAGTACAATCAAATTTTGAGATTTAGTTTGTCTCAATAGCGAAGTTACACATGAAGAAAGCTGCTCAAATGGGTATCAAAAGAGGAAAGAAGGGCTACATACATGTGTGGGGTTTTTTTGTTTGTCTTGTTTTTTACAGGAAGAGACTAAGACTTGATTTCTTTGCTTGACACAGATTTCTTGTTGTGCTGTGATGTCTGTTTGAATATTTTGTGTCATTGTCATTGCTTACTATTGTCTGTCTGTGTTGAATGGTTATTCTTGCCCCAGTTTCCTTTGGTACAAAAGCTTTTGAGTAAAAATGTGTTCACAAGAGACTTTGTCAAATATTGATTAAATATATGAAGAAGGCCAATGTGTAGAAACAACAAAAAAGACACAAATATGTTTACATGCTTGAGTGTTAACAAAAAAATCACAACTTTATCTCCTCAACATCAAACAGGTTAATATATAGGTCTGACAAATTAAATGATAAAGAACAGAATTGAGAGTCGACGCACAATTCATATTGGCAGGGCTGAGTTTCTCAAATTGGCAGGTGAACCTCTTCTGGCCATCGCCGCCAGAACTCTTGACAAATTGCAATGACACAGGGGCTTTTGTAAACTGTAAACACTAAGTACAGTCAGAACATTCACAGGGACCAAGCCCCTTATTCACAGCTTGGTTTATTCCGGCTGAGTGGTTACACTTTTGCAAGGAAGACCATCATGCCCTATAAGTTATTTTAATGTCATTTATGCAAAGTCAGGAACAAGCAAGAAGAAAAACAGTTTTGTTTTTTGTTTTTTTTTAATCAGTATATACAGAACACAATGTCTAAGTATATTTTTTTGGGCATTTGCACCTTTTTAATGGATAGAGATAGCTGAGAATGGAAATGGGAGGGAGAGAGAGGGGAGGACATGCAGCAAAGGGTCGCTGGTCAGAGTTGAACGATGAGGACTTTAGCCTCAATCATGCCTCGAGAACAAAAACTGTTAAACATGCTCCATAGGTTTAGATTCCCTTAACTACTGTTACAACAGCAGTCTTTATGTCTGACATCCATACACGTCTCATGGCGTGTCAACAATACTAACAAACAAAATTCCCCTTTTCTATATATTGTCAGCTTATTTTGGTTTAATTCTTTTTTATGTTTAAATAAAACTTGTGTTCATAATGTAACGATGCCACTTTACTAAGGGAAATGGTTGTTCCTATCTGTTTAATCAGCAGCTTGCCTACTGTGCATGTAATCACAAGTTTGAAGTATAGCATAATTTTAATTTCTGTAAGATGTCCAGCTGCTCTACATTAGACACATCAATACAAAAAACTTGTCAAATTTGTTTCCCCCATCATGATTTGACAAAAGAGGGCACTCAGTTGTGTGATTATTAAAATGAATTACAGAAAGTGATAAATACTTGACTGTGGAGTTGTGAGTCAACAATTCTCTTATCACATTAGCCAAAAGCAATCGACATTGTTTGGGGTGATAAGCCAGTAAATTTCCACCTTAGGACGAAGGAACAAAAAGCAAACTTGTCTGTAACAATAATGTTAAATACATTAAATGTATTTAACAGAGCTGAATCAATTGTATCTTGTTGACTTACAGATACACAACTTTGAGTCACACTGGCAGCTGCCATCAATGGTAACAAGCAGGACTGAGAGCAAAAGAAAATACCTGTCTAGATGGAAGACAGAGAAATCAATTAAAAAGGATAACGTCTGACATTTCTGCTAACGTCAACTGTTTTTATCTACGAGATGACTGCTTGAGCCGGGACTGTTTGATTAGGCTATCCTCTCTGACAGCTGGGGCTGCAGGAAGGCCAGGTTACACTGTATTGTTCAAAAGCATCTTCTATGGCTTCTCTGTTATTATTCATTGTTATTGTTTTTGATTTAACTTTGGTTTTTATGGTTGCCCATACAAAGAGTGCCTATAAAAGTTCTGTGTTGTGAAATGTATTACATGCATCTTTTACTTTATATGGAAGTATAATCCCACATTTTTATGCTACGTTTTGTTTGCTTTACTGTGGTAATCATTACAAAATGTAGTGATAACCCACCATATATATATATATATATATAGGAGTAAACGTATTTTTAACTCATAAGCAAAGTAATGTAAAAGTATAATTCCAATGCTTTGTATGTAAACAATATTGGTCTATTTTGTTGTAAAACATTTGATTCAGATTTATGCACCCGTGCATTTAGTGAGTTTTTTTTATTTAAATTTAAGCATCTAATCCTGTTTATTTCATCATTTTTAAACAAGACATTTTAATTGTATATTTATAGTGTACATTTTTGAACGAAGCAATGAAACATAGATGACTGTATTTATTGCGTGATGCAGTTGTGTTTCATTGCGTGACTCAAACTGTTCGCCTCATTTGTTGTTGACTCAAAAGTACAACTACTTAATTCATAGGCCTGAGTCATTTTGTCAAATGAAAGAAACATCCAGCAACTTGAATAAAATAATAGTGGTTTCCCGAGGGCACTGTGCTGCACAAATGGTAGGGATTTGCATGAAACAGATGAAATATGATAATAGTAGATATGTATAAATGTTCATGGGTCACACAGATGGGCAGAGTCAAAGCAGACATTTGCTAGGGAACTTGGATCAAGACTAACTCATCGTAGCAGTGAGCACACAGGCAGACATGCAAAATATCACGCTGAATTATTTTTATTTGGGCAAGCCTAACTTTTTGTTAGAAAGAGGCAGTTGCGTGTAGTAAAACACTATCACACATTGCTAAGAGACAAATCGAGGAGTCACTTTGAGACAGATTTATTTGAGAAATAACAACATGATTCTAATTGTCCGGAAACCAGCCTCCCATCTGCATCATTGTCACTCATGAAATAACATTTTCAGAGGACTAGCTCTGAGTTAATAGAAAATGCTTCAGGTACAAAAAAGGCAGGGTTGGGGGGTACTGATTAAATTTTCTTTTCAGTGGTCAGTCGTACATCTTTGGGACAATGCAATATTTAATAATTCAAGTTCTGAAAGCAGTTAATGCAAACTTTAGCACAGCCCCTTGTTCTGCCCATACTTTTGGAAAACTGATATGCAATATAGCAGATGTATCAAATACTGTAAATATTAACATACAGAAATGCTGAAGTCACAGAGTGATTAAACCTTAATTGATGACCGGGATTGATGCTCATCATGCAAAAAACAAAAATTTAATCCATGAAGCAAATTGGAAAACTTTGTTTCAAGTCCCCTTTCGTTTCGTTTTTTGCAATTGGCTGGTGTAAGGACGAGAGTGAGTTGTGCAAGTGTAACTGACAGGCACTAGATATGCCTCCTTGCATGGCCTGCACTGTGAGGCAGGTGTGGAAAAATTCACAGGCACAACAAGTGACAGAATAATGCTACCCCTCAAGTCCGCCAGCCTTTAATTTTATTCAAAATCGCATTTCAGCGGTATCAGTGTTGATGAGATTACAACAGGTCTTTGTCTCATCTTTGTTTACCCAACATATTAGCCTAATTACTGACACAGAATTAAGAGTCAAGTCATAAATGCTAGTGTCAACTGCTTTAAAGTAGACTAAGAAAAATGTATTTTCAGTTATCTTAAATGTCATCTAATGTCAGGACTAGAGACGCTTCACTAACAAGTGCATAACACCAATACATGACATCAGTCAGCATTACAACCAAGGTTGATATCCACGTTCTTTATCTGTGGATTAAACAAGCACAACCAAAATGAGTTTGTGTATTTATTTTCAAAATATAACAATGCATAGTAGTGGAGGTTAATGCTTATGAAATACTACAGGCACAAACGTGAGTTATTCTACGGGATGACTTAAACAACTTGAAGGCGTGCAGTTGGAATGGACTCACTCTAAAAAATGTAGATAAAATTGATGTAGCATACTGTAGCAAGGAATTTTGAAGTCAAGAGGTGTTGTTTATGCTGGCGGTCTTGACATCAGGTCCTAGAAATGCCGTCTGTCTTAATTGCTTCCTTCCAAATTCCTTCATCATAGTAAGAAAAGTCCATTAACATCTTGAACTTTCTGGATAAGCGCTTCTTAAACTAGGATGCATGACTACAGCTTGCTGCTATCTTGGCTGTCACAGGAGCCAGAAATTCAGAATTTCCGCAAAGAGGACTGCGGAGCTGAGGTGCGAAATAGGCATCCCTGTGTAGTCAAATATTCACTTGCTGTTCAGCTCACCCCATTTGGAGAAAACTCTCTTTGTCTCTTTGGCTTGCTAGATGTTTGGCAATCTTCACCAGCGACTTGGTGAGCTGGATAGCTCTCTAAAACCTCACATCTACCGGCAGTTAAACAACCACACGTGGACTGGCTCAGGAAAATTGAGACATCCAGCACAATGCACTGCTATATTTCCATAAGTCTCCTTTCTCTCAATCTGCTCCCATGAAATCCTTTTTGATCGTGTGCAATCCCTCCTCAGTACCTGGCTGCTGACCATTTTCTACACACAAATGTCCGTTTGGCACGAAGAGTGCAACAGACATGATTCTGCTTAACATTTCCAAGCTGGACAAATTGGGCTAAGATACCAGCTGTTAAGCATGGGAAGGCTAATCAGTTTAGCAGAATGCTGAGGATTATGCAGTCAAAGACGAGTTGTTGTTGTTCTAAACACAATATACTGCAGAGGACAACGTATCTACTGTTGGTTTCGTTATCTGAGCTATTTCCTCTTGTTTATTGTGGAGGCTCGTCTTAGCCTTGTTATATGTTTGCTGCTGTTTACCAAAGGGCTGTTATGAAGGAAGTGCCCAATTAACTGTAGATTTGGTGGCATGTGCTATCACATCAGGGTTCCCAGAGTTTCATCTGTGCGGTGTCTCATGTGGTAGAGTAGTGAGTTCTTCAGGCCAGCCGTTTTAAATCCCTTCCCTCAGCTAAATGTACCGCATGCAACGTTTCATGTCTGCATGGGATAAAAAGAGTTTCAGAGAGACTGAAAATGTCTGTAAGACATTTTTGTTCTGTATATACTGATTATAAAGATTACAAAGTTATAATCAGTAATAAAGACACAATACAAATACATTGTATAGCCCCTGTATGACTGCTTGTCATGCCAATTTGTTATAACAAAACAATAGAAGCATAAAGCAACATGTTTTTTTGGACATCTGTGTCATTTTAACACATTTTCTGCAATTCACTACTACTAGATCTTTAGTTTTTAATCACCCATATAGCTCCATGTTGTGGGCACTGTATTAATGGTTATGTAGACTTTACATTTAGAATAACCTTTTTAATAAGTATTTTCCAATAAATAATTCAGCGTGCGTGCATGCTTTTACTCCACTACATTGTTGCCTTCGATTGTCAGCCAATACTGGTCTGTCTTTGACCTTCACCAAAATATTGAATGAAGTTAACAAAACGCATTGCACTAATAAGTTTTAAGGCTTCATACTTGAGTTTTAAACAACACAAGATACATCATTTTAATTGTGTTTTAGTGATTACAAATGGTTTAATTAATCAATCATTTAAAATGTGTTACTTCAATCTATGCTTACTCACACTGGTGTGTTTATGGGACATCACTGTACAAAGCAATGGTGGCTCTTTAAAATTGTTCTCAAAAACAGCCTTATTTAGCTTAATACATATTTAGTTGCAAACACTATGTGTGTTCATTCTAGATAGCAGACTGTGAAATTGAAGTTAAAAGTACAATTAGCTTCTCCTTGGATTTTGATTATTTGACCTGTTCACACACACAACTGGGAGGAATTAAGAAACCTCTCGGGAAATCTTTGGTTTTGCTAAAGGCAGTGCACCAAAACATCTAAAATGTTTTATGTTCAGGTTAGAACAAAATGTCAGTTGGTGTTAATTTTCAAAATTCTTGATGTCAGGGAGTGCTATTGGGAGAAAATCTTCACTTCAGCCTTTAACACTGTATTCCATAACCCTTGTGCTAGGCGTGAGGGGGTAGGGGCAGGCTCCATGTTCGGTTTTCTCTCTGAAAATTATTCAAGACTGGCTTCATAATCCAACCAAGGTTGAGATACTGTAGGAGTCTGACTCAAGCACCGTGTGCTACAAGCAATGATGCAATAAACCTTTTTAGGGAAGCACTCACGCAGTATTACACTGTGGTGGTCAGTGAGCTTTTCCAGAGGTGACATTTAAAAAAATATATATATATATATATTTTCACTGCCTATTACACAGCCTTCTGACCAAATATATTGTCCTGGCTTCTTTTGCCTCAAATTAATACCTTCTTTTTTTTAAATCATTATTAATGTAGTCTGGCATGTGGATTTACCTTCATCTTCTCTTCTCCATCTGTTTATGTTGAAAGTACTCACACTTTCCTGACTCTGTTTACTTTATTGTTTCATCCAAGCTGTGTGCCTATAGATCTGCTTGTAAAGACATACCTTAGACACAAAAGTTTCTTTGACTTCTTTGACATTTTGGTGACCTTTTGACCTAATAATCTCTGTTTCTATACTGCTTATTTTATTCACTTTTCCTTTGTGTGTAAAGTAAGAGAGCTGAATTTGCTTTTCGTCTATTCTGTTTTATTCTCTTTGAAGAGAGACAGATGAAAAGGAGGATGGGGGAGGTTGTTAATACTTTTCATAAAACTACTCCAGGCAATATGGCTGGCAGTGTCTCTACATGCACATGTAGCGGAGTTACACTATCTAATCGAGGATCAAAATATGTAGTAAGTTATCATTCCCCTCAACCACTCTACTGAGTTGAAAATAGTCTTATTCTGGTGATGTCAATGCATTGCATTGATGTGCAATTTACCATGAAAACGTTTTTATGTTTCAACAACTCATGCTACATTGTTAGCTTGGCTTGTAAACACCTAATATAAAAGACATTACATTTACGGGTGTTGATGTCCTCATCTTTAGCAGATAACAGATGTGTTCAACTATGACCCAAAAAAACTAACAACAAAAACACAAAATATATCATAATGTTGTGCCCTTAGGAGTTCTCCCCATAACTGTAACCATAACTTTATTTCAGACACTGTACAGAAAGAGAACCATTATATTCACCACATACAATAAAGTATTCTGTAATTTAACTTTGTCACCAATACAATCCAACAGTTACCTTTTCAAGGGGAAGCTGGCTTTGCTTGTAAAATAAAATGTGGGAATGGTTGTGAGTAAGCCATAGCAACAGTAAATAATACAAATTTCCCAGGAGTCTGATTATAGTAAACTTCAAATGTGGTAACATTGCGAAGCAGGATTAACTCTTATATTTACTAAGCGTGCATCGGCAAAGAAATGTGTGCCAGTGCTAATCTTGCACTGACTTGTATAACAATTTCAAGTCACAGAACATACTTGGACCCAATGTAGTGACAAGACTAGAAATTATTGTCATTAGTGCGTGGGCTATGGGCTGAATAACATTGTTGCAGATGCTGACTCCAGCCTTGTCTAGAGTCTGGCTGAGTTTAGACCTTGAAACCCATTGAATTTAAATGTGAAATAATTCACGATAGAGTAAAGTCTGGTCATAAATCCAACAGGGGAATGGTGATGCACTACATAGGCTTACGGAAACAAGCCAGTGATTGAAAGGGTTTTATTGCACACTCTGTAGCCTGTGGGGCTAAACTGAAAGGATACCAAAAAACAACCAAAAAAAAGGAAACCTTCAGTTGCAGTGATGCAAATGAACTGAACTACTTCAGAGTCTGAGAATGTCACCTGTTCAACTTTAATAAGCAGGGCATTCACAGTTTCCGGTATTTATGTAACAAGGACAAAAAGACATTGACGTGAGTTGAGCCTTGTTGACAGTGTGGCCTTTTGTTCCTGGCGAGGACAGTTGCTAGATTGAATTGATCTGACTTTAGAGTCTAACCATTTATCTTGGTCAGTCATATCTGATCTGTGGCTGTCAAGTGGAGACGAGCTCCTTGGAGGAATAAACTGCTTGGAGAGCTACATGGGTCTACTTTACCTTTCTACCATGGCGGCAGCATTTCTTTTACTAGTTATGTGTTTGTTTCTCCACTGGAATTATCACATTTTCCAATAATAAAATGTTTAGGGCTGATCCAGTTAGTCAATTAATCGATTTTAAATGATTGACAAATAATCCACACAAACTATTCTTAAAAATAAA
This sequence comes from Coreoperca whiteheadi, assembly GCA_011952105.1. Taxonomy (NCBI): domain Eukaryota; kingdom Metazoa; phylum Chordata; class Actinopteri; order Centrarchiformes; family Sinipercidae; genus Coreoperca; species Coreoperca whiteheadi. Next base: position 22,865,118 of record CM022490.1, on the reverse strand, counting down.
GTAATCGTTTGTCATTTTTCAAGCAAAATGACAAACATGCTCTAGTTCCATTGTTCTCATTTGTGAGAATTTGCTACATTTGCTTCTCATATTTGATGGTAAACTGAATATTTTAAGGTTTTTATACTGCTGGTCAAAGAAAACCATCTATTTGATATTACCTTAAACTTTAGGGAATTGCGATGGACATTTTTCACTATCTGACATTTTAAAGACCCAATGATAAATCGATTTAATCTAGAACATAATCTAAAAATTAAAAGATAATGAAAATAATTGTTAGTTGTAAAAATGTATTTATGATCAATCATACCCCCATGTGATTTTGGTTGCTATTATAATGACGAAAATGATGAACTTTGACAGAATAATTTCAATTAAATTGTTTTGTTGTTAAAGCAAAATAATAGTAGATAATGTAGTAAAAAAAATGTCTTAACTTACAATCAATTGAAGCACAAACACAGTAGTGTTGTAGGTTGCAAGATCAAATAGGGAAAAATAAATAACTAATAAATAAATAATCCTTTATTATTTTCCTCTAGCTGCAACAGAATGCTATTGGTCCTGCAGCCATATTTTCCTCGGAGATTTTCACTTTAGTTCACCTCTCCAAGGACCCCCCTGGAAAAAACAATAATTAAAGAAAAATAATAGTAAAACGTCTACTGGCACAGTTGCAGCTCAGCACTATCACTCCAATTTAGAAAGCTATGAGTTGATCCTTTTGATGGTGTCTTCCGCTACCTGGGCCATTTCTAAGCCACAGATGATAATCCTCAAGGGACCCTCATTAAGTCTTTGCTCCAATTAAACCACACTCATTTTGCCGCAGCACAATTGTTCTGTGCCACGGCGCACAAATCCTCCAACAGTGGATTAGGCTGATCAGTGGGTGGGATGAAAATAGCAGCATTGCTAAGTCAGTGGAAGAGGTGAGGCTTTCTTAGGTGTCAGCAGCCAGTGCTCACACGTCTGCTGGTGTGCTACAAACAATTTGAGTTCAAGGCAACTATGAGATAGGAAATTTTTCAAAATTTGTAGCTACAGTGGATATGGCCTATTTAAGGGGCTCGAATGTGGTTTAGCAAGTGGAATAACTAAACACGCCAGTACTGCTGAACTCTAATATAGTGAGTAAATTCCATCTGACATTAAGATTTTTGGGGCCAAAATTGTTCTCATCCTTCAATTTCATATGTTATGAATCCAGTTGCACTATGAATGCGAGCGGCTGGATAAGTTGTCATTGACTTCACACTGCATAAAAAGATAGAACATTTGAGTTGTAATAATTACACTAAAATAGAAAATAAATATAAATTGCCAACATTAAATAGGCTAACAGCCAGTTGTAGTAATCTACAAAATGGTAAATTCACTCTCAGGGAATAAAGAAAAGAGAGAGTGATAATCAACAAAAGAGTATTCATAGGTTTACCAGTATAATCTTAACCAGAACTAATCCCCAGTGTGGTAGCACTTCTGATTTTAAAGTCCAGTAACATCAAAACTACAGTATATCCCCACTCAGCCCTATGTGCATTATGAAATCCTAGTTTCTGCTTTGGCATGTACTTTGAGTTGCCCAGCAGTTCAGAACTCTACCAGTCAAAGGAATGGATTTTATTGGTAAGCTTTCAAAACCCAGTGAACACATTCTGAACATGAATGGTACTAGCATAAATTCTGGCAGGCCGGGTCATCAATAAGAGCACCCTGATGAGGTGATGGCCAGCTGATGTGACCACCAAATCTTTTAGCTGGTAGCTGACTATACGCTCAATGAAATACCTTCCAGCCATCATATGTGTTGAAATTCTTAACAATCATAGTGCTACCTTTTGAATTGGCACATTCATTACTATCACATCATTAGCTTACTAGTATTTAGCATATTATACTTTTACTATCAATTGCCATGGATTTTGGTTGATTGCTAAACCTTTGCTTCCTTTAAAGTGTTTTTTTTTTTTTCCCTAAGCACATAATATTCTTGTACACAAATGTGCACAATAATAGCACATTATACTTTTTCAGACCTTGAGTGCAGCCCAAAGATATACTGAGGGTTTAGAACAAGTAAATATTGTTTCACATATGCTGTGGATACCTGGTGGTTACCTGTTTAATTATGGCTGTGGTCACGGTCGACTGAACGTGCCGCTCTCTCCCACTCAATGAACAAAGCTGTCAAGCTGAAAAACTATAGCCATGGCAAGCACAGGCGACTGTAGTTTAACCAAGCAGTGCTGGTGATTCTTTAAGGGAAAGTTGCTAACATTTGTTCAAAAAACTGTTATATTTGTTATGTTTTGTGAAATAAAGTGGCTAAAAAAAAGGGTCTTTAAAAAGTGGTTGGTTTTCAAGTGTGCTCCATTGAGTTGCATTTAAACTGTTGCACGTGTGCATTTAAAAAATGTTGTTAGTAGGGGTCATTCACTGTCAAAGTCTGCACCACAAAGTTGAATGTCATGAGCCCTGCAAATGCTACTCACTTCCCCAACTCAAATGATGTAATGAGCGATTCTCTGGCAGCTGATCAAGTTGATCAGGCAAGGAGAAAAATACTGTGCATATGCCATACGCATCTTCTCTTGCCTACTACCCTGGTGTGGTTCAGCTAATGTTCTCCCTTGGACTGACATTTCTTAAACCCTAACCCTAACCCTTGTTTATCCTGGATCGCTAGGCATTTGTGGGGGCTGAGTCGGTTAAACTTGTGAGTTCACTCTCCATGTCAGCTCTGAGTGTCTTTTGTGTGTTTTGTTTTGTTTTTCAGACCCTGGAGTAAGTGACCTGTGAATAGAGTCTCCCACTGGGGATTTTCCGAAGGTCTTCCTTGCTTCTATAACAGTGCATGGACATCTGACATTGGGAAGCCCAGGAGGTATGTCAAAATGAATTCATATTGTCTTGTAATTGTGGGTGCTGTTGCCTTTTCATTCCACTTAAGTCAGTTGTGTATTAAAAGGTCAGTTTTGAATAATAAGAAATCTAAATAGATGTGACCAACAGAATTGAACTAATCCACACCAACCATGACATGCTGATCTTAGCATGCGCACAAACTGTGAAATTATCTATATAGAACTTAAGTGAAGATAATTGTAAGGTGGTTTACAAGATAGAAATATGACAATGTAAATTAAATGTGCATAGAACAACAATAAAAACCGTGTATGTGAGTCATAGGTCTGCTTGGGCAGACACACTGCACCTGCTGGACCTCACGTTTGTAATGAAACTGTTTTCGGTTACTGTAACTTGAAATGTGGCTGTTTTTAATTGAGGTTCAGACCTTGTCCAAAGTGAGTTTTACGGGTAACTACAGTTGGATCGAGGGAGCCACATGGTCTCGTGTCTACATGTAATGTAATGTGGCGGGTCAGGGGACAAGGGAGACTGTCCATTGCTCAGTAGCACAGACAACGATGTGTAGCTGATAGTCCGAGCTAAGCAGCAAGAAGAAGCTACTCATTATTTGTCTCTGCTGGAAAGACAGGAAGTCTGATGGAGCTTGGACTGTCACTAAAAGCACATTTATGGCCCTGTGAGAGAGTGTGTAGTTACCTGTGTGGTCTTCTACTGCCAGAGGCTCTCCTCTGTGTATAGCTGCTTTAAGTAAATTTTCAGCATAAAAGCAATATTTTACCCACATGATTTTTGTTGGGAAAAATCATCTGTATTCTATGTGATATTGTGTACAGTCAAAAAAAAGATTGTCTACTTAAAGCTCCAGTATGTCAAATTTAATAGGAGGTTTTGGCAGAGATGGAATATAATGAAATGCTTTCATTAGTGTATAATCACCAGAAAATAAGAATAGTTCTGTTTTCGTTACCAGTTTAAAATAAGCAGGGTATTCAAATGGTTGCGAACTGCAATTTCACCACTAGATGCCCACTAAATCCTACACGCTGGACCTTTTTAAACTTTTTGGCCCAATGGCCGCAGAGACACACTGAAAGCAGTCCGTCGCAAAGCAAATTGCAGCCCTATTCTCAGAACTGTCCCCTTTTTCATCCAACTGGAGTTTGCAGGCTTGAACAGCAAGTAATGTGTATTTTAATGGATATTCAGTTAGCAAGCCTGATGTCACTGGGCCATCTGTTCCAGTGTTTAGGTCTCCTGACAGTGAAAGCCCAATTACCCCTAGTTTATAATATATTACAGATAATTAGCATGTTTGTTATCCTCAACTTGCACATAATTTGATTTTCAGGAATGCACTGCCTGGAATTTATCACAACGTATTTGTGGTAAATGGTTAAATTGCAATATTAGTGACTATGCAATTAGTACAGTGAGCACTGTGGCGTAATAGGTGATACGTGTCAGATTTCTCTTGGTCAGACTCTGCACCACCATGTCCTAATTTTTGGAAGTGGCACTGCAGCAAGTGGGAAGAAAGAGAATATTTTGGTGTTGGCGCTTACTGGGATTTCTCTATTTTTGGAAATTATAAACACAGATAGGTTTTCTTGTGTAGGAATATGAGGATGAACATTTTAACTAATCCAATGAAAAATGGTGCCCTCTCCTAAACAGCCTGCATATGCCTCTGACTCAAAAAACAAAATAAAGCTCTGTGAGAATTCAAAGATAACCTTCCCCCAAACATCCTGAGGTCACAAAACGACCCCTGCCAGGAATCAGAGAGGACGCCAATAAAATTTAAGTGACAGTGAGTCAATTTATGACCCTCACTAATTCCCCCCCCCCCCCCCCCCCCCCCCCCCCCCCCCACCACATCCCCTTTAAAAGCAAAAAAAAAAAAAAAAACAGAAAAAAACAACCAAAAAGAAAT
>CM022490.1:22840971-22860283 GCA_011952105.1 Coreoperca whiteheadi | reverse complement strand
GAGACAATAAAATTTTATAGACAGGGGGCATATTTTTCACCCCCCCCCACCCCCCCCCCCCCCCCCCCCCAGCAGGATGATATCTGGAGTTTATCAATAATGGGAACAAGGAACAAAGAAACTGACTTTGCAATTCAGAGTGAAATGTACATTAATTGACATACCATGTTTGATTAATGTCATAGGAAAAAATGTGAAGTTATATTTCAACATGCTGATTTTGATGCAGGAACTGAACTAACCCAGAAAGGTGATTTAATTCGGCCTGTTGAATGTCGCACCTAATGTGCCTGCTAGGTTGGTTTTTCCCTCCCTTCTTCTGCATGCCTCTCAGAGACAAACAAAAGACATTCTTGTGAAGAATATGGTCATAACAATGATCTGTATTTATTTTATTTTACTTTCTCATTTGCTGAGTGTATGTAATTCTAATGATTTAAGGAATTATGTCAGCAGTCAAATTACTTTAAGTCAAATGAGTGAAGATGACAGGAATTAGGGAATTCAACCGCCTTAATAAGCATTTGCCATTTTTAAGGTGTTGTCCTGCTGATGGTCACCAAGTTGTTCTAAATCAAGTAGCTTTTAGCAGAGAAACACTTACTTTCTTGAAACAGGTTTGTCACTGACAAACACAAGACAAGAGATCAAAACATGAAATTAGAAGCACATGAAAAATGGGGCGCTAGAAAGATAATAGGGAGCTTCTTGGGCAGGCCTGTCTTGTTTGAATGCAAGTCTTACCTTGGTTGATCTATTTTATCAAGAAAAAAATAGGACAAAGGGAATAAATAGTTTACTTAACTGAATCACCAGCCTCAGCGTCGCTTTCCAGTGTTTAGAGGCATCAAAGTGACATTTTCTTCCTAAAGGGCAGAGATGACACAGAATGACTTGGAGGGTGTCAGACACATCTAGCCAACATGCTTAAATGCGCTGCCTCAAATGCCACTGCTGCATGTTTCTGGTCAAACCTAATGGGTCTGGTTAAGTATTCCACCATGTGCCTTTCATGTCACTTTTCCAATAAATGCTCCACCATGAGGCAAGAAAGACTGGGATCGGTTGGATATGAATGTGATTACGCCGGGGAAGAGACTGTGCTGAACGACGTGTGGAAAGAAAACGTGCCTCTCTGAACTCCTTTCCTGCCTTGAGGCATAACACAATTAGACTTTAGATTGTTTTGGGTTTTTTCTCTCTCCCTCTGCCCATCTGATTTCTGCTCTTGCCAGGCTATTCTCTTTCATCTGCTTTATTCCTCTGTATTGTCATAATGTAGCAGACCTTGAGTGCTCTCATAGATCACTGGTACAGCTTATCAGTGAAGTGGTACCGCTTTAAATTGGGTCCCTTAATTTAGTCTCTCTACATTCATTCTTCAGGATTACACTTTCAGGGGAAAAGGCTGTAGTGGTAGTGTGGGAAGATAAACATACTCTAGGTAAAAAAGTCTACAACAGTGCATGTAAATCTCATGCAGAGTTTAGGAATTGAGGGAAGAAATTCCTGGGTTTAGCAGTTTTAAATGTTGATGCAGCTCTTTGCTGTTGGAAATGACTCCCCTGATCAATCCTCAGCAGTGGTGGAGAGAAGTGGAGGGCAGGTTGACATCAGGTCAAAAAAGTGCCAAAAACCGCAGGAAAAATTTCAACCGATCTGGAAAAATAAATTGTACTACTCTGTTAAAGCTCACTTAATTTTTTATTTTTTTTTAAACGCAAGTAATTGTTTATAATTGCAGATCATATGCTTACGTATTTATGTATTTTCCAGCTGTGGGCCCTGCAATATTGTCCTCCATTTGAAAGCCCCCTCCAAACCTCTACAATGGTGCACAATGGATAGAAAAGTAACCATGTTTCCCACCATTGCACTCATTTGAATTCTTACCTCTGCCAAAGATGTTTCTGTTGGCGAGTGTCTGAAAATATGGTGTCCATGTCTTGCTGTTGTCATGCAGTACTTCCATAGAGGGTTGTAATAGTTTCACTGCTTAAATCTCAAACCTGTAAGTTCTCTCTAGTCTACAGCATGACAAATATGGAATTTTTGAGACTTAGACCAATACCGGTTTTAGAGGAGAAAGATTCACACATTATCAACATGGTGACATATAGTGAATGTTTGAGCTGGAATTAAAATAGACCTTTTCTATGTGAATTTTGCACCGATTTGACTAAACGTACTCAGAAATCTGCTTTCCATACAAATATAACTATAGCTGGTTAACATAGCAAACAGATTTGATAGGCATGACGTGACATGGCGGTTGTCGGGGAACAGGGTTAACGTTATGTTGAAAAGGGAAAAGGATGGGGTCATTGTTCATTAACTTTACAAGTATGTATTTCAGAAACTAGTGCCCAACTTACCGTGAAGACACCGCTTGGCTCCGTCCGCACAATTATTGTATTTGCTAAACATAATAAACCGGTAGGAATTAGACCATACTCACACACTAATATTAGAAGTGCCTACAGTACCTCACATACTGTTTAAAAGGTGCAGTGCAAAATATACACATACATAGAGAAACACATACTGAATGTTCTGAAGCATTGAAGTAGAAATGTATAAAGTATGGTTGCAGCTGTATAGGTCCAACATAGTACTTAACCAGTGTGCCTGATAATTTTACTGTAATTAATTGGTATATTTACCTTTTTTCTGGCTCCTACATTAGGATATGCTCCATTTTCTGACCTGATGTCAGATGCTGATGTCTATGGGCTGGTTTCGACATACCAAGACCAGCTTTCTCCAAATTTACATTTCAAATTGTTTTTTAGGCATTAAGTGAGAGTTGCAACAATATTCATCTGTGGCCGTACTTTAGTGAACCGAACGTAAAGGCATGATTAAGCCATTACGGTCACATCTGCCAGCCTAATTCCTTTTTAATTTGCAGCAGAACTCTGCTGTATATCGCTACAGTGGATGTGGCATTTTAATTAAGCAAAGGCTGTAGAAATGTTTACCACGAGGTTGCAGAGGGCTACTGGTGATATCACTGTAGAGAATAGCAACCAGAGGTCCACACTGGCTAATGCTGCCAAACCAGCACACCCCAGAAATCGCACTGACCTCCCTACTATCATTACAGCAATCTGTGTCACACATTGAACATGGAGAAAGGTAGAGGCAACCGAAATTAATTTGCCTCTGTTCAAGTATTTTATTGTGCTTTCAAAGCAATAAAACCAGTATTATTTTATGGAATACTTGGACTTTAGAGCTGCACTTATTACATCATTGTATATAAATCCATTTTAAAGACATTTTTTTCCATGGTAAATCCCTCTTGAGATTTTCTTTTTTTAAATACTGCCTTTGGCATAAACACAGGGACTGGAAATAGAACTCTCAGATTAATTTGACACACAGAACGAAACACAACTTGAAACACTGAAGTTAGGAGGGAAACCATGAATGATGGTGGTATACTGTATACATGCAATAAATAAGGAATTATCCATGGGATAGATATTATCCATGAGAGAGATTGATATAAAAAATACAATTTCTGATTTTCGTGAATAATTCCTTATTTATTGCAAGAGCAAAGCAAATCTTCATGTACAGGGATGTTAGACATGGGACTGATGTGAGAATAAATTAATATACGGTGAATTTCACACAACATCGGTATGGTTTATTTACCATCAAGACAGTAGGAGAGATCAGCTTGTTGAATTTTGAAAAATGACAATGGGCATCAGAATATCAGTATGGGTGGTTTCTGGGTTTCATTACTCTAAGCATACTAGATATACACTGTGGATCTTTAAGCCAGATATTTTTGTCCTACTGATTATAATGGATAATGTGTTTTTGAAATTAAAGGTGACTATATATATATATATATATATATATATGGGCTGTCAAACTTAACCCAAATTAACTTTAACAGCACTAATTGTATTAACGCAGCGTGCATTTTTTGTTTGATCCGTGGCCTAGCCCGTAGTTAGAGAAATCGAGAGCAGCCACAGACGAAAAGGATGCAGCAGCAAACCGAAATGGGGAAAGGAAAGGGCTAACATTAACATTACTATTCTGAAACAAATGACGTTATATAGCCTACCATTTTTTGCTGTTTAAGTATTATGAGACTTCAGGTCAAAATAAAAGAAAAAGGTGTTTTTACACTGAGCACGTTTGCTGCTGTCCAAGTCCGAGCGCAATAGTTCTCGGTATCCCCCACAGCGCTGCTCAACTCGATTCAGTTGAACCCCGGTGCATTTGTGTGCATCTTAGATAATCACAAACATCCACAGGGTAGGGTAGAGAACAGAACGCGGGTCAATGTATTGGATGAACGGGGCTTTTTGTTGAAAGCTTGTAAAGGGACTCTGAGGAGATTGCACGCGCGAATACACTGCGAGCTCGCTCTCGCTCATATCCGAGGTAAATCATTAACACCATCACCATTTGTGTTGAACTATACGTTACAATCGGCTAAAACAACTGTGCAGGTTACTTTTCTGAACAAGAGCGCTCCAGAGTCCGTGTTTCTCCCACTGTTCACGTGAATCGCAGCACAGTTCGAGTGCAACCGAACTCAGAGCAGCTCCTCCAGGAAGTCTCGGGTTCGGTAACCTGGTGCGCTCCCAGGTCCGCGTGGCAGTTTTCACATGGCCAATTTTTCATGCAAACTGTGCCCCGTTCTGAACCAAACTGCCAGTGTAAAAACTGCCTTGATTTATATTCTTAAAAATTCAGAATAAGCAGTGATTTCTCAAATTTTAAGTTTATGCTTAAGAGATTGGGAGGTTTTTTTTTTTGAAAAACATCTGACCTTTGTTGTCAGAGCATGTCTAGTCTTCATGCTCTGATGGTTTTACTAATCATAAACATTTGCATAAAGCATGCACATTTGTCCATACCCATGTTGATTAGAGTATTAAACTTGAAAAATGTTAATTTAAGGTACATCACCATTATTCAACTCTCAATCAAACGTTAACAGGATAAGAGTGCACTAGTCCTCATCAGAGAGTTGCTTGTTTGAATCTCCAGGAGTGCTGGTAATATACAAGTTGGACAGGTACATGATGTCCACTCTCCCTTCACCATCTTGTGTCTCATAGCTTAACAAATAAACCAACGGCGAGTGAGAAAACGGAAAAAATCTGTTAAGTCAGTGCATCTCCCAACAGAACACCACGGTTGAATTTCAGCGTTACATAATGTAACGAGTTGTCGTCAACTCGAGTAACATTCACTTCACCTGTCTCTCCTCTGCTCTGTATAAGCCCCACCACCCCAAAGCAGTCAACCTAGGGGAAACACTGCTAGTTGACGTTAAGTGAATGTTATTTTTCGTGACGGTCGTGTTCATGAATATGAATGCGGAGCTGAGGAACTGCTTCGGTTAACAGTGCACTCTCTGCACAGCTTTCACGCTCAGCACCACTTTAGCACATGACTTGACATTATAATGATACATTGTTATGTCATTGTAATGATACAAATTTTCCCTTGACATTCAACAGAACCTCATGAATTGGTTTGATAAAATTTCTCTATTCTGGAATGATGGAAATATCAGACACGATTCAGACAGCAAAGGCACTGAGCTTTGGTAGCATGCAATTATAATTGACTGGGGGATTTTAGGATTTTGCAAAGCATTCTGCGCACAGCCTTGTCAAAGCACAGTTTGACTGGTATAGTGAGTGGGATGTGGCAGACAAACAAAAGAGGGTGAGGACTGTGGAGTTGTCTGTTCTGACTAATGTTGCAAAGCCAAAGCAGAGAAAAGCAGCCAGCACTGTGGACAGCTCTGCTCTGTGTTGTGTTCTCCTCTGGACCTTGGACAGCTCCCTATGGATCTGACCACAGTCACAGACAGTCCATCTACTAGACAAACACCTGTGTATTTCTTATTTTTTTTCACATGTTCACCATACTTATTATAAATGGATTCCAGATTAACTAGAATTTCAAGTAATCTGAGGCCCATTTTATGAATGAGATTAATGGGCCACAGAACTAACTTTGTGCTTAACTGGTTTAGATGGCATTGGACATATGAAGTCACTTTAATGGGACCTAACCATGGTAACCTATTACTAAACTGTTCCAGAGCCTGTAAAGTCCTGGTTAATGGCCAATCTTTTGTCTGGAGCTACTGAACATGCTAGTTCATAACTTTTTCAACAGATTAAGGTTCAGTGTTGCAAACTAACTGCACTCAGAATAAAAAGCAAATATCCCAACAGTGCCGGCTTCCGTGTAAACTGATGCTTTCATATTTCATTACTGCAGCCCTGATGAGCATCAGGTCGACATCATTAATAGAAAATCTTTTTATAGCCTTAGTGTGACAGCACAATATTTCATCTTATCCTGGACTGCCTCATCTGGTGCTGTGCGTGTTGTGTGTGACGGCCTGTTTATTACAAATTATGCCACTACAATTTGAATGCAATCATACCTTGATTATAACATTCATGAAGTTGAAAGAGCACATATCAAGCACTGTGAGACTGGTTATGCAGGATAAATAAGTCTAATGAAGCTGGCTAAGGCTTTGTGTGACGGGTTCTTGTATTACATTGGTGCTATCTTTCCGTTCACACATCATGCACAAAGGAAAATTAAATGTGAATTTTCTTTTTTCAGAAAATTATTATTGGAGGATAACAGAATTGAGTGACAGCATAAGGAATCAAGTCACTGTAGTTTTTCTTTCACAAAATCTTTACATGTTTTTGCTTCTCTTGTCTGCAAATCAACATGTTTATCCTTTTTCACACAGTCTGATCCTTACTATGGGTTTACTGAGTCATGCTGTGTAGTGTGGAAGGTTGTAATGGAGATGTCCTCCATTACATGAAAGATTTCTCACCTGAGTGCTCTGGGACAAAAGTTCAAGACGCATGATGTGTACTTGCATGTTTTTCACACCCTGAACATACATATCATGGGGGGGGAAGTAATGAGGTTTCAGACATAAATGCATTTAAATGTTTTCTGTTCTTTAGATTTATCTTGTGAGCAAAAATACATTTTTTTTGTTTTGTTTTAATGTTGTGGATTAATTAATGTTTATATATATACCTTGAGAATTATTCAGGATACTGCCTGTGTAACTTTTCTTTTTTTCCGGTTTTTATTATTTCCTGTAAAAGTGTACAGCCACTGATGTATTTCCTACCTTTAGATGCTACTGTAGTCAAACAAAACAGATGGCTTTTTTTCACCATTATTTTGAAGTCAGTCATTAGGATGTCTTAATCAGGCAGCTAATTTACCTTCTTAATTTGGGACTTTTTTCACTTCTCCCATCTCTTCGTAATGTTCTTCACTTTTTGTGAGAAGAGAAAATAAGTGTTCTGAAGAATGGAGCTGCTGCTGTTACAACTGTTAAAATTACAGCATTATCATAATAGCCATAAATAAAATGATAGATTAAAGTTGTCCAAGCAGCTGTATCTGCCAGCTCTTTTGAATGGATTTTTGATGCTTCAAAAAGAGAGCCTTTCAAAATGATGCAAGCATTTTGGTAGGTTTTAGGTTTATGTTGACAGTAAAAAGTAAAATGAGACTAGCTGAATCCTAAAAGCCAAATTATTTCTTACCTCTAGTGGTATCTCGCCGTGCAGTTTAATTTGTCCAGGTTGCTAAATATCCAAGTCTGAAATGTGTGCCTTAAATTCAATAGTATTATGTAGGTGAATGGATTCTTGTTTGTGTTGCTCAAAATATTCTATAGCAACTTTTTGTTTCCAGAAACAATGTCCCTATAATATAGACAACACACTGGACCTTGATCATTTGCTAATGTCTGCAAGAATGGCAGAAATGTAAAGGTTGTCTTGTATCCATGACATGGTGTCCTGGTGGTTTAAATATTAGTATTAGGCTTCAGATTAATGTTGCCTTCCTTTTCTTATTTCTTTGCCTTTTTCACAGGTCTTGGGTCATCACTTAGCCAGATAACCTGTGGTTCTTCAGTTCCACCCATTAAGACTTAACCAGTATTGTTTCCGCTGCCAGAGCAGCCCTCCCTCTTCAAAATGTTTGTGTAACTAAAACTCCAATCTGCCTCAAGACCCTTCTGTGTACAATCATTTTAAAATGTACTCAATGGAAGCAGCTGTTTCAGTCATTGTTTTTAATAACTTACATTATGTAAAGCTTAGAAATATACTTGTATATTCATCATACTTATGTTCGGTCTTCAGAAAGCATTCAGATTAATGACCAACCAGTCAGTGAATAACCTCTTTCCTGTCTGTATTCAGCATATCTCATAATCTTAGAAAGCAAACTGTGATCTAAATTCCTCTCTTCACATTCATGTTTATGGATGGCAAAAATGGTGGATGTGAGTTTTTGTCAGGCTTTGACTGTAACACTTCAAGGCATAACCCGACTGCCAGAGCCAGCATCATCCTGTTCTGTCCTCTTCATCTTCACTACAGAAGGCTGTTTTCACACCTGCCAGGACCTGGTATTATTTTTTTTTTTCTTTTCATTTTTTTGGCTAAATGTGGTTTGTGCACAGAGATTTATTTTCCGTCTTTTCCCATTGTTGGATCTATCTGTGAATTTCAGATGCTCTTAACCTGCCTTTTTACTCGGAAGGGAGCGCATTTATGCTGCTATTACCTTGTGCCCGTGAGTGACTGGAGTACCAAAGGGATATAAATACATTTTAATTCTCTTACGATTATTTAAGTCCATTACTTAGTATGTTCTGCAATGGTTTATTCATTCATGACTATGGAAATTTATATTTAAGTCTGGCCAAGTGAGGCTGATATTGTATTTCTATGCCACTGACTATGCTGTGCTACATTACTAGACTAATTAATTAAATTGTCACTACTTCATCAGTATGAAAATTTAAGTAAAGAATATTTGCACTCAAGATATCATTCAGTTGAGTAAATTTATAAAATGCAAACAGTGCCGTTTTCTAAATATCTAATTGGTACGCTAAACTGTCGTATAATGTTTCAAATCAGAACCCAGTCAACCACCATGAAGAATAAATGCAGAGATTTGTCATTTTAACCTTGGTTGAGATAGGCACTGACAAGACTGTCACTGTTCATTTGCATGGTGCAAGGTCAACAAGATGTAACATTCAGTGCAGAAAGACAGTGCAGCACATATTATGGATAGTTGACTATACTGTATATTTCACTGCATATTTAAAATGGGAAAACCAAATAACTAACTAGTATATAGTTACTAGTTAGCACTAGCACTGTTGTACTAGTGCTAAACTGATTTGTCGATTTATAAAGTAATTTAATAATTCGATTTATCAAGTAATTTAATAAAATCATTTTGATAACTGATTAAGTGCACATTTTAAGCAAAAATGCCCAAAACTCACTGGTTCCAGTTTCTCAAATTGGAATATACTGGTTTTAGAAGTCATCGACGTTAATAAATTGAATATCTTGCAGTTTTCGACTGTTGGTGGGATAAAACTGCCAATTTGAAGATATTATCCTTGGCTCTGGGAAACTGTGGGCATTTTCACAATTTTCTGACCTGTTATCGACCAAACAGTCAGGGAAATTTAAAAAATCAAATAAATAACAATGATGATAAATAATCCATATGATATTCAAGTCTGAAATTGTCTTGTTTTTAAATGTACAGCCAAGTCGATACTTTTTGGCATATGCTGTCATGATTTTTGAGACTTCTCTCCTTGACATATTTAGTCATTTATCCAAGCAGTTTCTTCAGCTGATGCACCTGCAGTGTAGGCACAGATAATTTGGCCTCTTTGGATGTTTCTGATGCTGCTTAGAAATCTCATACCATAGTGCTGATTGCCAACCCTTCTTTATATCTGAAAAGCGCTGCTAATTGGCATTTAACCAAATATGACCCACGTTTTGAAGCGGTGTTTGTTATTGTGATGGAGGTCATTTAATACCCTATTCCATGCAGTGTTTACATTATTTCATAGACCCCCTGCATCATTGTATTTTAAGATTTCACATCATAACCTTCACATTAATGCTATTTCAGTCAGTGCTAGCTGCAGTAGTACAGTATAGTTCACCGCAGCCTATTCACCGCGGGTTAATCTGAGCACTGCCGTAGACAAATGGTGAAGATGAGATAGGCCCCTTTGTAAAGAAAAAACAGTCAGTCTCTTCTTATTGTGAACTTTTTTGAGAGCCCCGCTAGCGAGAGCTTATATCTTAAACTGTCTGCTCAATAACTCAATTCTACTCTTATCTCAGGCAAAAGGAGGAGATTTAGCGTGGGGTGGGAGAGGGTTCGCTCATTCGCCGTAGGATGTATCCCACAGGCCACACTGTAAAGAAGTACAGAGGACCCCCATCAATGATGTCTTTGAGAGATTACCATGAAGATGGGCGTTAATAACATGGCACAGCATGTGACAACGGATGGTTTATTGATAGGTGCTACAGAGGCATTTGCCACACAAGGTGGTTGTGACAAATTGTTCCACAGATAGGACTACATGGAGAGCTTATAAATTGAAGATATGGGTCTATTTGCTAGATTGATTTTCATCATATTTTTGCTATAAATACAAACCCGTTCTGGTTTCAACAATTACTGGAATAAAAAAAAAGAGGGCACAGGAGTATGCATTGCTGTGATGTCAATACTATCCCCTTATAATATCAATGTTTCTGTGTCTTGCCTATTATGTGGATATCATCTTAAAGCTGAAGTAGGTAACATTTATGGAATTAGTCTAGCAATTATTGGAATATTTCGCAATGTTTGCTTGCAAAAGTCATGTGGGATAATATGTCATGATCCCAAAAAGAGTGGCAGCTCTTGTGGAATGTTGTGGAAATCCATTTGTGCAATGAGACTGCAGAGGTAGAAGGTGTGACTCTGTCAACCACTGCTCGGGGCTGCAGGAAGGAGGAGTGGGAAGTGGTGTTTAGGTGTTCAATGTACATATTTTTCAAGGTATCTTTGACTTTGAAGCAGTCTTAGGTGGGTTGATAGCTTGGCTTATGCAATACTGCTAGACGCACAATACATTGTGCAGTGTCTTTTACGAGCACGGTGAATGTTTGCGAGCACCATCACCATTGTGAATCATTTTGTTCAGGTTTGGTCGCTCTAAACTAGTTGTTTGCAAAACTTTTGTCTTTTGACACTTAAAATGAAGCATTGCCTATTCAGCAACTTTTGTCACTCGACATCTCACAAGCCCTTCAATTTATCTTCTCACCCTTTCAAGGGGGCCCACCCCTCGTGATGGTCGCCTGCACCAGGCCATAATGATGCCCACCTACCCTCTTCAGGATCCATTTAGTAAAATAAAACAAACTACATTCTGCTTTTTATGCAGTATATTGTTTGTTAGATGTAGTAAAAACAATTCTGTCACAAGATAATATTCACTTGTTGTTATCTTATTACACAGACAGTATATTTAGTACAAAAAACATGTTTTTGGATATCGATATCCTATCATACTTCTAAATGCATATAGAAAAAAAAATCTAATTTCAGTTAAAGAGATTTCTTTTCTCATGAGGAAACAAAGTGCCACTTCAGCGACAGGACACAATGATGTGATTATGTATTCGTGGGGAAAAAAGAACATGTTTACAGTAATCCATTCCGACTCCAGATAGTTGTGCTCCGATTTTCCTCAGTTCTTCCATCATTTGAAGTTTTTCTGTGCCTCTCCCTGTTCTCAATTTATCCCCCCATTTACTTATTTATTTATTTCCTCAATTTCCCTGCATTTGTATGTCTGGAATTTGTATGAGACATTTGCATTAGTGGCTGTGCAGAATAAAAATTGGACTCCATTTTCTGGCTGATGTGGCTCACCCTCGTTTGTTCCCCTGCTCTTTATTCCTTTTGCTCCCTACATTATTTGGCCAACTTGTTTGTTGTCATACCCAGTTTGTTCAACTCTGTGTTTGTCTCCCTTTGTATTTGTCTTAATGTTTACAGAGAGCAAAGATGTATTTGTTCTCTCTTGTTTGCTTTTGCTGTTTAGTGAGGAGGCTTTGTGACTGCACTTGTAGAGACCAAACCAGAGAGGTGTGCCTCCCGCAGAATGTTCACCTGCTCATATTGTATATGCAGTGCCACTGAGAGGTACAGGTTTCCTGAGGAAATATATTAACCATAGCTTTTCAACAGAAGGTGGGCACATTCACAGCAAAACATGTAGTGTAACGTGCAGTATAATGTAATTCCATTCAGCAGTTCATAATTAAATATTACTTTTGATAAGCTTGTATATTTCAGTTTTTTCTGAATATTGCGACAGCGTTTGTCCATCTCTTTAGTCTGTCGGTAATGGTAGTGTGATGTTGAACTGCAACATAATGCAGGGCGTATTGGTTATACCTTGGTATAGAGGGGAAAGGGGCAACATTTTAGCCATGCCTCACAACTACCGCCTCCTATTACTTTATAGTTACATTGGTATCTTATATCTGGTCTTTAAGGCTGAAAGTCATGATTATTTTCATGATGATTTATTTTTTAATTAACTGATTACTTGTTTAATCTATAAGGTGACATTTTCATGTTTTTTTTATGAATGAATCAAACAAATCAACAATTATCAAAATAGTTGTTGAAAAATTTTGTATCGACTAATTCAATAATTGACTCCTTTTTAGCAGGACTTGTCTTTATAGGCATTTTGGGGATACTTTATTTCACCTTGTATATGTTCAGATGAAAATAGTAGAAAAGTCACTCCAGTCAAACATAATGGGATGTTTTTGTTTACCATTTGGGTATATTGAGATTGATTTTGATCCAGTCCATGAGACGGGTTCATTGCGTGGGTTCATTATATTTGTGGATACAGCCAATAAAAATATCTAAATGTGTGCACAGGCCAAAAATGTGTTCATATTTCCACCAGGAATATTCTTCCCACAATGTTATAAATCAGTTATCAAATTACAAAGTACATGAGAGACAGGTTGCACGCAAACTAAGCAAAATGTTGGTGGTGCAAGCAATAAAACCAGAGAGGGCTTGTCCTCCTCTGAACCAACAAAGGGGTCATGTTTGTATAATAACGCCCAGGGGGGGTCATTGCCATCACATGAAGACAGAAATGCCAGGCCTCTCTGGTAATAAGAGAAAGCTCTGAGGTGGCAACGACCAGTCTGACATACTTCCCCGACCTTTGACTTTATGCAATCTTTTTATGTCCAAGCAAACATTATCTGGGTCATGGAAATACAAATGTCAAGTATTTCCGCATGAGAATAGTTGTGATTTGGACCCTGGGGACAAACAGGGGCCCTTTGTTGTTTGTTTTTTTATTTCGGTTTTCCCTCACTCTCTAATTTCTCATTCACTCTCCTCCTCATTCCTCTGTTTTTCTCATGACTTCTGCTCTTTCCCTCTCCTCTACATATCCTTCCCTCGTTCTTTCTCTTTCTCTCTCCCTCCCTTCCCTCTATGCTGTGGCACATAGGACCTGTCCACTTGTTTGTAGAGAGCGTTGTGGTAATGTTGTGTGACAGTTACTGAGGACAATGGCCGGCGGGTGTTTTGTGATGTAATGATCCCTGCCATCGCCTTTCTACCCCCTACGGTTAGTTAAGGGGATGGAAGGTAACGGGCCAAGTACAAACACGCATAAGGCGGAGCAGTGCTGGGAAACAGTATCCAAAAAGAGCCAAGATTGTTGCCAGCTCAGATATTGTACAGGGAAATTATCCGGTGAAGTATACAGACTCTCCCTGTCCTCAGCTACTGCTGAGGTGCACTTTGACAAAGCACTCAGCCCCCAGATGCTCCAGTGAAGCTGCTCAGTGGTGAGCTGTAAAAGACGGTGGTGGCTCTGTGAGGCTCTCATGTGTGAATGTGTTTAACCATATGACTGTGAACCAAGGCTGTACTGGAAAAGGGCATGCATGCTCACCAAATGTTTTCTTGTTAATTAAATGTCACATTGGCTTGAAACTGTTAAACAGCATGGCAGAAGAGCGGATAGATACAACAGCATTGCGTTTGCCTATAGAATATTTTTAAGATTTACAGATTGCAAACCACCACAACAATAATATTGTCTTACTGACAAGACTTCTTGATGTTTAAGAGATAACAATCTAATGGCGAGCATGAACGTTCATACTTGAGCTTGGAATTGGTAGTTTGACGAAATGATCTTGCCTTACGGTCCATTTACTAGCTTTCAACCCATCATGGGGTCGTCATGACAACATTAGTGCCATTCTTGTAGGGCGGAAACAGTCGATTTAATCATTTAGTTGATTTAAAGGAATTTGTAACAATTCTGATAATCGATTAATCACCAGTTCTAGCTTCTTAAATATGAATGTTTGCTATACTAGAAGACTAAGAAAACAGCAAATTTAAGTATATCTGGGTTATGGACTGTTGTTTGGACAAAACTAGAAATTTCATTATGTCATCTTGGGCTTTTGGAAATAGTGACTAGACTGTTTATTCACTAACAAGTGAATACACATTTATTTCACATTTTTCTGACATTTTATAGACTAAACAATTTACTGTTTAACCAGGAAAATAATTAGCAGGTTAATTGATAATCAGAATAATCCTCAATCATTAGTTGCAGACCTACATTCTTCTAAAGTTATTAAGAAAATGTGATCGATACATGGCCTCACTGATGTGTCAGCAGAGACTAACATGCAAGCAAACCTTGATGCCAGGTGATATGCCAGGATCCTGGAAGAAGGGTGCTCGTGTTTTATTTATTTTCAGTCCATACACTGCTTTCACTTTTTTCCCCTGCAGATGTCATTGCTTCCTTGAAGCAGTGGTAAACACCATTTTTGATGCCAAAACATACCATGAATCGGAACAGCAGTAAATAAGTGTGAAAGTAGACCAGTGGAGTTAGATGGGGACAACGGACCTCTGGTTCAGACATAAACAAACAAACCCAGTGTGAAAACAGTCAAAGAAGCTGTTGTTGGATTGTTTGCAATTCAGGATTCTGCTGCGTCTCAGTCACATGCAGCTGCTTAGTGCCCTATAGCTATTGCTTCGAGTGGCATTTGGCTTTATTGTGTCTATAATCCAGCAGGTCTGTTATCAACACAACTAGAATTGAAAAGCCAAAAAAATAAGTGTATAATTCAAATGTAAGTTTTCAGCGTGCACATCCATACAAAAAGGTGTAGCTTGTCAGCTTTTCATATCTTACCTGTTCAACTAATAGCTGACTTTAATGATGCACCAGCGACTAATATAATAAAATAAAAAAGCAACAGAGCGCAATTCAGCTGTTTTTTCAGCACAACATGAAAATGCTGTCAGTCAGGGTTTCATGGTTGGATTTGAGATTAAAAAAAATACAACTGTAGGTTTAAAGGCAGTAGACACTGGTAATGACTAGAGGACTATGGGATCCATTTCTGTAGTGCAGCAAGATAAAATTGGTCCTTTTCTATTTTTTTTTTATTTTTTTTGTGGCTGCTGCATTTTGAAGCCAGCAAATTCCACATAAATATTACTTTAGATTTTCAAAAGGGACACAGAGTTGACAGAATAGAAACCCACAATAGACCAACATTTGGTTTAGACTGGAATGGGATGTTCTGAAAAACCTTAAAATGTAGAGTACAAAGTCACTGTCCGGTAACATAGCTGAGAACAAAGCTTTGTGAATTGAGCAAAGAACATTGCAGTTGTTTCTGGAGGACACAGCAGACCTACATATTCCAATCAAAATCTGTTCAAACCGAAACACAACTAATAGGAGGAAAATTGTCAGTAATTAAGATCTACATCAGAACTTCTTGTTGAAAATACACCACAGGCTGCTCTTCCATCTGTTAATTACTCTATGAGTGGCTTGTTAAGTGAGTGCCTTGGCAATATGCTCATTTCAAATACATTCAGCTGATGAGCATGACTTCAATGAGGTTTAGATTTGTGTTCGTTAAAGCCAAATTTGATACATTTCTTCAAATACTTCCTGTCCCTCTCACTATGGAGTCTCTGAGTTGAGTAAAATATATACAACACAACACCAAAAATGCCTCTTCTCTCCACTGTATGTGTGTTTTTTCTTTTTTGCAAAACACAAGTTACATTGTAAAACAAAACGGTTATTCCTTTGTTGTAACTTTTGTTTTGTTACGGTTTGAAAAAAACATACAAGTTCTAATGCACATGATTGCAAAATTTCTCAACATTTCCTTGCAGGTCAGGTTTGCATACATTTGTATTTCTCAGTGCAGTCTACTTGGTTAAATAAGGAATTAGAAGATAGAATATAGATGATAAATCTAGAATGGACTTGTTTTGAATCACATGAGGCCCAGCAGACACTGTTAAAGCTATATATTCCTGTTCCTGAAAATCTGCTCTATGAATCGGAGTAATTATCACAACCACAACAACAAGACAAAGTGTATTAAATATTAATAATAAAAAACTTTGAAAACAATTTTCTTTCAAATAACAGATGTTTATCTTCAGTGTAATTTTCAGATTATAGTCTTCTTTTCTCCATATTGTATTACATTTGTATATAAGAAATTCAAAAATTGTATTGCGTTACTGAATTGAAGTAAGTTAGATTGTCCTTTTTAGATAAGAGTTATAGGTATGGGATCCTATTTTTAATATATTTTCATGGTAATCTTTCTTACAACACTTGGAGAGCAGTTGTGTTTGAAACGTCACTGGTCCAATAAATAAGTTGACATTGGAGACCTGCAGTGTGCGAGCTATTATATATCTATTTATTTGTTACTATTGGCTCAGCAACTGCCCTCCATTTGTTTTGGATCTGCGTGCAAATTCTAATTTTGTAGTTTAGTGTCGCATAGACAGAATAATTGCGTATTACAGTAATGTGCATAAGATTGTTTTATTCACCCAAACACTCACCAAAGAGCCTGATCTATGCCAACTCTGAGAGCTTTCTAAAGCCACTTTGGATAGACTGGAAGTCTGTGGTGAGGCAAGCCAAGCTCCAATAGAGCACTAGAAGATGATTGCTTGTACTGAGCAGCTCCTAGATACCTGTACATGTGTGGATCAGCATTAATAGTCTTAGAAGTTAAAGCTGAGTAAAACTTTGTTTGTAAATATTTTTGGAATAAACCTCATCTTGTTGTTTTAGATACATGTGTCAAGCAAACCTTGGAGGGAATCTTTTGAATTGCAAAGTGTTGCGAGTGCTTAGCCTTTAAAGTGACAGTCCATCCCAAAATCAAAAATATGTATTTTTACTCTTACCTGTAGTGCTATTTGTCCATCTAGATTGTTTTGGTGTGAATTGCAGAGTTTTAGAGACATCAGCTGTAGAGGTGTCTGCCTTTATAGAACTAAATGGCACTCTGCTTGTGGTGCTCAAAGCGCCAAAGAAATACGTTTTGAAAACTCAACAGCAATGTCTCTTTCCAGAAATCATGACCTGGTTACTCAAGATAATCCCCAGGTCAAAAATATGTATTTTAAATTTTGGGGTGAAGTGTCTTTTTTTTGCCCAAGCATTTGCAAATCTTCAGGTGCTCATGTTACACAACCATTCCATTGTAATGTTGAAGCTGAAGCCAATGGTGTCTTTCCCAGGAAAAAAACGCCATCACAATTAATTCTGATTGCAATGATTCACCCTCAATATTAGTCGTGTTTCTCTTCTTGCAAGGGACGTGCTTTCAGCAACAAAGCATGTTTGCACATTTTCATCTGGCTGTCCTTTGCTAAAGTGGGATCGCCCACACATTCCCCTCTCCACTGAAAAAGGATTTGATCACTGCTGCCAAGCGGAGTTAACACACAAGTGTGGAAATGTATTGCAAGGAGTGGGAGAGATCTGTGTGCAAGCTGATACTGCTTGTGATGTCTTTATCGGGCCGATGCAAATAGAGGCATTGCCACATTCCAGCAATGAGTGGAATACATTGAGGCAGTGTTATGATGCAATATAAGAATCCTGAACAAAAATTATTTGTTTCATTGACTTAATGACATACTGTACAAAGATTCTTTTTATCATTTTACTCATCAATTTGTTCATTCGATTACAGTTTCTTACACTGAATGTCAATCAAAGCCAAACATGCATTTATACTGTGCAGTTTTAATGCTCTATGCTCTATGATTTTGTTTTCTTTATCAACTGTGAGCCTTTAGTAATTTATAATTTTATAATGATCATTGGGATTCTAGTGATTTTAAAGACTTGTGGATATTTAAATTAAATGCCAATAATAATGCACTTTAACAACCAATGATTCCAAATAAAACCTACATATCATGTGTGCCCCAATTCCATAGTCCCATTTAGCTCAATCACTTCAGTGACTCTTCCTTAAGCCTCAAAGCAATTGAGAATAGGACCTTTCTAAAGGGGCCTCTTCTTTATTTTGGTGTATTTAAATAATTAAGTGAGGTTAAAAAAAAAAAAATATATATATATATATATCATTGTTAAATTTTAACTAGGTCTTTACACCTTAGCTGTGGCTTTTCACACGACTCCCACAATCCTCTTAACATTGTCTTGACAAAAGCACTGTTGCATCGATGCCTGTGTTAAGTTTTGTTTTATTCTTTTGACTCGCCAGAATAAACAATCAATTGTACATTCTGCAAACCACAGATGCCTGCAATCTCTAAGTTTCAAACACAGTGGTTCAAGTCTAGTTAGGGTTAGGCACTAGAAAAAGATCGTCATTAAAAAGGCAGAAAATTTCCAGACGCCTCGTAAAAAAAACATTTTGCCAGTTAAAATCACCGGTGTTATTGTAGTCTCTGGTGCTTTTGCAACTTAAAACCATCTTCCTACTGATCTCTCCAAGATCCAACCCCTCCTCTAAGTAAGAAAATATCTCCTAAAGACGTTATCTTAACTACGTCTCCATAATATGTGTTGTACAAATGATACGTCTTAGATGTATAAAAATGTACAGTGCACATATCTGTGGTCTTCAGAAACGTTCAGTTGATAAAAACCTTTTCAGGCAACTGGGCCCCCCCCGGGAGGCATTTTATAGACTTGACCACTGATGAAAACCAGCAATAACTAGACATTATTTCACGCAGTATGTAGAAAGATAATCCTTGTCTCTTAAGGTAATTTGAGCCCAGTCGTTTATGTATATACTGTACACTGAAATGAAAATAGAAATCAATGCCATAGTCCTCAAGCCTGAGCTCTGTTACATGTAACATTGCATTCCTATTGAGATTGACTTAAACTTGTATAGGTGAGATTTTTACAATAAATTCATAAAAGCAATATTAGGTCTAAAATGTCTACTGAAATCTATTGGAGTCTTTTTTTTTTTTTTTTTTTTTTTTTTTTTTTTTTTTTTTTTTTTTGTTCCCATAAAAAAAA
>CM022490.1:22795914-22840946 GCA_011952105.1 Coreoperca whiteheadi | reverse complement strand
ATATATTAAAAAAAATTTTTTATAATTTTTTTTTTTTTTTATTTTTTTTTTGATTTTTTTTGGTTTTTTTTTTTTTTTTTTTTTTTTTTTTACTTTTTTCCCCTCTTTGATAGCTACCATAAAACAAACGCACGTGAGACCCATGGGGTTGCTGTCATGTGTGATATGTCTGTTATACATGAAATATGTCCTCTGTCATATGAAGTCCCTTAGGGGAATTGATGATACCAACCTACATACCGACCTACATATGAACTAACCTATCCAGATGTCTGTCTATTTATCGTATCTACCAACTGTATCCATCATGGCGGTCCATCACAAAAATATCTACTTGCGTCATGTTTCCAAGGCAATGGCATACATTAACATAGTTTATATTTTTCTGTCCTTCTATCTTCTTATTTCGTTAGTTTCTTTCTCTTTGTCCCTCTTAGTCTTAATCTTTCACATGCACACATGTGCATAGAACATCAAAAGTGCAGTGTGATCATATGATGCAGAACTCCTTGGTAAATCTTGGGCAGCATGTATACAGCAGTTGTGAATAGACAGATTGTCTTTTGGAGATTAATGTCAACCAGTGCAGTTAACCAGATCTAATTGTCATTTAGTTTATTACAGTTGGAATCGGCAACAAAAGGCTTTAACTCTGCTGAAACCACACTCCCATCAACTTTAAGCCAAGAGTCAGCTGGCTTGAAGTGTAAAAAATGGTACAGTGACAATGTAGGGTGTGACTTTTAGCATTGAGGCAAAGTGGGATGTAGAGCCACATCAAGTGTATTAATGTGCTGCTATCTGCCCACCAAATGAAAAGCATTGTACTGCTGTAATGGAAAATACTCAGTGCCTTACTGCAATTTTGGGACTTTACATATTCACAGTGGTATCAACATTTTAAAAGTTACACTCTCTAAACCCACTGTCTAGTTCTTCAAACAGCTAGTTTTCAACATGTCTCATGGGGATGACGTATTGGAGCTGTGAAAATTTAGTTTAACAAGTATACGCCCGAACGATATGAGATTTTTGAGACTATTTTATTTTGGCTGACTGATAAATCGGTCGAACTCTACTCGATATACTAAGTAAATATAGCGTGAATAATGTTTTAGTGCAATATAGTATCAAATGTAAATGTTTAGTGAATGTAACCCCATTTTAAAAAAACATGCAATTTTTCTATTATCATAAAACTAATTTTGAACTCATTAGGCAAAACTAATGGGTGATATTGAAAATGATCTGCACAACTGACTATTGCATGTTGTGTATATAATATTTCTTCATTTAAAAAGAGAACACTCCAGCATAAAGGTTTGTAGATGCTCAGGGATCAATTAGCCAAGTAAAGCTGACACAGCCTTGATGAAATGGATTTAGTCATTTGCATCAGTCATTATGCTGTTGGCATTGTTATTTGGGGATAATCTTTCTTTTTGGTACACTCTAAATATGTTGCTTATAGCGTGCTTCATCAACTGAATCAATACGACGAGACTCATGGGATGACTATTAAGCCTTTTCTTGACATGGTTGTACAGCAGTGACAAGTGTTCTCCTCCCAGTGTCAACATCAACAAACTGCAATGTTCATTTGACAAAGACTAATGGTGATAAGTGACTGCAGTTGGTCTTACCACAATGTTAAATAATTAGGATGATTAGGGATTGTAGAATTTTATAACCTCTCAAAATGACCTAAAATTAGAATTGTAACAGAAGTCATGAAGCTGTAGTTTAAAGAAGAAAAGCGCTTGCACAGGGGTTTTAAGTCTGGGGCCTTATGTGGGGCCTTGAGGTCGTATGCTGCTCGTCTGATGTGCTTTCTTAATTACCCTTATTGAATTCATTATTTATTTGCTCTGTTGAACCTGCTTAACCTTGCTGCCCTTCAGCAAAAAATGATTTAGGAGGCAACTGGGAGTTAGCGGAGACCTCTACTGTGGGAGGACGTCCAAGTTCACTTCACCTCTTTGAAAAGTCATCAAGTGGAATTAATTAAATTCGAAGATATGAACTAGAATATATAAATTGTTATATTATCAACATGATTAGAATGCTTAACATTTTTCAGAGGTTGCTCAATAGACACATTAACAATTAAAATATTTGCTGGAGGTGATATTTAAAAAAATGAATAGCCAATATAATTCCAATTGATTTATGTACCGTATGCAATTATTTCTCTATTCTGATATGCAAAATACCAAATCAGTGTTCACTGACAGTCATGTCCCCGTTGAGGTCCTAGCTTGACATTTCTGTCATGAAGTATGCTGGTACATGTCAAAACAACTCATCACACGATTCATACATGGATGACAAGCTACATGGTTTTGGCAAAATCCCATTTAAAATCTCACGGATGGAAAATTCAGTCTTCCAACAGCATTGAAATACATTATCTGTTCATTAGTTCAAGGTCTCTAATAACTGAATACAATCAGCAGTACATCATTTTGATGGTTGACTTCACCTGTGTTAAAATAATTTATTTACATTAAGATAATCCCACTTTGATGTGAGGTTATAACATGCTTCTGTACAAAGGCTGCCAGAGTTATGGCTTTATATATATTAATTTTTTATTCCTACTGAAACATGACTGTAACTTATAGAGAAGTGAAATACAATGTCATAAATATAATTCAATTTATGTTCCTTTTGGGGCATGATTTGTTAATATTTACTATTAACAAAGTCTTTGCAAAAATCAAAACCTCTATCTCTCAAAAGATTTCAAACACGTTAACACTGATTCAGTAAGTTCCTTATTCAGCTTCGACTGAGCGATTTGGTAGCTGTATTCTGTACTTTTTGTGTTCTCTCTGGGAATCAACACAAGTGCTATTGTTTTCGTTTCCAGACGCTGTAGGACATTTGGATAAAGTTACTTTTCTGTGCCAGTTTTTGCTCAGCTTGTTGCCACTTTGCATCTTTGTACCTCTGATGCTAGTTCATCCTTGTGTAGCTGGTTTCCATCAAAAATAACTGATATCCAACTGCTTCTTGTCTCTTTGTAGCTACATGTCTGAACGCACCCTAATGTCTGCCAAAAAAGTTGCTAGATTTGTTGTAAGGCTCTTTCTTTCCACTTAATGATAAGTTACTGGGTTGGTGCCAGTGATGCCCGATTGGGTTGACTTTAATGCATATGTATTTCAATAACCTTTGTCAGTCAGTCAATAAAAGATATTCACCCTCCTAGGCCACATTCTGTCAAAACATTGTATCCTCTCATGATTAGATAAAAAATGTCCTCCATTAGTCTTGCAGTGTCTTGATATCAAAGTTCTTCCTTAATTAAGTCAGGTGGGAATTTTAGCTCAGATAACTCTCCAGAATAGTATGTCACCCAAACTAGGGATTGTAGAATGACACTCGGTTGCCAAAAAAAAAAGGGGGGGGGGGGGATGTGGAAGTGCATTGAAATGAGTTATAAACCCTGAACATGGAACACCTATCAGCTCCACTCCATTGGGCAAATGTGTCTGTTTACTCCAAGTCCTTGAAGGGCTGTGCTTTTGAGTTTGCCAACTACTAGAACACATCTCATGGTCACATTTGCCTTCTGTTGCCATGGTATTGCAGACAGAACTTGCTAGATAATAATGATCATTTCTACACACCTTTAACATCCAGCTCACTCTTGGCAAAATGCATCAAGACAGAGGGAGAGAAACAGCATGCACCAATTTGTGTGTCTGTCTGTCTCAAGGATTGAAGGAGGCATAGCCCAGTAGTTTCATGATTTTGTGAAAGAGGACAAAAGAAATTGCAATTTGCTAGATCCCCATACCCACAGGCCTGGCCTAGTGAGATTATTTATTTATGTGTTGGTCTTGCTCTTCCATAGATGCTTTGTGAATGATTCATGAGTTAATTCATACAGTAAATAACAAAAGGTGAAACAGTCCGTCCATACATCGGGAGCTTAACCAAATAATTCACAACTCCTGTTGCTAACTTCTGCATGACATATTTGCTCATAAAGGATTTATGACGCATTTCAACAGACCTTCATTAAACTTCAGATGCTGAAGTTTTTTTGAAAGCTGTCATCTAATTTGAGGCAAAATTACTTTTTTTTTTCTGTGTACATCATACATTTAAAGGCAAATTAGCATGAAGAAATAGCCTCCAAAAGCTAAACTTTATATTGTGTGGTAAGGACTTTGACGGAGATTCAGTCTTCCACTTCTCATTAGCTCTGACTGTGATTCTGTGGCAAATCAGTGGGGTTTGCTGTGAAAGACAAGAAAAATGTATTCAGATCAAACTGAATTATGAAGTAGCCCTGGAAAATTGGGGTCAGTGATGGCTCTCTTTGATTTTTTTTTTTTCTCTTCTTCTTCTTCTAGCAGCTCTGTGTCCATATAACTGAGGTCTGATTTGAAATCCAAATACACTAAAAGTAGTGCAGCACAAAACATCAAGGTCATTTGAGGAAAAAATACTCTGAATTCAGGCTGTTGTGTAGATTAAAGGATTATGTTTTCTCATGTTCATTGTGTTGAAGTCAAAAGGAGAAGTTGTACAGGTGTATTGCCTGTCAAAACAATTTAATATGAATACAAATAACTTTTGTCTTTCAACTTTTTTCTTCCAATTCACAGTACCCTCAAATAAATCTGGATTTAAATCGCATACATGACTCTGTCAATGAACCATTTACATAGATAATAAAACTTTGCAAGATGAAAAGGAAATTTCACAATTGTGCCACTCCGCACCAACAATAAAGGAAGTGCGTACTTAAAAAGTATTATTTGAACAGGAATGCAGATAATTTCCTATTGAAGCAGGTTCAACAGCATTACAGCAGAAACATCTGGATTAATATGGGTGTTTGGATTATTCTCTGAGCCACTATGATTCAGTATCTAAAGTTAAAATGTCCCCCTTTGAGCATTTTAGATTTTGAGGTACTTCAAATCAGCATATCACGTTTTGTTTTAAAAAAAAAAAAAAAATCCATTAGTTTTAACCAGTGATTAGATAAGAAATGGTATGATCCATTAAAATGTCACCTCTTTTGTGTAAATACATGGACACATTTGCAAACATTATTATATCACAATATATCCACTATACCAGTAGATCTTGGCACTAATATTGGATTAAATGTTTTGCATGTATTAAAAAGGAAAATAACTAATCGTTTCTCTGCCATTTCCAAAGTCACTCCGATAATTATGGATCTGGGGAACAGTAATTGAGATAAAATCAGTTTGTAGTATATTTTTTTAAAGAAGTTACAGTTTTTGCACAGGGTTTGTTTTTTTTCCCCTTCTAGCACTCTGTAAACGAGACCTCATGGGGTGCCACGCAGGAGGTCTGGAACAATCTGGGCTTGTGACCTCACCTCAAAGAAAAACAAGCAGTGAGCACATCCATAACAACTCTTTTGGCATCCTAGTGTGTGAAACAACAGCAGTACCGCACCACCAGTCATCTTCCTTTTTTTCAAATAATCAGGAAATTGTGGCTATATACATAACTTTGGCACCCACCCTGCGTGCCCATTCCTCACAGTAAATCCCCTTTTTAAAAAAGGAGCAAGAAAAAAGCGGCCATAATGGTTTCCACTACATCCAATTAACTGGGAGGAATTGTGCCACTATTCATTTGTAATCATTATGTATATTTGCATGAGTAATGAGAGAGAAATACAACAGGTGAAACACTCCCTCACTGTTGCAGATGATAAAGTTGCAGCTCGACATCTCGGAGTACAAACCATTAAATTGAAATGGAGGCCGTTCGCAGTCAGTTGCATCCCTCATTACAAGAGAGCATGAATTCCTGCTACAGGCATGGGAGGACTAGAGATACCTTGGCTCTTACATCAAAATTCTAACTTAATACATGTGAGCATTATTAAAAAATAGTCAGCTATATAATCTGTATTAATTTAAATACAAACAAGCGGTAGGTTTCAGTTGAACAACTAATTATTTAAAGATCTTAATCTGTTGATGCTGCCTGAACGTTTGATTTGCTGTTAGACTACTGAAGTTATCTTAATACATGTTGTGTTGCCGTTTGGAAATCCACAGTAGAGCAATTTAATAAGCAATATTATTTGAACTCAGGAGAAAGCCTCAAGACATAAAGATGAGGCAAGTATGGGGAGGTTAGTGGGAGATAACTGCGTTTTATTTTCTTCTTCTGTCGTGAATGTTATGAATCTTTCACTGCACTGAACAGATTTTGACATGCACTGGTCCATCTAGTTTTTACCGATATACACAGCAGGGTGAACATTTTGATACAATATGGATACTTATCGTGTCAACAGCTTACTTGGCTTCAAGAAACTGATTAAAATTGTCACCTCCAATAAGATCTATGTTTCTTTGTTTGTTCATTTATTTCACAAATGTGGATTGAAATATTCACCAAGTGAGAACTTGTATATTAATGAGATGAGTAAAATGAATTTTACTGTAGGAACAATTGTAATGCAACACAAAACAAAAGTAGTCCGTCATAATCAATGTGCTGCTGGTTCATTTAGATGGCTGAGAACCAAACAGATTTCAATTTTCCAAACAAATTGATGATGGTGATGGAATAATATTCCAGCAATTACGATTAACGGTACACATTTAAAAGTGTTCCAGAATTAATTTAGAATAAATGCATGTGGATTAGATCACATAATGCTTTATAAATGTTTATTCAAAGTACTTCATAGTAGGAATGATTGATCAATGATTGATCCATAATCAAACTAAACCTCTATAATAGTGTTACTTTGAGAGACATAGAGCCAGATAATTGCCAATAATGTAGCACACCATCCATCAGAAAACAGACTTCATCAAAGAAACCAACAGAGCTTACAAAAAGAAATGTAGAGGTTCTGTAAGTCACTGTTGCAAGAAATTGGGGTACAAAGGTGGAAATTAGGGGTTGATTTACTGCAGAGGTCAAATGTGTTACAGACATTTGCACTGGTGGGGCTGTAAGGTTCTTTAAATGGAAACATCCATCAAAGACCATATGCTACCTTTGTTTTGCACCAGCCTCAGAGCTCTGAAGCTGTTTTCCAGCCAACATGCAGAATACATTTGCCACCTTTATGCTTTTCCGACCACTAAATGCATCACTTTATGTATGTAATTATGATAATTCAGGTAAAAACATTGAATTTGCCCAATTTCAACAGAATCGTGTCCAGATGTTAGAGCCCAGATGCACTGGCATATGCTTTAGCAGCAGACGTCCTGCACCCCATTCAAAGGGGTTTACAAGCCACACCAGCTCTACCAAGATACGTGCTAATGTGTACGCATCTTTTGTTTGCCTCACACAATAGCTATTGTGATGGCAAAACCATGCTATACTGCCAAAGTGTGTGTATGTGTGTGTTATCCCAGATACTATACCATCATCAAATATTTTTCAAATCTCTGCTGAGAAAAGCCAGCTGTGCTGCCCTATTTAACTGCACTTCTGCTTGCTTTTGAATCCTTGAAGCAAGAACTTCTCTGCCCAAGGGGTCTTGAAAACTTCCTCTGCTCACTGGCATGAGAGATAATTGAATAACCTGTATGTGTCAAATATTTTTGATTAATCACACAGGGGCAGCAGGTATGTATGGCTGGGTGCTTAGCAGAATCATCTCCTGATTGGAATGTCACAGGACTGATCCAAGATAAACCATCTGAAATACCCTTGAGCAAAACAATGGATCACGACCGGCTCCAGGTGTGCTGCTTCTGAGAGACTGTGTGCTCTGACTGGTGAAATGCATACATTTGTGTCTTAGAGAGAAGTACGTAATTTTAATTACCCTGTTTTGGTAGTATGACTGAAATGTTTTGTGAAATGCGGCGGAAAAACAATCATCGCTTTTCTGTTCATGAAGTGCTGTATATGGCACCATAGTAAAGAAGAAAGAAAATTATCTCTCTAGGACACATTGTATGAATATGCATTGGACTCACAGAATATTTGCTATAAATGTAATACATACTCACATACAAATATTTATGTGATAAGTATTTATGTGAAATGCCAACGTGATAGGTGAGCAGTCAAGGCCATACGCTATTTTCAATGTATGAATAGTCGATGCTTTCTATTCATTAAAAGCAGTATGTATGCATGTGTCATGAATGTGGAAATGACATTATGCAATATGTCTCCCAGGCTCCTTTTCATGCATTTCTTGTTGAGGTCAGAGTTCCAAACAAAGGCCTCTTTGTCAAATGCCTCTCCTGGTTGACATAGTAATAAGACATTTGACAACAATGTGTTCCTTCTGCTGTGTTCTGTGATTACGTTGTCTTTGCGCTCACATTTGAATATCAGCCATGTGTTTGGAAGTGAAAATAATAGAGATGAACGTATGTATAGTTTGCCATGACCCTTAAACACAGATATTTTTTTAAATACACATCGGCCTCAGACATACAGTCGAAGCCTGAGAAACTATAAGAATCTGTCTGCTTCTATTGTTAATTTAATTTGTTTATTTCTTCTTCCTTTCAACACCTCAGTTTCCTTATTAGAAATCTCTCCACTTAGAGACCTGAGTCAGCATGATCTTAGAAAGGTCAAGTTACTGTCTCGGATCCTTTGACATTAACAGGGACTGAAAATCTTCTGTCTGGTTAGAATACGTGAGGGAAAAAATGAACATAGCCTAATTTCTACAGTGTTTTGAAATTCAGTCTTGATTTGCAATAAAGCTGAAACATAATAGAAGTATATTCAGGGCTTTACAATATACGACATACAAAATCCTCTATCCTACAATCCTCGGTTTGGATAAGAAACGGGGGAAAAGAAGGATGAAACTTCAGGAAAAGCATTATATACATACATATCTCTCTGACTATTGTCCCTGGATGTGAAAATATTCCTTTGTCTCCAAAATGATTGCCAAAAAAAAATGTCCTGTATTCTTTTCAAGACGCATTATTTTGTGACCAAAGCCTGTGGCTCATTAACACTGAAATGAGCCTGATGGATTGATGAGCACGTCATCATGTACCCCATGTAAAGTGCCTGCCTCCAACCTGCCATCCCACGGGAAAATGAGATGAGAGCTAAAAGACATGTGACCATTTATTTTGCAAGGATGAAAAAAAAGGAAAGACGTCTTTACAAGAGTCCTCAGAGCTGTATGTGGCCTGTAGAGAGAAAGGGGCTGGATATAAAGGAGTAAACAGGGAAAGCTGTGGGGGTGGGGTTTTTTTGTTCCAGTGAACAAATGTCAGCTGTAAACTACATGAAAACCATATATTTTAATCATAAATGAGGAGGAGGATTTATCTCTGGGGAACAAAGTGCATTTTTTAAATTTGCAGGATTTTATTCAGCTGTTGAGAGAGTGAGTCTAAGTACGAATGTATGCTTTATCTCAGCGTCAACACCGCCCCTATTGAGACATTACTTTTTTTTGTTTTTCTATGGTGAGGAAACAATGAAAGGGGAGTGAAGAGGCAATCTTTTTTTCAGGTACCCTTTTCTCCCTTCATGTCTTTTTTTTTTTTTCCACGTTGTCAGAGGCTACAGTAGCTATGACCCCCTGTAGCTACATCCAGGGGGTCAAATACAAGGAGCTGGGAGGGGGGTAAGCTAATCTTAGCCATGCAGGCTCCGATATCCCGGTGAGAAAGAGAGAGAGTGCTATTTTCAAACCATAAAGAGACAAAGAAGGCATGAAGTAGAGGACACCAGATTTTTTTTTCGTTTTATTCCATCACAGGTTGTGAAGCGGAAATGTCAGTGAAGAAGGCCTGCAAGTGGATGAGACTTTCAAATTTACAAGTTAGAGTGAACTCTCTCTGTTTTTCCAAATTTTACTGCGGAATCGTGTAAATTAGTTTCAGGCAAACTCCAAATTAGTGCTAAGAACAACACACATTATTTATTGCCACAGAAAAAAACACAGCGTAATGCTGATGCTCATGAGAATATTTTGATTGCTGTCTCTATTGTGCTGCATCATACATCGCATCGCACTAGACTATGATACGTATTGCGTCACACTTCGCCTTTTGTTAGTCATTTGTAAGTGTTTCAACTGTAACGTGACAAATTGTTTTGCACAAAAACAAGAATTGTTTTCTCTTTCACCTGAAAGAAAATGTGTTTGCAAGTGCATTATGAATCGTAAAGCCATGATTCAACCCTCTTTCATAAAATATTTATAGGGCAATCATGCTTACTCTGCAAATTGTGGATAATGTAGTACTCCTGCAGTCAAGGCAGTGAGTAAACAAATGTAAACAGTTGCAATATTAGTTTAAGAATGCACAATATTTAAGAAATGTGCTTAAATGGAGATGGGAAGGAAACTTGCACTAGATGCTGCGATCTCGGCTTCATTTTCTTGTGTAATTAACAGGTGTCGCTAATAGCAGTCATTAGGACTTTCCTGATGTCATCTGCGTAATAGTGTTATCACAAGTCAGGACTCCACTGTACAACTGTGGGGAAACTGCTTAGAGGAAAAAAAAACCCAGCATTTTTATAAATTTTACATTTAATATTCTTAGCAACTTAAACTTTTTTTTTTTAAGTGCAACAACCTGAAATTCCTTAATCACCAATATCACAAAAAGGCCATTGTATGAACTTTAAAGATAAAACGGTGACAAGTTATTTGGCAATAGATGTAAAGACACACTCATGTATCACAAGAATAATGATCAAGAACTGCTTAAAACTGATAAGGAAATGAGGAAAGGTGTTTTGTTTTTTTTTATTCCAACAAGGAAGAAATTGAGGTGTTTCAAAGAGATAAGTAGCAGAGGTAGAAATCAGAGAAGGCAGTGCGAATCGGAAGGAAATGGGAAGGTTAGAACATGAAGTGCTCCTCTCTGTCAGAGATGAGTTTCAGCTTAGAACAGAAGACGTTTTCTTGTCATGCATAGCAGCTGAATTAGGCAAAGCTGATTTAGCTGAAACTGAAGTTACATTATCTTGGTGCCAAATTATTGGTAATCTGATGTGCACCAATATTTTCCTTACCCATTCATTTTAAGTTGCATTATGTTATGGTGAATGGACTGTAGGAACTTTGCATTAAAGGCCTCGTTGTGGGAAATTGGCTAATGATAAAGTAATACAGTATGCTGAAAGTGTGCCTCGTATGCATCTTCTGGCTTTTTTGTTTGGAAGAAAAATGATCATTTGTATGCTCTGCTGCAGGCTTACACCTATTGAGTTTGGAAAGATTGAAATGCACTGTTATTCAGGGCTTTGTATTGCATATAAGTCTCAGGTGTCCCCCAGTATTCATATGCATGTTGAGATTATTTAACTTCTCAGGACTCATTGATGCTAACGTCGTGATGTGATTTCAAAGTTTTAGGTAGAAATCCCAATTTGGAGTAAAATCACAATCCTTGCTTGCTTAAGTCGCAGCAATCATTATGTGTGAGACAGTGTTTATACTTAATACAGACTCTCTGTCATCCTGGCAGGTAAAGCTAAATTAACCCCCGATGTATCGTTACTATTCTACCTAAATGACATTAATATCCATGGAGTATTTTAATGGGTGATGCTGCATGACACTCAAAAAAAAATATATTCATGAGGTTACATAATCTTGTGATAATCTGCAAAAAGGCACGAAGAAGATAGGTGATATGATATCGACAAGACTAAAACCCATGACTCAAGATGGTTTGTTGTTAAATGTGAGACAGTCAAACTAAATGTCTCACAATGTATAGTGGGCATAAAAACACATATTACTCACTACAGAATCACCAGATTCAGTGTTGCCTTTAATATTCTTACTTTTTTTCCCCCCTGAGTTAAGTACAGTCTTTTATGCTCTTGAAGCCATACCATCTAATTTTAACTTCCGCTATCTAATGTTATACAGGCACTATCTGCAGAAAGCAGAGGGTTGTTTCCTGTTGTGTTCCAGTTACTCAAGTGTTAATGCATTATGATTCACCAAAGCACATGGATGAACGGCCATTTGCTGGGTGTAAGTGTGAGCCCTAGTTGGTATGAGTGATGGCTAATAGCTGCATAATAATGAGGTGGAGAGGCGATACGGACATTGCATTCTTGTGAGCGAATCTCACCCATTAAGAGATGCATCTCTGCCCAAGCAGAAGTGCACTGCATAATTGGTTCATTTCATCATGGCCAAAAAGCTTTAATTGGGTGACACACAGAAAGATGGATGGATCAGTTGTCCTGGAAAAAATATAAGTGGTATCTGAGGTGGATGGTTTATTGTGATTTGTGTGCATCTCGGTGAGTGTGTCTGTGTGTGTTAAAGAGTGTGGAGGCTTGAGAGAGATTATGTTAATAGAGCACATTACATCGACAAAGAATTTTTTTGCATGACTATGGCTGTAATACACAAGAAAGTGTCTGCCTTTGTAAAGGCACAAGAGACTTAAAATACAAGAACGTGCTTGGCGGAGATGCTGGATGTGGGTGGTGTGCATTCAGAGATACAGAGCAGCAGCCCACACATATTGTAGTGATGGGTGGATGAGGGGCAAACTAGCTAATGGAAATTCTCTTGTGCATAATATAGCCCCTAAAGTGTATGAAGATGTCCATCTGCCACAAATGTCTCCATATCAGCATCTACATGGAAAATAATGACTTGCAAATTTATTCTAACGATCAAGGCATCACCTTTTGTGTTCAATTATGAAGCAGTGCTCTATTTAAAAGGCCTATAACTGCAGTGTTTCATTTGCGAGTATTGGAAATCACATTTGACACTGACAGACATCACTCAGTGTTGCCATTTAAGCTCGTGGAAATACAGGTGCTCCTATCTCACAGGGAATGCAGACTTTATTTGTGTTTTTGTTTCAGTTCGTTTTGGTTCAGAATAATTGAAATGGCAAATCACTGTGATAGGTATTCAGAACTGCTTCTCTAGTCAATTGTTTTGGAGATAAAGAAGGAATAATTATGTTTTTCCATTTTCATAAGTGAGGCCATTATCATGGCAGATGTTGAGGAGAAGTGTTAAACCTTTTTTTCATGCGCCACCATTAATGATGATATGTCTTCCCCAGTGAGACTGGCTGATCTATTTTTAACTATTTACACAAAAATTTGCAGTCAAATGCTACATTTAAATGACCAACTTTGGCAGCTGGCATAAATAGACTTTCTACAATTTCACAAATGACAAAGCTGAACAAGACCTTTTATATAGTTAAAGAATTGCAAAACACAAACTATTTTGTTTGCTTGGTAATTTTGCCTCTTTTATGCTATTACTGGTTACTATCAACCAAATGCTTAGATTTGAACAACATAGTTTTGCATGGGAAGGACTATTGCAATCTGTGTTTTTGGTATAGCGATATGTGTATAGTCCAACGTTATGACAAAATATCCTTCTAAATGGACTCATCGACTATGTCCATCCAGTTGTTGCAAGTGTAAGCCACATTGCATCAATCATAAGTTAATTTAATTCAAATATTTGTTTATTCAAACAAACCAAATGAAGTAAAACAATGTGTCAGCAATAGAAATTTTTTATTATTTAGGCCTTAAAATGATTCTTTATTTTTAATACAGACATTTGACTCTGCAATCTGCTTTGCACATACTTTTTATTTCTAGTACAAATTTGCGTTTGGAGTGTAAAGGAATTACACACTCCGTTGCCTTTTACGACTCTCAAAACAAGACTCACTGCACTTGCTGCACCCAAAATCATTGTGTACTCATGCCACTGCTTAAGCTCACTTTTTATAGAGATTCCTCACAATGTGCCTGCAGAATTTCCCTTCTGTGGTTAAAACCAGCAGGTGTATTGTTTTATTTGTTGTTTGTACCTCTCATGAGCCCAGTTGTGTTTTTCACCGCTGGATGAAATCTGTATAAGACGTTTTTAAATGAAAGTTAATGGTTTGTTCCTTGCTGTTCTGTGTTCGGTAATGTTGTCCCTTAGGGCTTGCTGTACCTTTGTGCCTGTATTTCAAGCCTCAAGGGAAAACAGTACCAAACACAGAACAAGGGGGACCTCACAACCTTGCACTCACCTTAGAAAAATATCCTACATTGTTGCAGATATTTGACGGCAGTATAACATAACCAAGGAGAGAGTTTAGCTTTAAGACAACTAAACAAAACACTGAATCAAAAGACGAAAAAGCCTGTCAAAAAGCCATTGCAAATGTTGCCCCTGACATGATAAATGCAAAGTCAGCCATAGAAGTGAAAGTAATGGCATGGAATGACAAACCCACCCCACAACAAAATATCCCTCCATCACCATTCAATCAAGAACAAAAACAACTTTTAACGGGCATTAACTGAACACAACATTGACATATTAATATTTTTAAATAGATAATTCGGACATGTTAGCGAAACCATATATTTTTGGACATCCAGCAGATACGTACAAACATTCTCTGTCCCGAAATGAAGGAAATCCAATATTTTCTCCGCTGTTAGCTCTGTTTTGTCTCCACAAACTTGTGAGGAAAATATCTGGCTCTAGTTGCTAAATGCTCCATTACATTCACCAACTAGTCGCCAACTTGGTCTGGTGTTTGATCCTGGGCAGGTAGTTGCTTTTATTTAATTTTTTTATTTTTGCTGAAGGCAGCTGCTTGCTGCTGCTTGAAATGACAGAGTTGTGAGAGTGATTCAAACAGTAAAGTTAGTGTCACACCGAAACAACGAGCTGAAAGAGGCTTCGACTCTCCGTGGCGCTGAAGGGAACTGCAGAGTCTGATGTATCTTTATGGGTCTGTCACTACGAGCGGCCCCTTAGACATCAAAGTGATATAGAAATATTGATTATAGCAGCTTCATATATCTGAAAGCTCTTGTTTGTTGCCTTCTGAGAACAACTTTAAACAGTGGCAAAAATAAAATAGAAATTGTGTGGGAGGACCTAGGAGCAGCAACATGATTTTTGTCTTAAAATGCTTGCATTTTTTTGTTGACATGTGTAATTACAGTACATGTTACAGAGAGAATCAGACAGACACCTGCTCTGCTCAGCTTGGCAGAAAAAAACCCACCCAGGTGCTCGGTGTCTCTCACCTCCCTTTCTATTTCTCTCTCTGTGTCTCTCGCTCTCTGTCTTTGTGTGTGTGTTTATGCATAGGAAACAGTGTGTGTGCGCATTTACGTGTGCTCTAGCTGTCCCAGTGGCGCCTTGCACCGGTTTTGCCTACAAGCTAGCGACCTATTTTCCTCGGCGTTGAACGAAGTAGACATTTGAACAAAGAGAGAGGCAGAGGGAGACGGGGAAGGGGGAGTGCAGATCAGTTCCTCTGCTTTTATTCAGGCCTGTGGATTAATTACCCTGTACCTAAACCTGATCCCGTGCTGTGAGCGAGACACTTTGGCATCACCCTGATCAATAATGCATTTTTCTGTCTCTCCATTTAATTTGCACGCAGGCCCCACACGCTGGCATTACCATCTCCTTAGAAAAGTGCAGGAGACACCTGATACCCAAAGTGCAGCACTCCACCCCCACCCCCATGCCATGCTCCATGACACCCCCTCCCCTCTCTGTTGCTCACTGACAAATTGATTCTCTCTTAATGTGCTGTATGGGGGGGAAAAAAAAAAAAATCCCCTCAATCCTCCGGAGCAGCGTAATAAGATACATGGCATGTTGGATTAGCTCATGGGTTTGTACAAATTTGTTCCCGTTTTGGTTTGAATTGTGACACCCTCTATTACTAGGAACGGTTATATAGCAATTTAGGGAAAGCTTAGGTTTAAGGAGCAAGACAGTGCAAAGTAGTAGCTACAACTCCTGAGAGTGGTAGCGTAGTTAGCACGGTGCTACGTTTGCAGCTGTCGAACAAGAGTAGCTTTTAGTAGCAAGGTCAAACTAACAGGGGAGGACAGGTAGGTCATCTGATCTTGTGTGATTTATCTGCTGTGTGTTTGTGTGTGTTTGGTCCTGCATTGAAAGGAGAGCCGTAGTCTTGCGTCTTTCTTGCGTACCTAATTGAGTAGCCACTCTCTAACGTTATCCAGACTTAGTGACCTGCAGAGCCACATCTGCACTTTCAGTATGACTTAGGGCTTTACTTCTGGCAATCTATGAGCACAGTAGTAGTTTTAAATTTATTTTAAGTGTATTACAGATACAGTATGCACTTGTGGATAATAGTAGACTGATGACTGTGATATTTGGCACCCCTTCGTTTATTTAATTGAGAATACTTTATTCTCTACATCTTTTAAAATGTATGTTTTGTAATCTGGAAAGTCATGTTACGTTCATGGTTGGAATATCAGGACAAATGAGGTCAACAAATGTGTGTACCGAACCCTAATTCTACTTGAACTAGACATGGCATCTATTAAAGGTGCCCTTTGATGTTTTTTTTTGTATTGTTTACATTCAGGGATTCTCACCAAAACGCATTGTTTGTATCCTTGTCGATCAGCAGAATAGTGTCAAACCAACAGCAGGAGGAGAATCGCACGGTGCACGTGTGTCCTTGTGCGTGCACAATACAAAAAAGCGCTACCAGTGGTCAAAAACTCCACAGGGTACCTTATTTAAGTTTTCGAAAATAAGTTTGTCTTTATTTGGTTAATTATGTAATAGTTATAATCATTTTACTTCAACTAAATGCAGTTGTTTTAGTGCAACAATTTATTGCAAAGTTTGACTCCCTTTATAATCAGATCTTGATGGTCAGATACATGTTATCAAGCTCTTCCTAGTCAGGATGCCGTCCAGCCACGGTATACAGTAATACATACAGAAAGGATAATACAGGCAGGAACAAATACGATAAGTCCTTATCAGGCCAAAAGAGGATAATGAAGTAGTAAATACACTGCTGTTAGAATCTTTCTTTAGATAATAAATTAGATGCTGTCAACTCATAATCCTGTAATTGGTGGGCTTGCAGAATTAACAAACGGAACAAAACAATGTATAAACTACGAGCAGGGAATGAACTTCATGGAATTCCATAAGTCGAAATTAGTTGACCCTATAGTAACAGCAAAGTTGCCCTGTAGTTGCAATTTCACAAGACTCAACTTATCATGTGCGCTGTCCATAGTATCCCGTGTTTTATTTCTTTACACAACATGTGGTCCTGTTGTCCTTCTACCATGTGTGTTCAGTTCTTGTTCTTTAAGTTGTAATATGGTTGCACTGCTGTCACGAAGACGCACTGCTGAACTGCACATTTATTGCACTGTCTAAGTGATTCTGATTTGTCAGCGCTCACATGTACCTCTTTGTAGAGATCCAGACTGACATCATTAGTGCACTTAGTTCTTAGAAGAATGCTGAGCCAATTAAGCAGCTGTCTGACTTCTGGCAATGCGGTGAACAAATAAACTCCTCTTTCCGCTACCTTGCCTCGGTGTACTTTGGCATCTCATCTCAGTTAAGTGCAATGGAATATGATTTTATTCTTTTATTATGTTTAAGACAGAAGCTTAAAATTAATTGCTGATTAAATCAACATTAACCTTACGACAGCATTTGCTGCCGAATAATACCACTGTGGCAGAGGAGGAAAATTAAATGGGAGCATTTTGTTTTATTTTGCCATCTCCATGTTGTCTTTATTGTTAAGAGAGGACGTGGGTGTAAAGACTACATTAGCAGCCTATCTATGTGTGTGATCTTTATTACTGTAGAATACAATTATTGTGTTCAATTCAAAACATCAGTCACTGAATGTATTGTCTGCTTATCAATAAAATATTTACATTTACAGAGCTTTCCACATGGCAGACTGTATTTGTATAACAGAAATGATACATGTATGTTTGGGCCAATAATCTCTCATGGATCCTTGTGTTAAATTGTAGATTTGTTATCTGTTACATGGGTTTGCAATCATTATTGTGACTTCTTGTCATGTTTGATAGCCTTTAAAGTGAGATTTTTTTACATAGACTATGGACCTTTCTGTATGTAGCTTCTTATTAAGATACCTTGAGAACTCAGCAATTTGAGGACATCTCTGTATTATGTACACTGCTTCAATACTGTGCTTTCGGTCGTGATGATAAAAAAAAAATCACAGCTAAGCAGCAGTGTATGAGCACACAGTAACATACATACAAATGAATGCAATGTGATGCAGTTCACATACTAATGCTGGTCTGTATGGCAGACATATATTCATCCTCCTGCCGTATGCTAGCATCTAAACATTATCATGACAAATACAAGGAAGACTTTGACAGAATAGTGCAATTTATTGCAGCAAACTTGACAAACCAGAAGACCATCTCATACAGTTCAGGCCAAAAATAAGTTTTTGTTCTGAGAGGTTTAACATGCCATTTAGGAAAAACTAATGTAACCTGTTCAATTAGCAAATCCACCCACCAGTGTTTTTATAGTCATACTGGAGTTATATGTATTGATTAGCTTGAAAAATAATAAGAGCAAATGGCAGATTATGTTCATGTGGGTGGCCAAATGTCTCCCATCATATTTGAAAATCCTAAACTTTGGTTATTTTAAAGTAAAATCATGTGTCCAGCACAGGAAAATGCACATGGATTCTACCTTTTTGGGACGACAGTGGGTTTACTACTTTCCCATTTTGTTTATTCTTTATGAGCTTGTAACGCTTGACCTTTACTTTTAACTTGCACCTTTTTGTGAATACGAGCCATCCACAATGTATTGACAGTCTATAGGTAACTGACTGGTGTTGCTACCAGATTTTAGTTCACATTACAAAGTTACTGATTCTCCACTAGGCTGACAACAAAAAAAATCAAAAACCCAGCGCTTTAATGCAGGTTAATAAAAACACAGAGGCAGTTTTTGCCTTGGATGTAAATCTACAGCCATGACATGACTGTGTACTGCAGACATGAGTGTTTCCTGCTTACAACTGCCTCTCAGTATTTGTCTCCATTACAGACAGAACTAGCCATAAAATCTAGACAGTTGTATAGTTTATAAAACATACCCCATTCCTGGTAAATCATATTTATGTGTGAGGTTGTGTTCTGTGAGACAAAGCTGGCATATCCTTGCTGTTTTGAAACAAAAAAGCCATTTTCAGCTAGATGTGGAGACATAAACCCAGGGTAGCTCTGGGAGACAGTAATGTACCCGTGTAACTCAATCTCTAAGCAGACCGCTGAATGAAGAAATGTAGCTTCTTTGGCTCATACCATTCTCTCATTCTCCTGTAGTGACCTTTTTTCTGTTCCCTTCCGCTTAGGAACTGCACTGATCCCGGAGCAGTCATTTGAGCAAGAGAAGAACAGTAAAGCGATAGCAGCATTCGCTTTCATTTACGGGCATCTCGGTGGAAGAGGTTGTAGACAGTTTTCATAGCTGCAAAAGATTAAATCACACCAAAGTAAGGTAACTAATACAGTAATAATAGCTTTATTTGTATAGCACGTTTCAGTACAGGTAACAAAGTGCTTTACAACAATCAATATAAAACCGAGAAACAAACAAATCACAATAAAATAGCAGATTAAAATTAAAGTAGGCATCACACATTAAAAGCTTTTGTATAAAAATGTGTCTTAAGAAGTAAGATAAAACCGGGAGCTGACTCTGAAAGCCTGATCTCCTCTGGCAGATTTTTCCATAATGTAGGGGCCCTCTCTTCTTTAGTTTTCAGCCTAGACCTTGGAATGCCCTACCAGAGCAAAGCCTTTAATAATATTTCATTACTATTTTACTATTACTATTTTTTTTTATTTTTTTCAAGCAAGGTAATAGCCCTTAAACGACTGGAAGCATAGACAGAGCAAATCAGCTTTCTTTAAAGGTCACTTCTCGTCATCAAGTGGCTTTAGTCTTGCCATCTGAAAAATATCATGCGCTGTAGCTACAGTATTGCATCTTTGCACAGGAGCCACTTTAAATTTCTGGCCTTGATTAACTTACCTGTTCATGCAGATTTTGCCAAATTTGAGCAATGCCTCAAGAACTGTAGCAAATCATTTGAAAGATCAACACATGATGTAACATAGTAGCTTGTAAATATTGTAGCCCCCACAAAGTCACATAGGTAATAAATAAGTTATAACAAAAATACCTCCAGCTTTATTTGATACATTGCATGCATACAGAATGAGGGACTGCTGTTCTTAGTCTGCTGAATCGCAAAGGCACCAGTCTAAGAGCAGCGAGTGGTACAATATCGTCCCTTCCCCCAGGGATAATTGCTTCAAACATATTCTTG
Source organism: Coreoperca whiteheadi (assembly GCA_011952105.1). Lineage (NCBI taxonomy): Eukaryota > Metazoa > Chordata > Actinopteri > Centrarchiformes > Sinipercidae > Coreoperca > Coreoperca whiteheadi. The sequence goes on along the minus strand of CM022490.1, from coordinate 22,820,796 downwards.
GACCTAATCCATGTCTTAACAAGCATAACAGTCCAGAGATTGATCTCTTCAAAGTTCATAAATGATGGTTTGATTATATTTCACACATTTACACAAATTACACACTCACACACTGACCGTGATTTCTAAAATCACCATGGGTACAACCTGTCACCATGAACTTTTCAACAACCAGGGAATTTTGGGCTGTGCATGTAACATCGACACGCAGATACACACATATAATCAGCGTGATATGATGGGCTTGCGTATAAATAGCACCAGACATTCACGTGTCATGTCTACACATTTGAAGCTTTTTGCGTGTCATTTAACACCATTAGAAATGGTGTATTTCATTAGTTTTGGATGTGCAGGAAGGCACAAAGTCAAGTAACCTTCATCAAGTGACCTTCGTCGTCATAGTCAGGTGGCCTTTGTTGTCATGGTAACAATAATAAACATATGTGCTTAATGTTAAACGGCTGCAGTGTGGTTAGGTTTAGGCAAACAAAACTACTTTGTTAGGTTTAGGAAAAGCGTTTTGGTTAAAACAAGTACATACGTTACGTTACATACCCATCCATCCCACCATGACTTCATCCCTTCGTGGACTTTGTTGCTCTTTATATTACGTCACCTGACGTTCGCTAGCATTCGCGTGTAAAATGACATGCCGTCTCTGCACAATATAAGTCATTGCAGACTAAATGGAATGAAATGACACTGAAAAGGAAAACATGCATTGTGATAAGACGAAATAACATAAGACTTTGGCATGTTATTCATATGCAATTTGGTGATACCAGGCTGAAATACTAGAAAAACAGTTACAAGCAGTTACATTTTGGATTGATCTGTGTGTAAATTAGTTTATAATGGATGGGTAATTAGACGGATTTAATGATCTTTCTTTATTTTTGACATTGTTATTCGTTACATATTTTAAATTCTGTGCTTAGTTTCCTCCCTAGTCCCTTACCCTCCTCCTATGTTTTAGCCAAGAAAACTGTTTCTGTTTTTCTGAGGTCAGGTGTTTCAGCCATGTACTTCAGGTGCTTTGATGGAGAGATGAGTGACAGAGTGCAAGGTGTGTTTTGAGATTGGATGCCTGGCACTGATAAGAACAGTACTTTGCAATTGTGTCATTTGTTTAAAATCAGCTGTTGGCGGAAAAACAAACATCAGTGTAACATCTGTCATTGCCATGCTTGCCTTATCACTGAGACACTGCAATTTAAGTTGTGTAAAACCTGCAGACCCGGGCACTGAAATACGAAATGTATTGTATGAACATGCTGATCATTTGACTTTTGTCTTGAGTGTTAATCTTCTAATTGTTTGAAGAATGTGATGTGAAAATTGTTGCATATGAAATAGGCAAATGAGTACACATATTTTGTCTAATAGTTTGGACCTGGCCTAAATAAAAAGCCTGTAGAGACAAAGACAGGCACTTCTGTGGGTGGAAGTGTGCTAACATAACGGGGAGCAAAAACAATCTATTTTGCCGTAGTGTGTTAACCAGTTCACATAAACCAAATGAAGCATTTCTATTGATTGTCACTTCCTTGGATTCCACAGTTTGGGAAGGAGAAGGGGAGTCTCCCTCTGTCAGCTGACACGGCTCATTGTTCACCATAGACTAATAAAGAGCTTTACTGGTGCCATTATGCGTTCTCTGTGGCTAGTGACAGACTGATGACAAGCCTTAAAGATGGGAGCCATTTCACGTTCAAACAATAACAGATGGAGGGTCATACTCATTGAATAGCTTCAGCAGACATAAACCTGCATATAATATTATTTCAAAAAGCTTGGATGCCATTATGTATGTCTGGTTTCATGTATATTGCCAAAAGGCTTACCACAAATATAGATTGATTTCTTAGTACAGAGCATCCATATCAGGGCTAAAGAGTATTGTATTAGTAAGTTTGACCTTATTGTAAAAACTGCACAGCTGAGGTCAAAATTGAATTTATTACAGAATTCTATCTGTATGTTGCAGAGTCTACAGTGTAAAGATTTATTTTGATATTTAGACTGTTTATAAGATATCCCATCTAAATCGTTTGAACCCTGCTTTTTCTACCTACTTCTTTCTAACCTCTTCATAATCTACTACCAACATCAGGGTCATTACATAACAAATGGCAGTTTCATAGGGGAAGTGCACCGAGCTTTCAATGTGTTTAATCAAGCACATAAGGTCAGCAGATGAGCAAAACTGCTTCAACCACCTTTCTGTTTACTGAATCATCAAAACAAGGAGTTTGTGGAATCAAGGGAGTCGGGTAGTAGGAGTGCAGGTCCTTGGCTGAAAAGCCGCAGGTTCATCATAATGTCAGTATCCCCGAGGAAGACACTAAGTTCTACCTGCACGCCCACTGACAGATTCTACAGAATTTAAGTTTAATGGTCTGTAATGAGAATTCTTAGCTCCCTTTGACCCAATCTGCAGAGAGCAGAAGCCAACCCTGCAGATAAAACCTTGGCCTTTCTGCTTCTTTCCTCTATAGTTAATTACCAATTGCTTCCTTTTAATCATGCTTTCTTCTAAGCATGAGAAAAAAGGAAAATTGAGCTTGACCGATAGAAGCCATCAAATCAAGGATTTCATACCCTCTTCTTCTCTGTCGCCCTGTCCATACATCTTCACTGTGATAGAAAATACTTGGTTTGGATTGTTAGATTTTTTTGTTGTTGTTGTCACAAATAAAGAAGAATGTGCTACTTAACATAATTACAGTAAGACGAAACTGTTAAAATGTGATTGAAGGTTAAGCAACCGACTGAATAACCCAAGTATCCCTTGGCCAGCAGCACTATAGCTACTTCAGCTTACGTTGTATGTTCACATCTGCAGTCACTTTAGTCTTCATTATCAGGGATTTAGAGATGCTGTCAGAATTGTTCCAGTGTAAGCGGTCACTTAAAACTGAACGTACACATAAGAATGCATTCATGAAACAGAACTATTCTACTAGATAAGTGCATGTGTTCCTTTGGTATTAGCTGGGAAATTGTGGATAGAAATACATTTGTGAACAGAAACATTAATTATATCTGGATGGAAAACTAGTATTGCCATGCAGGAAAATAATTATTTTATGTGAGTTTACCTGCAGATACAGAGTAATAAGACAGGAAGACTGGCAGGTAGATACACAGAAAGACAGAGAGCTTTTTTCCACTATGTACAATTTCAGAACACTTAAGTGATTCTCAATCCCAGCATGCCTCAGCCTGCCACTGCCATGACAGATGCTCGAAAATTGAATATAGATTTCGGTGAGCAAGGCAGGCGTGCCTGATGAATCTCAATTTGCTGCTGTCCATATTTCATAGTCACCACTATGGATAGCTCAAGGGGACGCACTGAGAGCACTTTGGCTGCACCTGCTAAACTGTCAGTTGGCTAGTGTCGCATGATGATTGGTACTTCATAAAAGCCCATATTTATCCCACACTAATTCATACCCTACATCATTTTATCACCAACATGTACATCCGTGAATGGGGGTTAAAGAATAGAAATTGTAAAGCCATGCTTCATTTCACAACTGCAGTGATCTTACGAGAAAAAGAAGCCCACATGATGACAATTGGTCAGCAGTAGAAGATTGCAGAAATGGTGTACATTACCTTTTGGGTGGAACAAATGTAGAGAACTTCCCCAAGGGGGGTGGAGGTGCCTTGGCTGCTGAGTTCCTGGCAGTCTATTTATAGCTTGAAGTGCTTATAAAATGGCACTGGATGCTATTGTTTTGCTACAGAGTGCGCTTGTGGAGAATTGTTGCCTTACAAAAGGATGACTATTTGATCACTTGTCTGTGTTAGAGCTGTCACTGCTTTAACTAAATGTTTAATGAAAAAACCCAGTGTATTTGCAACAATAATCCAGTTTATGAAATATTGTATGTACTTCACAGTGCAGTTGACCATTTCCCGAGGCATATATACGGTTTCTTTTAGACTTAAGAATGCATTCTCGATCACCCTTCAATTCAGTACAGTATGAAAATCAACTTGCTTAGAACCCACTTTTAAAGTCCTTCACCACTAAATAATGCATCAGAGTGACTACAGAAAGCCTACTAAGATGGCACTAATCAGAAATCAGTCCTATAACTAAACGTTGCAACACAGTATGCCACAAGAAATGTAGCACATTATACAAAATAATAAGCACAGGGAAATAGAACAAAGCAGGAAAGACAACATGTTTGAAATGCAGCACTATGGAAGCCCTAGTATATCAGCGTAAATGACCAGAAGTTAGGCTGCCACTCAAGAGGAGAAATTTGAAATTAGACATCAGTTATGTGCATTAGCTGCATATAGCAAGACGGTAATTATCTGAGCTGTGAGCAGTAATTCCAAGCCTTGAGGGCAATGTGCACTAGGATATTTGTTGTATTTAATGATCAATGATCTGAGCAAAATACTGTAGCTTTAAAACATTGCTCCTTACAACTCCTCACTCACTTGTAAAGTTTATGATGCTGGAATTTAATCTAGTCCCCCACTGTGAAAGTATCAGACAGATGCTCAAAATGCTGTACAAGACACAGATAAAGAGAGATGCAAAGTGACGCTCTCTCAAAGTATGTTACATTAGTTAGCAGGAATTGACATATATGGAAATAACCGTAACCTATAGCACAAAATGTTGCTCCTTATCCAATTTTTCTGCTGTGTGCTCTAGTGCTGTTAGCTTCTTTTGTTATAGCTGCCATTGTACATGACTTTGTTTTGTTATTTTTACCCTTTGAAGTGAATTGCATGATGCCACCAGGGGGTGCAGGAGACAGCAGAGCTTTCTAGTATAATTAGAGTAGACGTGCTACATGTGTCTGTGTGTGTTGCCGCATCTCATTAAGACGAGGTATGGGCCACTGAGCCGGCTAAGGGGAATGGATAGCGAGCATGTGGTAGTTTAGTTTCCTTTGCCACAAACGCAGCCGCTTGCCTTTTTCTCTTCCTCTCAGGAGTCACGGTCAGGCCCCTGGAGCCAAGGCCAGTCAAAACGGTTCCACTTGATGCAAAGGCCCTTAAGGAGCCTACTGTTAAAAAGAACGCACACAGAAACAAAATACAATCTGTGTGTGTGTGTGTGTGTGTGTGTAAATGTATATATCGGATCACATTGAGCACACATACAGAATTTGTACAAATGCACACACATGCACTGTTTGTATTACAGCAAATTGGAATCCTATGGAAGAAAATGAAAGACATTTCTGTGATGAATGATCTGAATGTCAATAGCTGTGGGTACAAGAACACTCGTACATGTATGCATACAGATCACTGATGTTCTGATGACAAGTATACAGCTATAACCTGGGACTTCTGAGTTTTTGCTATCATAACAATATTGATTGTGTTACACATTTCATTATTTACTTCACTGTAGAGCCTTTTGTCACTTTACTTTGCTGGCAGTGCTGCTCTCTAGCACACACACTTAGGGGCCAAAGCAAGCTTTAATGGTTTCACCTACAAAGTGATGAAAGTAGTCCTTTCACCACAATGATACACACCTTGAAATGCACTTAGTTGAAGAAATATAATTGAACAATTATCCTGACATTTCAGTTGTATTAAGTCCATTTGATACTTTTTTTTAAACATTGCTTATAAAAGCCTTGCTTGCTTCAACCTGAAGGTGTATTTTCTTTATTTCACTTTTTTGAACACCCACATTCATAATCTTTAATAAAAGAGCTACAGCAGCTCTATTTTTTTTTTTTAAGTAGAGTTGATTGTGTTAGTGCAAATTTAACTCATATTTTCGATTTGTAACACCTTGAACTGCTGCTTGTGTTGACACATTGCTGCAATTTGTGATGCCAGGTGGTAGATAACAGGCCAGTAAAAATCCCACAAATCCTTGAAACTACCCATCAAAGATTGATGTAAAGAGGTTTACCCAAAGGGCAGTTTGTTTTTACAGAACATCCGATCCGGACTTGAAAGCTGGGAGGTCTTGAGCAGTCCAATTCATGTTAGTTAAAATAACCTATATAAAGTCGCAATATACGCAAGTTTCAGCCATTAGATCATTGAAAAATTGCATGTAGACAGATCTCTTTGCAGTGTGGGGGTTGTTATGGTGAAACAATGTGATGTTATTGCTTTTGGGTTACCGTTTGCTTTCGTCCTTAAGTGTGTATTGGAGAAAAAACACTCACAGCAAGGGAGGGACTTTAAAAAAGAGGACAACATTTTAAACACAATGAATGATGATGGAATAAAGCCTGAAGATAACAAAGAGGGTTTTATTCACTCAAAAATGAACGACACAACTTACAAAATATGCAACAAAATCCTGGACCCATAAAAGAGCTCAACTAAACAGAACTTAGCTCAGGCTATGATAACTTAACATAAGCTGAATGAAAGTGAATAGATCTGAACAGACTCAACTGACCTAAAAAAGCGGAACATGCGTATACCATCTTTAAAAAACACAAGAGCTAACAAAGACGAACACTACCAAGTCAAATACAAATAAAACAAAACAGGAAAATTAGACTATCAGTTTAAATACTGAACCAATACCCAAAATAAAAGTACCAAAAAACTATTGTACTCTAAAAGAAATCAACAAAATATCTCCACTAAAAATCCCAATCCACCCATGATGTGGCGTGCACTTGGTACAGTCTGATTGGTCACTTCCTGTATTGAACAGCTCTGCTTTAGGAGGCCATTTCTTGCTCAAGCCTGACAAGATGTCCCTCTAGCAGCAGCAACCTCAGCGCTGGTAACTCAAAAGAAATAGAAATTAGAAAAACTGAAAATAAACTTAACTCTGACAAAGTGTTGACTGTACAGAACTTAATGTGTGCATTACAAATAGAAACTAATGTACTGCCAAAAATACTAAATAAACTATGAGCGTGATGTTTGAAACAAAATCTGTGTCACTATTCATCTTTTTGCTGATGTATGTGCAATATGAATGTAACAAGCATAAGGTCAAAAGGTATACAAACTAAATGACGAGTAAATTAACTATTAAGTGTAAACGATAAAGAAAACTATGGTAAGGAGGGTCGAGCAAAGGTGGGAGATTATGGGACGTCGGGCAGAGAGAGACAGTTACGGTTACAGTAACCTGTGTCACTGGTTTCAGAAACATTAGAAATGTCAGGTCTACCTTCCATCAGTAAGAGATGGCTAGTATTAGAAATTGCTGATTAGTTATTGATTTTGGAAAACAACATTTAGGCTACGAAATCTTGGATGCAAAGATCCCTTCATCGCATTTGCTGTGTCAAGGGCTCATTATCTTCAGGGTGGCAAAGATATTTAGCTCCTCGTTAGCTTACAGCAGGACTCCATCGTTTTACTCACACCCTGTAGGCTTGAAAGGTGGATGCAATGGATCCCTCATTAGCAAACAGCAGCTCTGTTCACTTTGCATTTAGAACATACTCAAATGCCATTGGACAACAAAGTCATGAAATCCTCAACAGAGCCTTTTCAAACCACGCCTGCAACATCCTCCGCTTCTACACTGTCCATCTCTATGCTCATTTTTTTTATAAAAGAATACTTTTGCCACAATTTGGCCCAATACACAGCTTCTGTTTGTCTCTCACTTGAGTGAATTCACACTTCCAAGTGTGCTCTCAAAAGCAACAAACAGTAACATGACTATTCGTTTTTCACCTTTGGCCTTGAAGAACATCTCAGGTCATTTTAAGTGAAATCATAAGTTACAAATCTTAATGATTCTGTCATATTGTGTGAAGGCTAAAGTCATTAAATTATTTCCCAGGCTAGTCCCTGCTGTCACATTAAAGCTCTTATAAGGAGTAAATTCATGGCGTAATGTAGTGTGAAACATAGTATATACTCAGTCTTCAATAGCATACTTACTCATTCCTTACCTAGAATGTCATGTAAATCAACATATCCATTCAGAATATTTCCTTGTAGTTTTTATCTTTATTGTAATATAAAAATATATCATTATCTTAACAGCATTTGCTGTTATCAAAAGTATGTTCGACAATGCTAAATATCAAAGTCTTTTAACATTGAATGCATAAAAGCAAAAACAAGGGTTATGTAATAAGAGGCCAATGCATTTAAGTGGTAACATTTGAAACCTTGTCCGTGGAGGAGTGGGAGTGATGGGTGTAATTTAATGGCTCACATTAACTTCCTGCAGGGCCTCACTCTCACATCTTCAATTCCCTTGCTTTTTTTTCTACCTTCACTGGAGCAGACCAACTTCTTAATTGGCATAATAATGTGATTAATTGCTTTCTTGTCATTGGGCCCACTGAGTTTTACACTGTAAAGAAGTATAAATCAGGCGTGTATTTACAAGCAATCAAATGCTCACGATCGAAAGGAACATATAAAAGATGCCCAGCTGTGCAAAGTAATTGGTTCTGCTTTATTAGCTGTGTATCATTAGTTGAAAGGAAAGACATTTGGATCAGGATGAGTTATTTTGGCATGTAGTTTAATTTTTCTTATCTTAGGCTAAACATTAAAATTAAAACATCTTACTCAATGCAGTGATTAACACCACATTGTATAGAAATCTATTTTTTATTTGTTTGTTTTTCAGAAGGAATTTTCCTTCTTTTTCTGGTGAAATTTGCAGACCTGTGTTGCCCTCTCTAGTGCAACAATATCAGGAAAGATTTAGATTCACATTCTCCACATAGTTTACAATACTCTCTTTCAGTTTAACAGTCGCAGCTGTATCAAACAGGCTGAAAAAGAATATGAAACAAACATTGACATTGCCAAGTTCATTAACAGACAACCAATGTCTGTTAATGAACCAATACCCAATACCCACACAGTGACTCAGTGTGTAAGGATACTAAAATCGGATTTCACTCATTTTGATAATGACTACTTTTGAATGTCACCAGCAACAGACACAGGCATCACATCTAATTTTAACTGGAAATGTGTGTGTGTGTGTATAGTGATATTATAGTGATTATTGACAAATTTAACCACATAAAAAACGAAATAATAATCTTGAAACCTATAAACCTATCATGATTCTAAAACAGTATTATCCTTCAAGGATAATTTTGACCTATGCGATCGTCACCTCTTCTCTGTATACACGTCTTTCCACTGTGAGGCATTTTTTGCTCTCCAAGAATGAATCCTGCTACTAATGGAAACCATTTCATCTTTTCTCACTTTCAGCCGATCAGTGAAATGGGAAGAAACAAGAAAGCATCCCATTTCCCAATATGTCCTGCACCATTCTCCATACTACAAAATAGAGCACCAATTATCTGGGTTTGGGCTGTGGTAGTTAAGAACAAATGCTGATGAAGCTCTGATGTCTATAACAGCATCCAGGTGCTTTATGGTCACATAATTAAGGAGCGACACTTTTGTCTTGATTGGTGTGCATCTTGACTCCAGGTGGCAAATGGTGTGCTAATGTATCCCCACGAATCAAGGCCAAGCTTGTGGCAGGCAGGGGAATTGATGACATTTTTTCTGAGGCCAAAGTATGATCGATTGTCAATGTAAGGTTATTAAATCATATTATGTGCAATGATATTCTATATTTCGGTCTGAATCAGGATTAACTTTATTTCTTAGTACAAAAAATACATGGGCATTTGTCACAATAACACTAGCAATATATACAATGTTGAAATAGTGCATTCCTGTACATGCTAGTTTCGAACAAAGGGACCTCACACAGTACAAGGGGACTGTGACGGTCTCCATAAGAATATAATGTAACAACACTAAAATTTTAAAGCCAGTGGGTCTTTGAGCTAAATACAAATGGCGCTCAATGAAACATCAGGGCATCATCAAAATAATTTGGATTAATCTTTTGGGGACCATGATTGTGTGTACAAAATGTCATGACAATCCATCCAATAGCTGACAGTGCCGTCCTCTATCTGGCAACGCTAGCGTGGCTAAACATCCCTGCCAAGATCAAGTACCTTTTAGCATGTATCACTTGTGTCTAATATTGTCATATTAAGATTATTGGGAGAACTACATCAACATCAAGGATTTCATTTTTTCAATCTGGACTGTCAAAGACACTGGCTCATCTGTAATATCAAGGACAGACAAAGAGGGGGTTATTATAAATTCAGCAAAATCACCCTTTCGCAGCCCATCAATATTCTGTGGCCATTGTGAGGAACTGGGTTCAGGCTTTAACGAGAGACTCCGACGGATAAATGATCAAAAAACAGGACAGCTATCGTCCTTGAACTCTTAATGGCGTACTAATAGCGCGGGGTGTCAAGAGTGATTTTAACAAGTGTCCTGAGTCAAACTTTTTTTTAAAAATCTCTCTGCCTTTGGACTTGGAGGAGATAACTGTCTCCCCTTTTTTGCTCGCTCTCTCTCTCTCTGTGTGTCTCCTCTTTCTCTCTCATCATTCCATTACCAACTCAGGCACGCCTTTTGCATAATCACCATCCTCTGTGTGTTTCCTCCCACAGTCTGAATAAGGGGACTCATTATAGAAGAGAGAGTAGCAGGCAGGGGCCAGTGTGCATTGCGTAGGTCACACTGTTTGCTAGCGACTCGGAAAAGATCAAGAACTTCTACTAAAAAAATCTTTAAACAAAATCTTACCATGGACTCAGCCCAGTACTGACACTGTAAGCCTTGCTGCAGTTCAAATAAGATAGAATAGAGATATATCATGTGATTAGCTTTATGTGGTTTGAAAACTCAACTTCCTTGTCTCCTCTATGTCCATCTAATTTCCAAGCATTGCGTTTTCAAGTTTGAAATTGTGATATTTATGTATTGATTCTCATTGTGGCTTTAAAGCGTACCCATGATGTTTATTTTCATTTCTACTTCTTCCCTCTTCTCTCCTTCTAGATAAAAGACCGAAAATAGGGACGACCACAGCAAAAGAAGAGAGAAAAGAATAGGCCATGGCTGAAGGGATGATTGCTTCTCAAAGTGGTAAGCAGCAGACATTTACAGTCTCTTAGCTGTTTTGTTCCAGAGACTTGTGTGTGTTCATTTTGGACGATTTTATTACCTTTGCATTAGTCCTGGTGCCTCTATGGTAGCGAGAAATGGACAAATAACATTAGCATTAAAAGGCTCTCTGCATGGTGAGGGTGACATGATTTTGTTGCTCACTTCTTGCAACCATCTTAAACTTCAGGGTGTGTTTGTCACCCAACCATTTCTGCCTTTTTTATTCCTGCAACACACTTTTCATTCTTCATTTGTGGCCATTGCAGACAGTGAGAAGTTTAAATATTACTTTATTGTAAAAGGCTTTGCTGGACTTTAGCTATGTGACACTGGACCTGTTCAAGTCGTCCAGCTTCATTGGCTTTATGTGCTCCTTGTCCCCTGTTGCAGTCTCTCTGACCGCTGACACACAAATCATTGCTGAATAATGCCTTGATCCCTCATCAATGCAGCCAGAACAAGCGGGTCAAAGCAGCAGGATGTGTGTAATCTAAGGAAAAGGGCTCACATTGTCACCTTGGATTTCTGTCGCACCAGGAGCATCCTTTAAATTTACAATGAGTCCATGAACTCTTCACAGCTTCTAAAGAAAGCACCTATGATTCATAAATAATTTAAAATTATGGATCGCAAAGTACAGCAAGTACGGTGTATTTCTCCTCATGTGTTGCTTTCAGATTATAATGCAAAGTTGTTCTGAGGGAATCTATGGATTAACATGTACTTATTCACGTGTATCACATAACTGAGTTTGACATTTGTCCTGTAAGTTAAACAGTTATTTGGTGGCATTTACCACATGTGTCTTACTGTATATTATTATCATTTTAAGATAATGTAAGTGGGACATGTCAGAGATGCATATGGGTATTCTAAACCAAGGAACATCACTTATATATTTAGGTGAAAGCTGATCCTCATTATTTTCAGTTCTTAATGCCTCTTCAAATATCCAGGGATAAGGAATAGTGGTCGAAGGGAGGAAGCCATTAAAGATACATTTTAAACCCTGATAACATTAGGACATGAATTCTGCAAAGGTGGCTGCAGCTGAATATACTAAACGTCATCTTAGTAATCAGGAAATACAGTTGGTATGTGATTTTTGTGTGTGAATGTCTTGTTTACAGCACTGAAGTCCTATTATTTTCCTGCAGATCTACCGAACAATGTAGCTCCCTCCTTAAGTCAGCACACACTAAAGATGGTCTGGTTACTTCCAAACAGAGATATACTAGAATTGTTGTTGTAATACATGGATTCACCTTGACAGTATATACAGACTGAGGATACAGATACAACTAATGACATCCGCACTGTGCATTACATTGTTAAACAGCAAGAGAATAGTGCATCCCCTTAAGGCATGTTTGTTTTGCCAGGCATGTTAAATCCAGATCCATCATTTCTGAAACCAATTCCAGTATTCATGCAACCAAAAGATCATCTTGACAAGAGTTTTAATTTACAAGTCAAACTCCAGTTGACTTCATCTGCCAGTAGCCGAGCTTTCGTCAGATTTTAGATTGCATGTGTGAGTGTCTAAATTGGTAAGCGTGTATATCTGTGTGCAGGCATCTGTGGGGAGCGCACTATTACTTGTGTGTAGGTTTGTGTGCCAAAACTTGCGCACGCATGACTGTGCAGGCAAGTGCGTCTGCATCTGTGTTTGGTGGAGAGAAAGAGATAGAAAAGCAACAGAGGTGATGTTGTGTGAAGAGACAGGAGGCTGCAGACAGATAGTGTCATTCCCTCAGTATCACCATTAAATCTTAATCTCCTGGCCCCTCATGGGAGGAGCCAGCCGAGCATGGGATTGTGTTTTGCATCTAAATCAAGATGTCGTGTTCCTTCAGAGAGGGCTTTATTGAGACAAAGTTTGATGTGTCTGTTCTCAACTTCACATACGTCTGGATACACAGGCTGATCATCCAGCTGCTGCTGTTTGCACTGAAGTCTTGTTAGATTCAATTGCCTCGTAAACTGTAACATCTCTAATCAATTAAAACGTAAGAGAAAATAAAACTCCCGAGGGAGAGTAGTGAAGTTATCAACCACTGTGTGTAAGTTTCAGCAGGTTGCATCATGGGGGCTGGGGTTTTTTGGCAGTCAGTACCACTAGCTAAAACAAGAGGTTGTAATTACATATTAAGAACTGTCTTTTTTTTTTTTTTTTTCTGATTGACAGCATCACCATCATTTTTGGGATGATCAGCTACTACAATGTACGCTATTAAAAATGAAGCGAATATTTGTTCTTGGCTCTAATATTGGTCTTGTTCTTCTCATGTACTGAAACTGTACTGCATGATTCTGCGTTCTTGAAATCATAACATTTGGAAAACTTGAAGCGGTGGTCATGATGCTGGTAATAATACTAGAAATTACAGAATTGGTAGAAAATCCAGATTAGAACTTGTAGTAATTGAGGGAAAAATAAAAGTCTAGAGTAAAATGAAGTTTGGTACTGAGCAGTTAATGGTTATTATGGCTCTAAAATTGATGGGAATGGTCTTTAAACACCTAATTTAAGGAGTAGTCTGCTCTCACTATAAGGAGAACAAACATCTGTCATGTTTTGAGAATGCTAGTAATTTAGATGTTGACAGTTTTCATGTAACCTGCACCCGTCTGATACTATAATGTCCTAGTGTGTCTCAGCTCCCGTGCAGGATTGAATGTGTTTGTACATTGTGGAACCCATTCCTCCCCCTGTGAACATTCCACCAGGTAACTGGAACTCAACACAGCACGTCTGTCAAGGCATGTTGCATCCCATGCTTCAATTAGTTCTGACCTAAACATTCCACATGTTCCACCTGCTAAAATCAATCTTTTCTCCTGCGTCTGTTTGTCATATCTGGCAAATGTTCAAGTTCTCAAAAACTGTAGAGATCAAAAGTTAACACACCAACAGGCCATTATTGCAGTGAGGTGTGCTTCTTTCACATCCTCTCTCAGAAGGAAATGGCCTGTACTTCTGCATCGCCTTCCCATCTTCTCAGTTGGGAGAAGAGGTGAGCAGTAGTCATGGCACATTGCATTTCAAGATGCCTCCGGGGTTACCCCTCAAAATTGTCACCTGCCACACTTAATTCCCTGTGAGGCTACACAGAAAACGGTGACAGAGCTTTTAATTATGTTAAAGGCAAAAATACGACTGTTTATCCAGAGGGATTAAAGTTTCTGGTGCTGACATTTGTGGATAGAGGACATGATTTGTTTTTTTTCATTTGTTGTTGTCGTTGTTGTTTTTTCTCCAATGAAGTGCTACTTTTCCCCCAACATCAGTTGGATATGGTATTATTAGATCTGGCTGCACACTTTCAGATATGAAAGGGGAAAATAATCTCTCTGAAAGAGGTAGGCTCTGACAGCACACTGAGACGTAATGGAAAGTCTGGGTGCTGTTACAAAGGGAGAACACAGTAAGAAGACTGGTTTGGAGAGGGAAGCCTGCTCACTGCAGAAAGAAGACAGGGATAAACCAGCAATGATGCTAAATTAATTGTCTACTGTACCTATTTCTAAATTATATGGATGTGATTTTACGTTTGTTTTTTTTCCCCACGTAGCTCCTTTCTTGTAGCTTGAAGGCAATGGTTCCCTCTTGATTCTAGGACAACTGAAACTTAGTGAAGGATGCAGGGGATATCTAATATATAGAAAATGAGAGAAATACATACAGCGTGCTGTCTTGGAATTTGCCAGTGTTTTATTTCAGTGATTTTATTGCGAAATACCAGAAATTCTAATGCTTGTCTCTGAGTAGATATTAAATTTGTTTCCTTCATAATGAGTGGACAGTTGCTCTGCTAGACATGGATGCATTCCCCCCCCCAATTTTACTAAGACACATCAATGAGAATGGAAAGAACATAGCATTCATCTTGTCTATTAGAGTTTCTGTGCTGCCCACATGCCTCATTATTCTTGTTAATAGAGTCATATCTCCACCAAGTCTATTGATTCATCATTATTTTCTCAACCCTTCCTTCCAAACGTATCATTTGAAGCCTGGCAATTGCACTGCAAATTATGCCAAATGATGCTGTATTGTTGTTGTGTGGATCTGCATTTTATGAAGTTCTACCTAGTATTTTGGGATTTTAAATTTGCGAGAAGGGACAAGATAACATGAATACTGTAACAAACACATACTACAGGGGAGGTTGCAATGATAAGCGTTTTCTTGACTTGCTAAAAAAAAAGGTCGAACTTCTCATGAACTCTGAACTGAAATATTTACTACATTTATACTACTTTAACGTGGCAATTTATAAATTCAGTGGGCTATATACCTTTACTGCTACTAGAAGACAACAACAACATGTTAGCTTTGAACTTGTAAAGTCAAATGGTTTG
This sequence comes from Coreoperca whiteheadi, assembly GCA_011952105.1. Lineage (NCBI taxonomy): Eukaryota > Metazoa > Chordata > Actinopteri > Centrarchiformes > Sinipercidae > Coreoperca > Coreoperca whiteheadi. The sequence goes on along the minus strand of CM022490.1, from coordinate 22,805,472 downwards.
TTGACATTAAAATATTGTATCTCTACACCACACACAGTGAAATAAGTTATGCCATTCATTAAAAGTAAATATGCAAAGATGTATTTATGTATATAGCACTTTTCAAAACAAAAGTTATTCAACCCTTCACAATAAAAACATGAAAAATCAAACAGTAACAAACATAAAAACAAAGTATAAATACTAATATTAATAATAGGCTCAAAAGGTTTAGTATAAACAGTATAATGTAACGCTAGTGTTCATTTTCATTTCATCTCTCTTTAACAAAATAAAAACCCATCACATCTCGAGTTACTTGTTAAGTTTGATATGACGAGGCTTACTTTACAGTATTTTCTCAGTTCTCATCAGGGTACCTCAGGTGTTCAAGAGTTCCCCAGGAACCCTTATGTCAGTACATTTTGTGCCACCAGTATTTTTAGAGCATGTATCACATCTTTCAGATGATGGATTTGCCGTTTTTGTAAGACACTTGTCATCTCTTATTGTTTAGTATGGCTAACCTTCCATTATCCACTGACACTGTCCTCAAAATGCTATTATGGGCTGATTAGGGACATGCCAGCAGTGATCCAAATTTTTGGCCTTGATTAGAGAATATTCACCCCTTTTGTTACTGTCAAGAATGATCAAGAGGAGACAAGGTTTTCTAAGTGAGTGAACGTGACTGGGAGCGCCATCATCATCATCTTTGTAACACAGCGGCCCCCTCATCTCTGAGAGAACATATTAACATGCTGGCGCGCTGTCATCCCCAGTGCCCTACTTACACCAGATGGGCCTCATTCAGGTCTTTCACAAAAACACAGGCATGAAGGGATCTTAAATGTCGGTCTCAATATCACCAAAGCCATAATTAAGAATGAGGTAGCAGAAGGACATGTACTTTTGTGTCTTGGTTAGATAGATTGTCTCATATCAGGAAGATCACAGGTTGAATTACCAACACCTCTAATGTGTGTAACACCAAAAGGCTAAGCAAAAAGGCAGATTTGTATTTTTAGTGGAGCAGTGACATCGCAAGTACCATCATACTAACAGAAGTCAGGAAATGATTTTCAGATGAACATGTCTTATATTAGAAAATGATGCATACTATGATTGAGGATTTTATGAACCTAGTATATAGTCCCACGAATCAGTTACTCAGTTATTTTATTTTCAGACCTTCATTTAAAATTTTGATGATCATTTTAGTATTTTTTTGAAGATTATAGCTTCTTAGATGTGATTATTGAACAAATATATTGCCTGATCAAATAATAGATCAATCAATCAATTATAGATTCTCAATTAACACAATTATTATTTGCAGCCCATATAAAGTCATTCAACAGACCTCCACCCGCATCACCGCTATCATTTACTTCTTTTTCATTCCTGGTTATTTATGTATTTAGACATTGTTTGCACACGACTATCTGGGCCTCCATGTTGGCACTGACTAAGGTTACCAGGCAATTTGTGCTGCATCTGTTCAGCCTCTTTAAATGCAAACTGATATACATGAAGGAATGGGAGGCTTGTAAAGGAGATGGTAGGGAGAACTATCCTTTGAAGATACCAGAGGTGAATAAAAGAGGGCAGAAACCAGGTGTTTATTAGATGTTCCTGTTCAAGGCGTTGTCCTCTCACACAGCCCACAATTATTGCAAACTGTAATAACACAGTGCATTGTGGGAAATCAAAGGCTACGCTCCCTGTGGCTTTCTTACCCTTGTGTGTGTTTGTTTTTTTTCTGTTGTTTTCCATACAGGAAGTGAAAGGCTTCTAATTAAGTCTTGGAGGGGGAGAATGAGGCGTCTTAGTCGGCCAACTGTGAGCGGCTATCGCAAACTCAACTTCGATGTTTAATTTATGTGAGCTCTATTATTTATGGATGCCGTGATCTGTGTGTATATGGGGCATCATGCAAACGCTGGGTCTGTGAGTTTGGGACAAAGACTGAAAGAAGAAATGTGAAGCAGAGTATTGAGTGTATAGCCAGCATAGGATCAATATTAATGTGGTCTTTCTGTGTGGTCAGTTATGTTTCCCGGGCTCTATTTCCATCCTCACTAAGTTATACGTTCACTAGACATTACATATTTCCCAAAGAAATACACATACTAAACTTACAGTAGAAGGATATTTTGTTAATACTGTATGTTCATTCTCAGGAGGAATATGCTAAATTTAAACATCACCACTACATGCCTATCCTAATTTAAGACAGAAACCGTGTTGTATTGTTTTGAAGGCAAGTAGTGAATTCTAAATGAGGAAACCAATTTTGTAACCATTTAGAAAAGCCAACCCCAATCAGCATTATGTATTCAAAATGTGTCTTTAAAGGTGGCATATACGCACGCACACACGCACACTCTCGCTCTCCCTTTCTCCCTGCATACACCCTCTAAGACCCTGATGATGATGATCAGGGCTGAGAAGGAGGATGGGGTAATAACACACATGACACTGCTGCCTACAGCGGCGAAGAGGACCGTGTTTATGTTCCTTCCACATCAACCTTTTATGTGCACCGATGCGGCGCTAACCCGCTGAATATTATGCACTTGGCAGAGTCAACTGAGGGCTAAATCCACGCCTCAAAAAATGGCTTGGATCAGCAGGTGTGACTGGGAAGGATAGCCCGGATTTGAAGAAGCGGAAATGCTGGGAAAATAAATATTTCATGGAACATTCTCTCACATCACAGTTGAAAAGGGGTGGGGATACAGATCAATAGCAGTGAGGGATCTGGCTATGCACAGATACAGTTAATGAGAGAGGGTAATACAACTTCAAATAACGAGGGTGCTGGCTACATACTAGGGGTTAATTAAAAAGGATATACAAAGTACTGGCTTTTGCTGATAGGGGAATCTGGGTTTTTAATAACATTGTACTGTAACTCTGCTAGTAGAAATATTAATTGCTGTAAACACATTTTACAAGGTACTGACTATATATTATAATGGCTACATATTATTAACTAGTTTGTATGGCAACATTTCCTGGATTGTATCAACAGAGTGAAACAAAGAAGAATACAAGCATATCACAACTAGAATCAGAGCAGAGTGTGTGTTTAGCTGGATAAGTAAAGCAAAAATGCAGATTGAAGTGGCCATGCTTGGTCAGTATATATAATGCTGACAACACAGTGAGGGATTTACATTTACAGCAGCACCTAAAAAATAAACCAAAGGAATTTTATTTTTGAATAGGAGTTTATAAGAATAGACACGGTGTTGACTCCAGCTTCTTGTGAGGGTTTCTCTAGCAAAATGAGATTTCCACTGGAACTCTTATGTAAAGAAGCCCTGTGCTGGTGAATACACTATATGATTGGTTGGAAATGCTGATAGGTAAATGGCCAATGGCGCAACCGCAATGAAACAAACAAGCCTATGTCATGCAGGAAATTAGACTGAGAGGAGCAATACTGCACCTAACAAGCTTACAGCACTTTGAATAAGGTGATTGAGAGGGAGGCAGTTTCCTGGGCAGGAGCACTGGACCATCAACCTTCAGTCTCCCATATCCTATGGCCTCTTTCCAAGAATTATACACACACACACACACACAAAACAAGGTGAGAGAAGGCACTTAAGGACCTCTGCTTCACTGGAGCTGCTCAGTATCCAACAAAAAACTGGTTGTACTGCATACCAAACATCCTACATGCAAAAGTATGTTTCTGGGTCTTTAAATGGGACCATTCCTGAAAAGAGCCTTTAGTAATAGTAGAAAGTAGTTTTTACTTTTCACCAAGTAAAAAGCTAGAACCATTTATGTTTGGCATTTTTGCTTGAATAATTACTTACACGATTATCAAAATTGTTGCCACTAAACATTCCATAGATAGACTATACGATTAATCGAATAATCATTTCAGCTAACCCATTTCCTTTGGGTGATGCCACAGATACTACTTTTTTTCTACCTGGGCTGCACTACTGGAACTCTTTTGCACATAAATTCAAATTACAGTTGCATCCAAATCTTTCATAAACACCAACTTTAGGTGTATGTAGGGTAATAAAACCTGATAAAGGAACGACTAGAAGAAGACAGGCCAATCAGTAACCTAAGGGTGACTATTACCCCTCTATAATCTATGATGCCACCATCCACCACCAAGTGCCCTTCAGAAGGTGACTGAACCCCCACAACTACTCCAGGGCACTGCACTCTGGCTGACCCCATGCTCTGATCCCTCTGATGAAATACATATCCATTTGCATGTATAACCTGGGAAGGCTATGCAAAGAGATTGATCCTTGAACTACAACAAAGACAGAATTGATGAATATGTTGTGGTTAGATGAGCCTACACACACTTTGACCTCTGCAATCACAGATGTGCCCGCTTACAAATGCTGTACCTTACATAGTCTGGCTAAATAAGATTGCACTGTATTATAGCATATTTAAAATGGGAGGAGGAACCTCTTGAATCATGAATCCGCTTTCTTTTTAGATGGACTTAGTCCTCAGCCATTTACAGGGAAATATACGATGCAGGTAGCTCATAAGACTACATTTTATGTGTTCAATTGGGAGTCAGAATGGTCTTGAGTGATGGGCTTGGTGAGGGAGTGGACTTCATTTTTACGCCTGACTGAAGGTGAACCTGACCTCTCCTGTGGGCCGGAAGAACGGTAAAACTCCATGCAGTGCAGCATACACAGCAAGTTGAGTGGCTCTGAGGGGTCATTACCCCAAGGAGATGGGCTAGGAACACTGCCAGGCTGAGGCCATTATCAGTTTGTTGGTACAGGTGATTATGGTTTACTCTGCCATAAAAATCATATAGTGCACTCATCCTAAACTATATTAAGTGTGCCTCCTGTATTTACAGATAGTATGTTTATGAGTCACTTTACATTTATATTTAAAGGGGCAATTCACCCAAATCTAACAAAACATATTTTCCATCTTACCCTAAAAAAAGCAAATGGGAGTTTTTTGTTTTTAATAGATAGACAGAGAGGTTTTTGATGGACGTTTTCGGCACTGAAGGGTAATGAAATCCATATCAAAAATACGTTTGAGACAGTAGTCTTAATGAAAAAGAAAAATGTAACAAAAGAAGCCTCTTTGGGAAATAACAGGAACAAATGTGGCATTTAGAATCTAGGCAGTAAATAAGAGAAGCAGAGGGGTGTGAAGAAATTGGTCATTTGTCAGCTTGGATAAGGTCACTATGTAACTTGCAAACGGCACAGTAATTGACTGCAGTTGGGATGTTATAGCTAATAGTGGCTCAAATGAAAAGCCATGGAACTTGGAACTAATGATGTTCCATGCTTATTATCTCATTTCCAAACAAATGAATATCATCACCAGTGCCATCATTATAATTAAGAAACTAAGGCCTGCAAACGACAGGAGAGGAGCCAAAGGGCAAATACCCCCCCAGACACTGCTTAGAGGATTGCTCCATGTACATGCTGTTAAATGTTGGTGAGAAGGAGATTAAGAGTTAATCACTGTGTATGGACTTAAAATGAACATGAAACGGTAATTCAATATCATATCAGCATTTAATGGGATGGTAAGTGCGGTGTTTCTGCTCTAAACCACAACTAAAAGGTTAAAATTGTGAAATCTTACTGCCATGTGGCATACAGGCACAGCTATGGGTAGCTTTCTTAATTAAATTTGCAATGCTTGGATGAATGCATTTGAGATAGAACCTAATTGCTTTTGTACACACGCATTTCATTCATATTGAGGAATACATGGTGAATGCTTGACTGCAGTAAAAAAAAAACACAAAACATTGTATTAAAATAATTATGCATGTCACATTAAAATAAACACATTTCAGAAAGTGACCATAGAGCTTATATATATTCATCCATACATCGTTTGTATGCTGCAGTATATGAGCTCTTGTCACCACTGTTTTCGCAAACATGTAGGAGTACCGTAATGAGATGTGTCAGAAAGCAGTAGCAGAAAGCAGTTTTTTGATGGGACAGCAAACATCCTTACAGCTGCACAATGAAGATTACTAATTATTACCACATACTGTAAAGGAATTATTACCTGCTGTGCATGACCCTCCTGGCAAGCAGTACATGAAAGCCACTTTCACAGCTTGGAACTATCTTCGAGTCTTGAGGAATTAAACAAATGAGTCTTTGTCTGCAGAATTTGTATTACCAACTGTTGTTGTGCATTGTAAGTATGGTCTCTGAGCCATAGTGTCTCATCCCTTAGGGAAATATCCAACTTGTCTTCTTTTTGACAGTATGCCATTTTATTTGATTCTTATAGTACAAGTGTTGTGATAGGAAAAAGAGTCATTTTTACATGTGATCCAGGAAAATTAAATGAAGGCCATGCAGCAGATTGAAGAAGTCAGCAATTTACTTCAAAAGTACAGCACAACTCAAGGAACCAGTGACCGGCAATTAACTGATCATCAGCAACACGCTTTATTACAGCCATACATTGTGATTATAGTGGTCTATCTTTAATGCATTTATCCAAGCATTTCAGACTTAATTAAGACAGTTGGCCACGGATATGCCTATATGCCACATGTCAGTAAGATGCAACCTAACCTTTTTAGTTGAGGTTTGGACCAGAAATGCACTGCTTGACAGACCATAACTAATTACAGTGCAATGGCTTCTTATCTTAATTTAAAGTCCATATACGGTCATTAACTCTGAATTTCCTCACCAACGTTTAACAGCATGCAACACCTACTTCACATATTGCTTTGTACAGTACTTTTTGTTGTTCCTTGTTTAATTGTGTAGGCACTATTAGGGTAGGAATCATGGGGGTTTTAACTGTCATATCTGCACATACATCTATCCACTAGCAGAAACACTTTTTTTTTATATCCACCATATAAAAACAGTCCATCACAAACTTTTAAGATTCGTTTTGGACCTGGTTGACTCATCGGGAATAAATAACTCAAATAAAAAGATTTTCTGAGCCATAAAAAAACTGGTGATGCCAGTGTTTTTTTTTGTTTTTGTTTTTTTTTTGTTTTTTACAGATATGGGTTCAGGAGGGACAGGAGGGAGGGAGGAATAGTTAAAGCTTTTCCCATTAACTCAACTCCATGCACCACCACAAAACATGTTCAAGTGGACACAGATTAAGCCAGAAGAAAATTTAACTCTTGATACAATACATCATAAGCACAGAATCCCAATTTACAGGCCAGGTTAAGTATATATCTTTTGAGTATAACAGTGCCATTGTGAATCCTAGGTAATATTTGGTTGGCTCATTTGGTTGGCTCTGTTTCCTGCCATTCCATTTAATCCAACTGTTATATTTCCAACAGGAATAAGAAAAGGAACATCTTAAGAGGACAGGTGCCTTCTGCATCGTCTGTGCACTGTTATTTGTTTTTGCTGTCCACTCTACTCCATCATGAAAAAGTAAAACCCAAAAAGATGAATTGTTCCTGCCTGTTTTTGTCAGTCCCACTGTTGTGATTGTGTGGTCAATCTCAACAAGACTGCAGCTGTCAAACAGAGCTTCTATTTAATACTGTCACTTTGTGAACCATTCCTGCCTGCACCCTTGTCAGCCTCAAGGTCTTAATAACTAGCTTTAGTCACTACTGAGAAGGATGAATAGCGGGGGTGCCAGGCAGCCGTCTCTCTATGGCACCCTTATCTTTAAAGTTGTCTTTCCCAGTCTTGTTTTAATTAGATTAAAAGTTCTCTGCCCCTCTGGGGAGCAGCTGCAGGCCTGGGCCAATGCCTGAGCCATTGTGTGCAGAACCTTTTTTTTTTTTTTTTTATGCTCAAAGGCTGCCAAGACTTCCCTGTTTCTCTGCTGGGGTGCTTAGGTTGCTCAAACTGTGGGTCAAACATCATGTAAATTGTTGGCATTGGCAATGTTTTAAGGTGATTCAATGGCTAAAATATGTTTATGAAGCAGCAGGCTTACCCTTGTTTGACTTTAACAATAGCAAAGAGCAGATATTTTAACTAAAGGATACTATTAACTTGTTAGCTTTGCCCTTGCACCTCTCAGACTAATATTCCTTCTTTAACAATTAAATGCTTCCCTTTCTCACCTAGCTTCTTCATTCCAATTGATTAATGATCAGATTAAAGGTCCAGTATGTTACATTTAGGAGGAGCTATTGACAGAACTGGAACATAATATATATAAGTATGTTTTAATTAGTGTGTAATTGCCTGAAAATAAGAATTGCCACTACCTTAGAATAAGCCATTTTTATCTACATAGGGAGCAAGTCCCCTTCCACGGAGGTTGCCATGTTTCTACAGTAGCCCAGAATGGACAAGCCAAGCATGGGGTCTAGATAGGGCCTTTCACAAGTTTCACGGCCACTGTAGTTTCTCTTACATGATTGGAAGGGTAGGATGACCCGAACAATATTCAGATGGTTGCAAACTCCAATTTTTATGCTAGATGCCACTACAGCCTACATACTGGCCCTTTTAAGCATGAAGAATACATTTATTTAGCAAGCATAAGAAGCATTCATGACAAGTCACTGTGAACAAAGAAGTGCCTGTCATGAAAGATATTAGAATCAGACTCAGTCATGTAATTCTGCATTTCAAGTCTAAATTGGTTAGATTTAGTGTCTGAGTAGTTTAGTCCAGTAGCTACATATTGTTTTTGGTGTGGGAGGAAACCAGAACATTTGAATGAATTTCTGAGGGAATCTTTGGCAATCTCACATTACGATTCAGATTCCGGATTCAATGAAAATAAAGAGGCGCACTATATTTTACTGAACTAAAAACTCCTGTCCTTTGCCCACTGAACTGCAAATGAAACATAACTGACAGTTAAGCTAACTGGTCTTGATTAGGGTCATTAGGTCTAACTAACAGAAAAAAACAGAGAAAGGTGTGTGAGAGTGTGCGGCTTTTTTATTTAAGTTAACTGCAGTGGAAGCGTCTTACAGTCTCCTGTATGAAAATAATGAAATAAAGTATAATTTACTGAACATCACTGGTTAAATGGCAAGAAGTCTGTGTTTTTTGGAGTAAAGAAGGGGAAAACATAATTTTTTTTAAAGCGGAGTGCTCCTCTGTGTCGCTATTTCTCCAGCTGTGGAGAACAGCCTAGACAACTGCTAACCACAGAGACACAATGCCACATGTCTTTGCAAATGGGAGAAGTTGTCAGGTATGTTGGAAGAATGCGAGACGTGTGACAGTACAAATGACTTTCTTGGTTGAATACTAAAACTGCATAGTATTTTCATATGAATTGTGAGTGATTCATTATAATGCAGATTAACCCGACTTTTATTCAAAGAACAACACACCCCTGAGCAGATCTTCATGTGTAGAACCCCAAAGGAAATCATGCTGTGTTAGCTTGAAAACTGCACTGATGTGAACTCAGTATAGCTCTTTTAATGTCGGTCTATGTTTCAGATTTAAGGACACTTACCTAGAAAATTTATCCATAATTTAGGTTTATGAGAAAGGCCCCTGGGGGTCTTGTGGGCCTACCTCAGTTAAACATGGCTTCCCAGATACCACCTACTAACCCAACCTGTTTCTGCAACACTGGACTACAAGGTACAGTCAAATCAGA
>CM022490.1:22776730-22787807 GCA_011952105.1 Coreoperca whiteheadi | reverse complement strand
GGGTTTTCATAAATCCTCTTCAGAAAATTCCAGGCTGCAGGCTCAAAGGATGTCTCATCAAATTGGTTCTTTGCTTACCTTCCAAGTAGAACCTTACAGGTGTTAAATCTGTCCCTTTTGCTATCACTAATGGAGTGCCACGGGGTCTATTCTTGGTCTACTATTATTTACAATATGTTCTAATATCATTCTATTACACACTATTATTGTCCATTTTTATATTCATTCAGTATCCACCCAGGCTGTTAGGCATCCTTAGTCTACCTTTGATGATTTCAGATATCCACTTCTCAATCATAAGCTCATTCAAAATGCAGATTTTTATAAAACACATAGTATTTCATATGGAATTGACACTCCTGCCATCTTGTCATACAAAGTTCACATAACAACGTAATTCCTTTTGTTAAATCGTACAAATACGTAAGAATATATTTTGATTGTGGAGTACAATTTTGCATCCATATTCAGCCTATATTGAATAAAATTATGCTTGTATTTTGAAAACTGCCAAACTATAGTCTGTAGTTGACAGTTTGCATGCCATATATTATGCTTGTATGCTAAATGCACCTATAGATGGACTGTGACACACTTTAATCTGTGGTTTAATTTATGCTGCAAGTATCAAATTATGCACAGTGTATAAGGCAAACAATAAAATGTGTGTATGTACATGAATTACATTATGCCTTTGAGTTATTTACTGGGGTTGTATTTACTATACATGTTTTATACCATATTTGAAATCTACCACATTATCTAAACTATATGTATAGTAAGCAATTCCCACATGTTTGGATGTCTACTTTTCCATCACATGTGGATCAATTGTGAGGCCCTGCTAAGGCTTCTCAGTGCCTGTGTGTCACAGATTTCAGTCAGTTAATATTTCAGTGCAGTGGAGCTGCATTTGGCGACAGCCAAGGAGTTGGGTCAGGTTAACAGGGCTGTTGCGTGCCAGTACCCAAGAGAGTCGTCAATATTTGATTGCCTTTTTCTTCAGCTTCCTCTTCTTTTCATGCACTTTAGAATGGGTCCCCATATTTGTAGTTCAGAAAAAGGCTTACAGAGACCCCATGTTAACCTATATGGCGGTGTTTTTTTATTTCTTTTTACCATATGGTTTAGATATATTGTGCTGAAACAAATTTGTTATGTTGTGTTATCACAGAGGTTAGAGCTCTCTTAAAGCTGTTATCGTTGTGATTAATATAATTACAAGAAAATACTTTGACTTAAAATGCTACAAAATACATGAGCTAGTGTATATTTTATGACATTATTACTTAAATTAATTTCAGGGCGTTCTGTAAATGTTTTAAAGCTGTATGCTCATGACAACCTTTACCATCAGATACTGATATAATCCAGAAACCTGGATTATAGAATGAAGTCTTGTCTAGTATAAATTTAATCTTGACTGTAAAGCTGGACAGGTTTTTACAATGATTACAAGAAAAGTGTAATTTACTTTGCATACATCCATTACATTACATTATTTCAAGAAGACTGAAGAGCCCCGCCCCCAAAAAAGGGACTCTTGCCCTTGCTGTTTGACGTTACAGGAAAAACATGCCCAACAGTTATGTATTTCTTTATCTTAAAAACTACATATTTAAAGCAGGGACAGTGTTTTTTTTTTTAGTCTCTCCACACTGTAACATTAACCGCTGATCATCTGAAGTGGTAAAAACACAGTGACAGCTGAGATAATTTGGCTGACCTTTAAGGCTGGTCCGACATAGCAGCTCCAAATGTAGAGACAAATAATGTTATTTTTCAAAAGGGTAGTAGCTTTCAATTAGCTCTCAATAGGCCAGTCCACAGGACACTGGAGCCACAATCTTGTAACATTTGCAGCCTGCAGAGCCTCTAGTTCAGTGACCACAGAGCCAACCAATATTTTAGTTCTGTAATTCTAAACAGAAATCCATTTTATGATTATTGCTTTGAAATACCAAATAACAATAATATTCAACATAAGGTTAAAATAGCAGAAATTAAATTGTTTCTGTGAAGAGTTCTTTTAAAAAGCTAAACTTGGTATGCATTGAAATTAAATAAATGAATACATGCATGTCTACTGAATTATTAAACACTGCTGTGATAGAAATGTATGTCCTAATGGTGATAATATGTTCTTAAGCCCATCTGCCAAGAATTGTTAGATGGTGAGCCATCATAAGAGGGTTTTTTTTTTTAGATACCTCTGCTGCTGTTGTCAAGATGACCTACAATAACATGATATGCATACTATGCAGACTGTTATCCTACAGGAAACACATTTTTCCTATCTTTGAGCTATGACCTGGTCATACCATAATCAGCGGATCCATTAATCAGCAGTGACAGGTTTGTCAGGCTTGTATGCAGCTCTTCAAATCAGAATAAATACTTTAACATGACACAAACAATATTCATTATAAACCTATAATTTAGAAAAAGCCTATGTGATACTACCTTATAATATAGCGTCTTTATAAAAAGAAAGCCCACAATGGTGTTAATACAGGATCTGGATTGTAGATTTACCCCCCTGGATTCTACATTGTGTGGTGGACAGGTGAATGATGGAACCTCATTCTCAGCTAATTCTCACAGGACACACTGAAGATAACAGTGGTGATGGATTAGGAGGTGGGACGTGCAATTTCTGCTCTGTAAGAAGAAATGGCAGGTTCAACAATGATATTTCCATATCATCATCTACCAGTCAACTACAGGAAGAAAGTTGGATTGGTTCGACATTGTGATTTGACACGTGACATCTGAAATGTATGAATGAAAGATGTTTCTTTTAAGCTCTGACACCATTGGACCAACGAAGGAGGTGGTGGAAAATACGGCAAGAAAATGTAACTTCCACAAAGACTTAATAGCCTACAGGAAGCACAGTGATAGCTACAATTTTCTTGAATGATTTTAAAAATCTAGTGTGTCTACAGTGTGTCAGCTTTGGAAGCTGATATTTGAAGACCATTGTATTTCGATTACAAAATGGTAAACATCTGTCAATTGGCTGCAGTTTCACCTCTCTGTAATGGTTTGGATATTATCAAAATTAAACTTTATATTTTGTGCATTAGCTGTGACCACTACTATAATAGCTGGATAAATAAAATACATCTTTAATCGTTCGAATATGGAAAGTGGGTAATTGACCGTTTAAAATTTTGAATATGTACTTTGAGACTCACTTGCTTCCTTTGTGCCTGTGTATGACATTTACTATAGCTTTTGTTCAGGTCATCCATTATTAACAAATGCATGGGTTTGGATGTAAGCATTATTATACATTTACATTTAGTCATTTAGCAGACGCTTTTATCCAAAGCGACTTAGGAAGACAATGGAAGCAATTATAACAACACAAGGTAACAAAATGCAGAAGTGCATCAAAAAAACAGTCTGTTAAAGCCCAGCACAGTATACAAAGCTAAGGATAGGAAGCTTTGTTTTGTTTTTTATATGAAGAGAGATGGAAAGGAAGTAGAAGTTAGTGATTGTCAGTTAGGTGTTGACGGAAGACATGCGTTTTCAAGTGCTTTTTAAAGGTGGTTACAGAATCTGCTGATCTTGCAGGCAGATCATTCCACCAATGTGGAACAGATCCAGAGAAGGTGCTCGAGACATTGTTCGTTTGCAGAGCGCAGGATCTGGCAGGAACATAGGTCTGTATTAGCGAGTGAAGATATGATGGTGCAGAACCAGTGGTGGTCTTGAAGGCCAAGAGCATTCGAACTTGATGTGGGCGACAACAGAGAGCCAGTGTAACCTAATGAAGAGAGGGGTTACGTGCACTCTCTTCGGTTCATTGAAGACCACTCTTCCCACCACGTTCTGGATCATCTGCAGAGGTTTGATTGTACAAGCAAGGAGTCCAGCCAGCAGCACGTTGCAATAGTCCAGTTTGGACAAGACAAGAGCCTGGACTAGGACTTGTAGTGTAGACTGCTCGGATAGGAACGGTCTGATTTTCCTGATGTTGTAGAGGATCAATCTACAGGACAGGGTGGTGCTGGAGCCATGACTTGTGAAGTTCAGCTGATCACTGATTACCACCCCTAGATTTCTGGCCGTGCTGGACGGTGTAAAGGTCAATGAGCCCAGTTGAATGGAGAGGTTGTGGTGAATCGTTGTTAGAAAAGAAAATACTGCATTTTTTCTCTCTGAAACCAATGCATGTGAATACAGAATGAAAAAATGGCATCCTCTTCGACTTAGTGGTGTGGAACATGTTTATCAGCAAACCTGTCTGATCAGAGTCCCATCAATTCCCTCCAAAGAGCCATTTGTCCTGGGACTTCTTTGTTGTCTTCACAGCAATGTCGCACAGCAAATTGTCTCCCAGGATGCATTCCGGGTGGTGGGAGATGAAGAAGAAAAAGAAGGAAGTGACAAGAGTGTTGCCCTAAATTGCTATCGATTCAGTTGTTTGAACTTTTTTCTGCAAGAGGTTAAGAGTCTAGGAGGAGCCGGGGCTGAGGTTCAAAGGAAGGAAGTGTCACCCAGTCTTAATTCAAAGTGATGTCTGTCTCACCCTGTCATCCTTCTTCAATTGTCCAGTTAGTGCAAAATTGAAAAGTGAAACATCTGGGGATTCTCTCTAAATTGTAAAGCAACTGTCAGCTCATCACATCAAGCTTCAGTCTTTTCGGGGGTTGCTGAGGAAAATGCTTTTTATTTTTCTACCGCTTATATTTCTTCAATATACTTTAGCCCTTTAGCCTTGCTTTCTTATAATATAATTTATTTTTTATAATATTATCCACATATGAGTTCAGTTACTGGCTACAACACAGGTCAGCACAGTCTCAGTAATATAAGTAATTCAACTCAGGATAGAGGTTTAAAGCTATTGATTCCTAAACAATGTACTGTATAATGTTTTTCCACAAATATTGATACAAATACAACTTGAAGCTCACTACCTGTTATAAAAGTTATTGACTGAAATAACAAGTGAGCCTTTGCACTCCCTGCAGAAAGCAGACAATGCCAAATAGCCAATGATGGATTATGGCCTCTGATCGATAAAGCCTGATAGTTTCTAACATAAGAAGATCAGTGGAACTATTGAAGGCAATGTCACAACAAGCACTGAACAGCAGTCTGGATGGATTTTTAGGTAGTGGTAATATATCCATTTAGGCAAAAAAAAAAATGAAGCTTATAAGCTTGTTTTAATTGACCCAAATGTATCTACATCTTAAAAGAGCTGATTATTTTGCTTATATTTAATTCCATTTGGAATAGGAGGTTCAAAATATTGTATTTTGTTGCACAAGAATACATGACTCCCTATGTTTAACTACTCTGTAATTCTATTGCTTCCTCCCAATTAAAGAGCTCACAAATTGCTTTCAGTCCAGCATATGACTACAGGGATAACAGTATTCCAACAAGCGTTCGAAACGGCACTCACAGTTTGGGGCTTTAAAAGCCAAACCAATGCTCAAAGAGGATTATTTTTTATTTCATATGACTGGGCATTTGTTACAATAAATGCATGCTTCTAAAAGACATCAGAATGGTACCCTGCATAAATAGGATATTACCCTGCAAAATGGCTGCAAAATGGCTTCTTTGAGCTCATTTAAAAGTGTACACATGGCGGTACACAACATCTTTCATCCCTTGTTTAATAACAGTGGGAGAGAAAGCCAAATAACAGCTGGTGTCATATTATACAAGGCAAACTTTATATTCATTTTAGTCTTTCATGCACCCCCTCTTCCTTTCTCCTTGCCTCTCTCTCCCGTACCTGTATTTATTTCTCTCTGTCTTTGACTTTCGCTGCATCAATAACATTTGAAGAATCACAAATATTTCATAGCCATGCCTGTGGAAGGATTCCATCAACTTGAATGGATTCCATCAACTTGATTTGCATTTCTTAAACTAGGCAAGTGCAATGCATTATGCAACACTGGCAATGCGTTCTGCATATATCCAGTAGTTGAGTACATATTTGAGAGTCATGGATTCCTTTTTCTCAGTATTTGCTTCCAAACAGAAGTAACACACTGTTCCTGTATAGATTTAAACTGAAAGCTGACAGCAGTACATTTTTCCAGACAAGATTGAATCTCAGTATGTAGTACATGGGGGATAAAATTCATAGTTTAGATAAAATGCTGTGATTTCTCGCAAAGCCATGACCAAGAAACCAGACTTAACATATTATAGTGGACAGTGGACTCCAGTTTCTGCGACTATGTGTTCAGTGTCCACCTGGTGTCTCTAGCTCAGCTTTCTCAACCGATTTAAGTGGAAGACAGCATGCTGTGTTCTACAAAGGAGTCTCATTGGAGAATACTGATCAGGTTGTACTCCAAAGTCGGTGCAAGTGAGTCAGGCAAGTAGTGCCAACATCCCTCGACACAAAAGTTCTCGGAGGATAAGCTTTTTTAGCAGTAACCTGAAGCGCCATCACTGTTAAATGTAACTGCTACAGTCTTAGTATTATCCCTGTTGTAGCTTGTGAACAAGAAGTAGGTGATGTGGGCTGTAATAGCTGGTGGATTAGGATTGGACATAGTGCTTAGAGATTAGTGTTCAGCATTAGTTTGTTATAAGACCACTTGGATTCAGCAGTTTAACTTGCAAGAAATTTGGAAATTTTCTGAAAAACAGAAACAGTTCATTGAACTAAGTGGTTATGCCGAGTTTTTTTTTAATTTATATTCCACTAGCTGCTCTCTTAAGACAATACATGTAGCAACTCTATGCCCCTCAAGAAATCACAGCCTACGGTTAAATACTAAGGTCCAGTATGTAATATTTAGAGGTATCTTTTTGCAGAAATGCAATATAAAATGTTTAAGTGTTTTAATTTGTGTATAATCACCTGAAAAATTGTTGTTTTTCCATTACCTTTAGAATTAGCCTGTTATATCTACATGGGAGCAGGTACACTTCCATGGAGATTGCCATGTTTTCTACAATAGCCCAGAACGAACTAACCATATGCATTATACACGCCCACATTTTTTACAAATGGAGGATCATTATTATTATTTAATGCGAGCAGAAGAAGAATCCTCAACATCAAAGAAGCGAAAACATGAAGAAGCAAAACAAAATTGGGACTGAAGACAGCATAAAACAAGGATAAACATTGGTGTGGCCTTTGCCAAATGGAAATCACTGATGAGGGACAAATGTTTTCAGAGTGACACTGAACGCTGTTTTCTGCTGGACAGGTAATGTAGTCTACAATGTAATTTGTTGTTAATGTTAGCTTTAGCTACAACATGGCATAACAACACAAGTAACCCTTTTCCCCGTGTCAACATTGACAAATATCTAATTGCTACCAAGATTATAGCAATGAAAAAGATAGAATATTCATTACTATAACCTTAATGAAAATGTACTGACACTGCAGGGAAACGCTGTCATATATGTATAAATACATTTTTATATGTATGTCATTGCAATAAATACATCCTATCTGATCATAGTTTATTAATTTATCGCACTTTGAATTCACACTTCAATGGAACAACTACTAATAATACACAGAGTACAATTACTACATTTTGTTTGTATACAGAAAATGTTAAAGAAAATTAGAAGAACAAGTATAATAACAAATAAAATAAAATGGGACAAAAAAATTGCATTTTGATGCCTTGATGATGAACATCCACGTGTGTGAGTACTTGTGTTACTGTATGAACATGCCAGAGGGCCTGGAAGGAAACTCAGAGACAAGGTATGAAACCAGTGCACTGTCCAAATACAGCAGCTTCGGATTACAAGTTGGTTTCCTTTGCCTAAAGAACCATGCTGCCAAAAGATTAAATGCCTATAGGCTGCATAACAGTCAACCCCAGGCTCTGACCTAATACCGTAATGTCCTCCCGGTTCTGCCTGTGAATGTATATAAAACCTTCTTCAAGGCAATAAGGGAGAAGCGTGGTAGTAGGCTCACACAGTCGGCTCGCTCCTGGCCACAGCATTTCTTCTCCCAGTCAATAGGCATGTCCCTACAGTTACCACAAGTACATCATGGTACCTCTGGCACTCCAGCTAAATGTGGGGCGCCAGGCCTGCACTGATGCATCATCAGGGCATCAAAAAGTAGCCCTGGCTGCCTCTCCAGCAGTTGGGTGGTGGACTCCCTGTGCTCCTCCAGGCTCATCTTTTGAAGAAGTCTCTGAAGAAAGTAAACACAGGAAAAACACATAAGGCTTAATAAGTTGCATGTTATTATGTTGGCAATATGGTAATGGCACTGCAGATTAGGGTTTGTAGGCTTTCCAGCTTTCCCCCAACATGTCTAAAACAATAATATGGGTTGAAGAAATATTGCTGCATGATACTGTTCCTATAATTATAAAATCATTCAGTAGCGTCTCTGACGTTTCACTACTTACGTTACACTGCGATAACACATCAAACTGAAATTACGGACTACAGTAACATTGCTATGTGTAAAGGACAGAGCTAACGTACTATGTAAATACCACTTTGTGTTGTATTGGTTTTGTTCAGATTGCGCAGACCTGGTAGGAATATGATAAAATAACTTTAAAAACACAAACCTTTGTTACTTCTCCTTGGCCCCTTTGGAGGGTTTCCAATCTGTCCTCTTCTTCTCTAGAAGCCGTTTCTCTGGTAATGTTAGCTCCTCTCCCTCGTCTGGCCCTGAATGCTCCACCACCTCTTACTCTCCGTCCTCTACTTCTCCGTCTAACCTCCTTGACATTATCATGAGTCTATCTTTTCTTTCAATCTGCAAACAGAGAAAAATGTCTCCCGCTAACGCTATCTCGTTATCAGAATAAACGCCTACAATAGCTTTTTAGCATTACTGAGCTAATGTTTGCTTGTATTAGCATGCAAAGCAGCTAACCAACGTTAGCAATCAAATGCTAACACATTGTGGAACAACTAATAATATTCGCTATATTACCTATAGTTTCACAAGCTAAATATCTAAATACAATTTCTAAATTAATCATTACGTGATGGAAGACTCCATGCCGTTTGTAGATGACATCATTGGAAGTGACAAATGGCATGGGAAGGCCACTGTAGGTTCTCCTACACGCTGCAAAGGGGAGGGATGAGGGAAGCGCCTTCAGGTGATTGCAATCTGCAACCTCACCGCTAAATGCCACTAAATCTTACATACTGCTCCTTTAAGAAACAAGATTAATTGCAACATAATGAAAAATTACCTTAGTATGAAAATACTAGTACGATCCAGCAGAAAAATCACTCTGGCTTTGACTATTAGAGCACCCATAAAACATGATTTAATTGTAACTAGTATTAATGACAAAAACCGAGATGGCTAGCTTCCATCAACATGAATCTCGATCAGTCTTCCTCTCTTCAGATCAAAGGCCTTGGTCATTAAAGAGTCCCAGGGTACTGATGCTTGTTTTATCACCAATCCTGGGGCCCATTATGGGCCAGGAAGCTGCTTCTCCACTTGTCCTGATAGAGGTGACACTCTGCATCACTGATAGGGAAACTTTCAAAATGTTTTGATGTTATTGGCACAAGCAGCTCCACTCACATTCATTCCTTTCCTATCTGACCCTTTCTGTTTAACTTTCTGTTTTTCATCTAGCTGATTACTACTACACAAGCTCACGCTATCTCGCTTGCACCCATTCAGTCAACCATCTACTCTTAGTAGAGAGCATAGAATGTTTTTGTAATTATTTACTATCATTTACTTGATGGAACAGCATATGCTTTGTACAGAGCATGACTTGTTTACTTCTAACAGTTTTATTTCCCCAATTGGTGGCCCAGCATGTTGAGCTTATTCCAGTCTATACTGTATTGAGAGCAAAGAAAATGTGTTTGAAGGCACTGCCAGGAATTGAGTCTCTAACAACCAGAATGTTCTATACCCAGGAAGCATTGTCGTCTTGGGAACAATAATATACCCTACAAGACCTTACCCTACAAAAGTAGAGCTTCATTAAATTTCCATCAGCTCACAATGACACCAGTGAAATAAAAAGTTGCTAGCTCGACTTCTGTAAAATAGGTTACGTCTTCTCATGATTTCTCCTGGATATGGATCCATGGTGTCAGATAAGACATGACAGTGATACCTCAAAAAACTTCACACAGCTCTAAGCAACAGGATCAGGTGTGGCAAGTAGTTTACAAATATACCACGATGCTTATTTTAAACTCTGTTTGGCTAGTGCCTATAAGTGTGACATTCTGAGAAATGTCATGCACCGCGTTGAATTTGTTTGTGGAGTATAGAAAATATGTTGAGCACTGGTAAATATGGCATATGATCTTGTTGCTGTACCTTGCGTAATATGCACTCTAACTTACAGCAGTGTACCATATCTCATCTACTTTCTACAGGACACCTACATTTTACCTCGGGCTGCACCTAATGATTATTTTTCTTCTTCGATTAATCTAACAACTAATTTATTGATTATTCAAAAAGATAAAATAAAATTATGCAATGAATGTGAGTAATTCATATTTAAATATTTTATTAAATGATTTTCTAAACAAATAAATGTAACAAGAAACAAAGGTTTTGTTCTGCAGCTTGTTCTTCGGGGTAATCCATGCTTTGACCTGGGGGCAGCCATATTCCATCGCCAACATACGATATGCAAATCAACGTATTTCCATTATTGCTGAGGTCGATTACGTTGGTGAATCGCCCCAGCCCTAATTTCACGTTAATGCTTGATATATCTCCTGGTATCAGACAGGTTTTACTTTAAGAAAGGTGAACCATATTGTAAAAGGGTACAGAATAAAGTGCGAAACATAGATGTTAAAGGCACAATAAACGTGTGATATATATATATATTTCAGTGTAAATATAGTTAAATGAATATGTATTATAACCAGGCTAGTGCAATATGTTCCTTGTTTTAAATTTGAGTTTGACCAGTTTCTTCATTTATTGTGTACCTGATCATTTCTGTCATAATATTGACATTCAGTGGTAGCATATGAATATTGTTTCCAACCACTCGGCCTAATGAAGTGTCTCAGACAAATGATAAAGACAGCACAGTATGCATATGAGCACTGTGACATCCTCTCTGATGTATAATTCAGA